>CM022674.1:6096435-6121435 GCA_012295275.1 Chrysomallon squamiferum
CTCTCTCTCTCTCTCTCAACAATAATTAGATTAATATTTTCATTAATAAGGCCTATTTATTTATTTATAGATTAACAAACACTTACAAGATATCTGTTACACTATTCGTTGACTAGAATATATGTTTCTCTCTGTTATATTTAAATATTATTTTTATTGTTATTGCTACTGCTGCTGAATAATATATTTGTAAAATAAAATGTTTTCAGTAGGTAAATTAATTTCCTATTCAATTTTTAATTTTCTTAAATTATTATTATTATTATTATTATTATTATTATTATTATATTCTTAAAACTTCGCAGTTCGTGTGAATTTACATGACTTTCCAACAGAAAACACGATTAACCAAAACAAAACACATACTTCTCATAAGTACTGCATGGAACAGCTTGAGACAATAAAACTCAAACGTAATTATTTTCGAAAATCTCTTTATTTTCTTCAAATATATACGCAAGAAAAAGTGGATGGTTATATATACTATAAGTATACTGTGAAGAAATTAAAAACTCACACAGTCATTAACACAAAAAAATAAAAATAATTAAAAATTAAAATAAATAAATAAATGAAGATGACGTCAACGAAGCTTGAAATGGACTAAACATTGTTGCTGTTGTAGTTATTATTGTTGCTACTGTTACTGTTGTTGTTTTTCTTCCTATTTAGCTGTTTGTTATTGTTGTTCTTATTAATGATATAATTATTTTATTTTAATGTTTTCTTTCTTTAATGTTATTTGCATTATCACCTCTACAACTGCTCTACATTTGCTGTACAACAACATCTGTTGCCAATATTATTATTATTATTATTTATTATTATCATCATCATCATCATTCTTATTAGTATTATTTCTAGGTACTCTAACGGCCTATGTTCTAGTTGCTGTTATATTCCAAAAACAGCCTGTTCAATCTTTTCAGACAGTGAAAATGGATGTTGCTAGGTTACGGTGCTATAAGATGCTCGACCATTTCAGAGACACCCGAATTCTGCTGTTCACGTTGTTGTTGTGTGAGGCAGTGATCAGTGTTGTTTTGGCTAAATTCTTCAACGAGTTGGTCGCCGACGTCGCTGTTGCTGTGTTCACCGCAGTTGTATCTGTTTTATTTATCATCTGTTTTTGTTTGCTGCTGCAGGTGTACACAGACAGGGTGAGTCTTTATTTTGTGGATGTCATCGTTGTCATCATCATCATCATCATCATCATCATCATCTTTATCATAATCATGGTAATCCTTATCATCAGTGTCCCATCATCATCATCATCACCGACCTCCTCCTCATGAATGTCATAAGAAGAAATTATTATTATTATTATTATTAAAATGATAATCATCATCATCATCATCATCATCATCATCATCACCATCACTGTTATCATTAACAAACAATCTCAAAATAATCACAAAATAAAGAATCTCAGGGTTGTGGCTGTTGTATATTTTCACATTGTTTGGATTCGCCATTTGTTCCACTCCTGCCTGTAGGAGTAACGTTTTTTTTTTTTATATTTATTTATTTAATGGCGTGCCTCAGTGTCGCCACCTGGTGTGCGTTAAACAAACCCAGGAGAAATGTAAGTAACAGTAAACGGTACACACACAGACATTACCAGGACAGACATGTGGATGAGGTTTGGCTGCACATTGCTTATTGAAACAGTAAACTTGTCGCTGAAACTGTTACTGTCAGTGTTAATCGTACAGTTCTCGGTATCTGAAAAAAATAAATAAATAAATAAATAAAAGAATAAGGAAATGAATGAATGAATGAAAGAACAATGAAAGAACGGACAAACAAACATCAAAGAATAAAAATATTAATAAATAAACACAAATAAATAACTGAGATAAATAAATGGATAGTACAAGGATAAATAAATAAATAAATGAACGAACGAACAAACAACTAAAAAGATAAATATATATAAAAAAGATAATTAAAACTGAATATATGATGTTTGTTTCTTGAATTAAAGTTTAAACATTTATTTTTAATTTTATATATATAAATATATTAAATAAAGTCAAAGTGTCTGTTGCCGGGGAATGTTTGCTTGGTTGTTCTGTGAATTATATTCTTTACATGAACATATTTATGCAAAATAATATACATATACATACACACACGTATATATATATATATCTATATTGTTTTACAATCTTCTGTATATATTAATTATTATATATACATACATGTGTGTGTGTGTGTGTGTGTGTGTGTGAAATGTGAGATCGTTTTCATTGCTCTGAAAGTAAAATATCGCCACGCAGTATGATAATGAATATTTATGAGAATGTGCGCTGTTAATAATAATTATTTTTTATATTGTGCGGATCGAAGGACGACGATAATATTTTAAAAAAGTTGTTTGTGTATCTAGAATAACATAATTATTATGCAGGTGCACGTTCATAAATATGTAGCGATCGTTGAAATTCATGCGCAATAGTTCAGCCGCGCAGAGTAGCCTTGATTACACAAGCATCGTGAGTAGCAGGTAATTTCATAGGAACTGGATTGCGTCCCTTTGTAAATATGACAGTCGTCGTTTCGTATTACATCTATTTTGTTCAGGGACAAAACATGTGAACTGCTGACAGCAAAAGTGAAAAACAACGACATGACAGCCAGTCTAAATAAACGGGTGGTGGATAATGTTGCCGTTGCTGACGTATGGCGGGCGAACTCGTCGTAAGCTGTACGTAATGGCGGGGTCGCCATCTTTTACAGTGTGTAGCGAGACTTCTGTGCGCACACACACACACACACACACGCACGCACGCACGCACGCACGCACACACACCTACCTATAAAGTAACATATTAACGAACTACTTACTTCTATATCGATTCCACAGTAATCCTCTTGATGTATGTTCACAACGCAAACAGTAAGGTGATGGGCATATAGCACCAAATACATAGCAGTCAAAATCTTCTAAACAGTAGTCCTACAAGACAGTGGTAATAGCAGTAGCAGTAGTAGTATTAATAATAATAATAGCAGTAGTAGTATTAATAATAATGATGATGGTGATAATAATAATACTAATAATAGTGATGATGATGATTATAATGATAATAATTATGATAATAATGATCAAAATGATGATAATGATAATTACAGTTACAATAATGATAATGACAGTGATGATAATAATACTGATAATGATGATGATGATGATGATGATGATGATAACAATAATAAAATAATTACTAAACTAAAAAAAACAGTCAGTAGTGTTTCATTAAATTAGGAATTGACAAAACCTTGAAAAAAAAGAAGATTTCCCTTGTTATTAAACGTTTCTAAATGAAAATGTCATAGAGACAAACAGAATAGTAACAGACATACGGATCAGGTTTAGCTTACTTTGTAATTTGGCGGATCTGGACCACACCCAGGAACAGCTGAAAAAATAAATGATAGAAACAAAAATAAATGAGCAACAAGTAAAAAACCAAAAAAAAACAACCCCAAAAAACAAACAACAAAAACATACCCCAAAAAACAAATAATTAAATATACAAATGAATAAATAAACAAATAAACAAATGAACGAATGAAGCAAATACATAAATAAATCAATAAATAATGAATAAATAGACAAACAAGTGAACGAATGAACCAACAAACAGTCAAAGAAATAAACCAATAAAGAAATAAACATGAAAGAATTGACGAATGACAAATCTACTCATAAATAAATTAGTAAATAACAACCACAACAACAAGAAGTAATATTTTCGTTTTGAAAAAATTAAAATAAAAATTAAAATTGAAGTACCCTTATAAAATATTCAGCTGTTTGAATAATTTGAATAATTTATAACAGTTTTATTTTAAACATAATGCATTTATTTTATATTTGAACTACTAATAGACAGAACAAATACATAAACTATCGATCAGTCATCATTACTGCCCTTCTAATTTTTCTGTTTATTTATTTATTTAATTATTTATTATTTTGGAGGTTGAAAATATAAATATAAAAATATAATAATATAGTAATAAAATAATAATAATAATAACAATAATTAATTATTATTTTGTTATTATTATTATTATTATTATTTGACAAAACCAGCTTACTTAGTTCAAATGACCACAATAAACCGTTGGGCGTTGCCTTGCAAGCCTGACAGTCTGGGGATTGACACACGGACCCTTGAACAATACACAAAGTATTGTTTACACAGTAATCCTGTGCAGTGATAATAGTAATAATTATAACAACAACAACAACAACAACAGAAAACAACAACTATGATGATGATGATGATGATAATAATGATGATGATGATAATGTTAGTAATAGTAATAATAATAACAATGATAATGATAATGATGATGATGATACTACTACTACTACTACTACTACTACTACTAATAATAATAATAATAATAACAACAAGAATAATAATAATAACAACAAGAACTACGAAAAAAAACCCAGTAATGAAGATGAAGGTGATGATGATGATGACGATTGTAATAATAATAATAATAATAATAATCATAATATAATGATGAAGATAATAATAACACCACTAACACCATCAGCAGTGATACTGATGGTAATAATAATAATAATAATAATAATAATAATAATAACGATATAAGGATGATGGTGATAACAAGAACTACAGTAACACCACAATCACCATCAATAACGATGATCATAATAATAATGATATAATGATGATACTACTACTACTACTACTACTACTACTACTACTACTACTACTACTACTACTACTACTACTATTATTATTATTATTATTATTATTATTATTATTATTATGTAATTCATTGCTGCTTGAGAAGGGCCCCCATAACAGTTCAAGCTTCAGAGCCCCAAACATATAGTCCACCACAGATAACACTCACCCTTGTTAAAGTAAAATCTGTGACAAAATCACACAGTGTCTAACCTTTTCCAAAAAAAGATGAAAATCACTAAACACTGGTACACTCCCCCCTGGCATGTCTACATAGCTTGTCCGCACTCCACAAGATACCTGAAAATACAGTTTTGACCTTTAGAAACTTTGTCACAATAAACATTTACACGTATACCGTAATACAGAACAGACACGCATTATACAATAATGATACTGTGCCTCAGTGCATAGTTGTATTATATTTAATTATATAATGTATTATTGATGATGTATACTTGTATTATATTTTTAATATATAAATGTGTTATTGATGATTTCCGAACATACATTTTTATTATATTTTATTATATAATATATTAATGTTGAGATCTAAATGTATGTATATTTTGCTCTATAATGTAATACTCATTGAATTATATTTTATTGCATAAAGTAGCATTGTTTGTCTGATTATGTGTTTGTATTATATTTTATTGCCTAATATATTATTTTTGGTGTCTGTATTTATGTTTGTATATTCTATTGTATAAAGTGTCGCTGACTATATTATATTTTATTGTATAAAGTAACACTGTTAGTGTTGCTGTATTGTATATTATTAAATATCTGTCTCCCTGCATCTATCTGTATATCAGTCTATCTATTTTTCTCTGTATTTATCTACCTGGCTGTCTTGATTGTCTATTTTTCTATCTATCAATCTATATGTATGCATGGATATATAAATACTTTTTTTTTTTTCTCACATTAAATCTTGATCTGTAAGTGTGTTTATCCAGATCCAAAGTTGCGTCATTTTCCGTCACTGCATAAATACAGTCATCAATCAACGTGGCCTTGTTTAGCTTTCTATTTTCTTCCCGTTCTGACCACTTGTGTCTTTTTGAGTTGTAACAGATGGTTTTGTTCACGACCCAGAAAACGGTGTAAAACACGTCTTTTTCGTGTTTGTCAAAACCGCACGAGAGGTTTGCGAGTTTGTCCTTCTGACCAGGAACAATTTCGACACGTGGAGTTTTGTCATACAGAGGAACTTGGAAAAGGAGAAACAGTAAAAAGTGTATGTATGTATGTTTGTATGTATGTATGTGTGTGTGTGTGTGTGTGTGTCTGTGTGTGTGTCTGTGTGTAAACACATGCAAAGTGACTGTTTTAAATCCACAAACGTATCTATCAAAATGTATCCTCACAGATTCGAAAAAGCTATATTATTATTATTATTATTATTATTATTATTATTATTTATTTATTTATTATTATTATTTAGGCGGACGACATTACTGTTCGGCAATCAAGACAAACATAAAAAAAAAAAAAAAAAAAAACAAACAACCGAAGCTCTCTGTTCTTTTGTATAGATACATACATTTTAAAACGTACATAGGTATATACAAACATTTACACGTTCATACATAAAAATACATACGTGGATACATACATAAATTCGTACATACAAACACAAATACATACATTATTTAAAATTTAAACTTACCATTTGCTTGAGGTTCTAAAAATAAATAAAATGAAATAAATTAAAACTGAAATAAAACAAAAATAAATAAATAAATAAATAAATAAAGAAAGAAAAAAAAACGAAACCAGAAAAGAAAGGAAGAAAGGAAGAAATAAAAAGAAAGAAGAACAAATAAAAGGATAAGAAAATATTTTTTAACCAAAAATAACAGTAAATATTAAAATAAATACAGGTAATTGTCAAATGAAATTAAACTACTGTAATAATTATCATTACAACAGTTATGATAATATTTATTTATATATTTATTATTTTTATACAAGTAGATATAATATAATATTTACTATTAATATTTCATTATAAAACAGTGGTAGTATTTACCCAGGCAGTAGGCTGCATCACTTGGTGAAAATGGGAGGTCGTAGACAGTGACAGAATCGCACTTTTTGGCTTTCACAAAGAATTTCACAGAACATTTATATCTGGCATTGACACACATCGTTACGTTCAGAATTCCGTTGTCATTCTCCTGCACTGAAAGTATCAATATCTATCTATTCATCTCTGTTTGTTTGAATATAAAACTATGTAAAAAAGGTTGCTCAATAACCTAGGGCAGTAATCGCTTCCCACGAAGCAAGCCGTTCTTTGTTATTTTTGCTTCCATCTATTTTTATATATATATATATATATATATTTTAAATTTTGTGGGAGACGAGGCTTGGCAAATATGTATTTTAGGATTTGAATATTCTCTGTCTTATGCACGTAGACAATATTCATCAACGCACTGGCGCAGGAGGACAAAGTCCAATCACGACCTCACAAACCCATGAGATGCCGCTGACGAGACTCGAACGTATGACACCCATTCGCTCGCACTCCGAAGGCAAACGATGTTGCAGTTCGGCCATCGAGACAATGTGTGTGTGTATGTATGTATGTATGTATGTAATGTATGCATGAAGGTGGGTATTATATATTTATAAATAAATATTCTTTTATTATAATGTACGTGCTATTAGTTTGTCGAGATGCATACATACATATCTATCGATCTCTCTGTCTGTCTGTGTGTCTGTCTCTCAGTGTCTTTTTATTTATTCTCCAATCACTCAAAAATGTAGGAATTTGGAAGAGAACTTCTTTTAATTTGGTAAATTACTTACACACTCAAACGAACTTGCACACATAGACAGACACACACACACACAAACACACACACACACACACACACACACAGAGAAGTTATTTGTTTCGATTGAATTGGTGTTTTCATTTAAAAAGTAACAAAGTATGTACTGTTCTCGAGAGCTGTGAATTGAGAAATAAATATATATATATTTTTTTTAATTCTTTGGACTGCAGGATAAAAGAAATAACTTGTTACTGTCTGAAGATACACACAGAAACGTACACACAAGGACACACACACACATACGCACTTATTCTACTTGCCTTCCTTTGTCCATACAGGGAATGTTGTACCACATGCAAAATGCGGTGGTACGACTTTGGTGATGTTTAGGACACTTCCATACCAGCCTGGCCTCAGAAAACGGTCTGAAAGAAGATGTGTGGGTATCTTGAAACGAACAATGAAATTTCTGTCTCTTCTGTCTTCACTGGGAAATCTCATGTACTCAGTGCATGGATCTCCTGGGAGAAAAAAAAGTTTTATTATTTTATTTTATTTTATTTATAATTTTGTTTAACGTTTAAAATTAAATGAACAGATAATTTGTTGTAAGTAGTATGGACCAACAGGAACGACAACTCGTCACGGCAGAAATTACGTCACAGGGAAAGATGGCTCCATAATTTCGCCGATTTAAGAAACTACACCAAATGTTCTTTTCTGTTGGGTTATGACACGGGGAACATTGCTAACTAAAAAGTTAATATATTAATCTTATACCGGATTATAATTTTAGTTTATTATGCACGCATTTGCACATAAATAATCCAGTTTTAAGAGTTTGATTAAGTTGAAAAAAGTAATTACGAAAGGCGCAGAACATACTGGTTTGGTAATACGAACAACCATTCTTATCGTTATCAGTGTAAATCATAAAAAGTTAAGAAGATGGACGTAAAATAATTTAATTTGTAATTTAAAAACTTCCTTGAGCTCACGGAAATTTCCGATCGCAATCCAAGATGGCAGCGTCGAACGCCGACCAGTGTTTACAAACTTTTAAACACGTATTCCTTCATAATGCAATCAGTTCTACATGGTCTGTTAAGAGTAATTCGGGGAAATATGTCCTTTAATCAATGCCTCGTATACATAGATGTCTATTATTGAGTAGAAATCGCTGAAAAGGCTCAAACACGTTTTTTTTGTTGTTTTTTTTGGCGGGGTAACTGACGTCATACCATCTCGTACTATTTTAATTTTTTTTATTATTATTATTATTTTACGACGTCATCAGTCAAATAATTAAAAAAAATATATAAATAAATTTCAGACACTGGCGCGTGAATATAGAGATAACTATTCTTATTAGGTACCATAATGTGCACACGTTACTCTGCTAAACCTCTATAGCGGACAGTTCCGAGTACCTAGATGTACAACGATACTTCTTTTTTTCTTTTTTTTAAATAATATTTCCATTTTCAATGCATTAGAGATGGTATTTACATCTAAAAAGCAAACTGATCGTGTTATTTGAATGATTGCCTCGATACATTCATTGTAATGCTTGATAAGTTTAAAAAAAAAAAAAAAAAAAAATATAATAAAATAAAAGGGGTCCGGCAACCGGCCGTATAAAAAACTTAATTTGTAACTTTTTCGTTAAAACAAAGAATTCAACTTCTCAAACATGTACCATTATCTATGCAAACAATGCGTTTCCTATTTTTATTTAAAAAACAACAAAACAAACAAAACAAGCAAACAATATCAGTAGTCCATGCTATTGTAAGCGTTGCTAGATTGAATATTTATATCAAAATGTTTAGTAAATAAAATAAATATATAAAAAGCACATTACCTCTAATGGAGATGAAGCTAACGAAAATAGTGAATATCACGATGTCCATGATAAAAAAAAAAAAAAATTATTATTCTAAAGTGAAATTGGCGAACAGTTCTAGCGAATTTGTACAACCGTTACGTTTAAAGTTATCGGTTGGTTAACGGAACAAGTTACCATAGGTGAACTCTATAACCAAGTACTTGCTTTTATTTTCCCCTTTTCAGTTCCAACATTAATGTGTAATAACCAGTAGTCGTATCTAACCCGCCACCCCAAAGATTTATATACATATATATATATATATTTTAGAATCAAAAACAAAATATATATAATTCGTTTTAAAAATCAACGTACGACAAAATTAATTATACTAAGATCTAAGCAAGTTTAACACCGTCTTTTTTTTTTTTTAATTCCAATATACAATATCAAAAACTTTGTAACAATTACTATCGATTTGAAATAAAGTTTTATCCAATATTTTCACCCAGATATTATTTCATGTGAAAGCTGAGGATTTTAGAACTATGCATAAATACAAGAGCAGAACAGAAATCGAAATGATTTTTGTAATTTTATTACAAGAAATTCAAAAAACTCATTTCAGACAGATGTTGAGTGTCATACCATAGTGATCTGAAAGCTGGTGTCCATTGTACTTTCCCAGAGTTCTCTGAAAATAAAATTGTACAGTAAGTCGTACAGAATTTCATGTTAATAACGACATTTAAAAACAAAGGAATATAATTGATTTTCTACACGCACTTTCCATGAACAGAACAGCACATGTCAAGGACTGTTGTAACAGATGCAGAGCACGGGCTGGAACGAGCAATTAACCGATGGAAGAGTCCAAAATTTCGTTAAACTAAAGCACATCAACTTTCTTGGATCATTATTCAACCATTTGTAGCATTGGTATATATATTTTTTTATCAATTCAACATACTTTTTAAAACAAATAAAAAATAAAATGAAAGAAATATATCTGTACTGAAGGAAAACGACGACATGTCTAAAATTCACAGATCGACGTTAATATTGGACTGGTTAACGCGACGTCATGTGAATTGTTGTCTTGGTTGTGTTCTTAAGTTGAAAAAGCAGTTGTTACCGTGGCGTTTCTTCCCGAGTAACCCATCAGCATGATGTGGTCGAGTATTTTGTTTTTGCTGGTTGGAGAGTGGAGTGGGTTCTCGCTGCACCACGTGCAGCGGCCATCTTCTTTCTCGTACAGACTCGTGTAACCGAACGTCATCAGTGTGGCGAAGTTGGCAGGATATTCAGGAAATATTCTCATACGACCTTTTTAAAAAAAAAAAAAAAAAAAAACACAATACGACTGCGGCATGAGGTCAAGTATCATAATACATTAATATTTGTACCGATTATTTTTTTCTCCTTCCAATGAATTACTGTTTTTCTCCCCCTCCTCCGTCTTAAATTTTATTCCCCAGTTTCCGTTATTACGTAACGGTTTTTAAAATTTTATTTTATTATTTTTTTTTTTTTTTTTTTTAATATATACAATAATGTTTGACATTTAATTATTCGAGTTTATTGTATGGTTATATGATCTTTCAGTACACCGTTCTCAACCGATTTCATGTTCAGTTGTATTATTGAGATTGTTGCTACGATGACGACCTCGTTTCAATACATACCTGGTTCGTCAATTTCTGGTCCTGTATTGAGATCTCCAACCAAGATATGACGTCGATCTGCAAAGTCTCGGTGAATCACATTGATCTCGTTCAGCTGCTGTTCTTCCCACGATTCTGCACCCAGTTTGTCTTTGTTCCCTGTTTGGAACGAGAAAAAAAAAAAAAGTTAAAAACCCAGTTAAAAATCACCTGAAGAAATACGACTGGTGAATGTACTCACAAAAGAACGGCGGTCAGTGTTTTGGCATGACGTCATGACGTCATATCGTACGAAATGACGTCTTGAACAAAAAAAGGCTCCCTTCTATAAAATATGACTGCGTCCAAATTATAAAAGTTATGTTACTTGTTTCAAGATCGGGCGTCCAACCCTACAAACCGCATCCCAGTATCACAAGTATGAGAATAAATTTACAGACTCTAAACAAGACTTAAAGGGAAGTTTACGACAGAATTCAGTGACAAGCAGAAGAATCATCGATAAAACGACACCAGTTTGAAAATGATTGTAGAGACAAAAACATTTCAAAAATACAGTAGTAACCCCTTCATTGCAAACAGTTTGCGAAATTTATATAAACCCGAGGGCGGTCGGTATCTACCCGTTTTGATTACGCGTCAAACACGAAACCAGGTAGACAAGTGTGAATTAAAAACTGGATTTATAGTCGGTGTTAACGAAATCCAGAAACCTGCCACTTTAAAAAAAAAATGTATATTAATTATACCGTTTATCTTCATATCAGACGAGAAAAGCACACGTATCCTTTTATGTGTATGCAGAATTAGTCAAAACTCTTCAGTACGATTAATACAACGTACTTGTAATTGCAGAGGTTCAAAATAGGGTATTAAAACCGACGAAATGTCATTTAATAGAAAATTAAAAGAGAAATTAGATTTTTAGAAAGACTGGATCTCTATCAAGTTTACGCAGCTACCGTCAATACAGTTGTCTTGAGGTTATTTAGTTAATAAAAAAAAGTTTGTTTAATGATCGGCTATTTTATTGTCGTAAGTAATCTACACTCACGATCGTAAGAAATTTGACCTCGGTTTTAAATCACTCTCGTTGAAAAGCTAAATTATATACCCACGTAGAATTTCGATACGGACACGAAAACATGACAACCATGTCGTTGTCGAACATGCTCTTACGTGTTGAAATGCAGACGTAGGGCGAACACGCAGGCCACGGGTAACACGTTGACGTTGTGGGCTGTTGCTGCATGGGGGGGGCTGGAATTTGACTGCACCCCGTTGTCCGCCCCATTTTCCCCGTAACACTGCAACGCAGGAACAAGCGAAAATTCCTGCGATAAAAGCATGAGTAGCATCCCCGTTTGTACCATCCCCACAGTTCGTTCGCGTTTTCGGGTCATTTTATCAGAATTCATGTGACTTGTTTTGATCGGTGGCCACATGCCGCGTAAACCATTTTTATGCCGTAGTTTATGCAGTTGCGGTTGGGGTTGGGGCATTTTCTACATACATTTGTTTCGACCATGTTTTGGGATTTAATGATCGGTAGAATTTATTTTGGTCGTGGGTATAGTGAAATCGTAAAAGTCCGATTTACAACATTTACAAATTACATTCGATACAATATACCATTTTAAAAAATCAGACAAGTTCACTGGTTTTTTAAAGTTTGAAAAATTTAAGTGGATGAAATCCGAGTTATTCTGCTACACCCACGTTTTTGAAAACTTTGTAAATGAAGGTAAATTCGTACTGACGCAGTATCAGAGTACACCGACAGTATTTAAAGGGAAGTAATTCAGTTGATGTTAAAATACTTACATTCTATGTAAGGCAAACCAGTGTTAGCCGTCAGGTGAGTACAAACCACTTCTCCAAGATTTTCTATCTGCAAAAATGAGAATTTTTTGTCAGTTTAATTTTAACGTCAAACAATAGTTAAACGTGAACGACAATTTTTGGTCAAATGCGACATTTTGTGCAATAACGATACTCTTTAGAAAAAGCTTTTAGCGATATCTATAAATCGTTAGCCAGGAAAGTACTTTGTGAAAACAATACTTTTTATTGCATACACAAGATACACATCTAAAAATGGAAAACGTTTGTAATTTAAATTACACGATAGCTGGAGAAAATTGTGGAGCTGAATCGATTCCTGTCGGAAGAGTGATGACGTCCTGGCCACGTTTTAATTATACGATAAAGTCGCAGTAATTGATAAATGAACTTGGTAAATATTCGATGACAAGTTTCTTGGAAAGAGGCTTAGAAAATTGACTACTAAGTAGTACTAAGATGATGCTCAAACTGAATCCATCATCTTCTAATTACTTAGGCTGCTGGCGACAATTGTTTTTAGCTTGATCAGCTCCCGGACCGAAATTTTGTAATAAAACAAATTACCGTTCGGTAAAATATAAATTCAGTTTCATCACCGAGAACCGACATTGATCGTCTCAGGAACCGTTCCCGTTTAGAATTCAGACAGTTCTAAGAACTGTACAGACTACTTAGAAAAGAATACAGATGTCTACGTATTAAATTGATGAAGTAAACATCACGTTTTGACTTTTCAAGATGACTGAATCGTACACTTTTAAGTATTAAAATTTTCACACTGATAAACCAGTGGAAGCTTGCTATGTGCACCAGTAAGTAGGACTGATCCCTCTAATAAACAAACCCCCACTGAATGAAATTCTATTTTTGACATCGACCAATTAAAAAAGCCATTCTCACCCACCATCAAAACAGATCTACCCGGGGGTGGGTGAGGGTCTTTGTGCCAAAAACGTCACTTGCCTGTGCTGAAATGTAACCTCTGGAAAGCATCTGTTTTACGCCTGGAGCAAACAGCTGGTGCTTGACGTGCTTCATAGGTGTCTTGCTCAGTAGGAGTAACCCCTGGGCGTTCATTCGATTGTGGCGACTAAATATGTTCATGCATTCAGTGATCGTCTTCATCAGGCTTGTCGCACTGAAAAAGGTGAAGGTCATTAAGTTATGAACTGGCAGCAGACATTTTAACATTACGTCATACATTCTCTCAGCAGTTTTTAATTTCGGAAACGTTTCATTTCTCGTCTAAAACTGATGGTTCAAATTCAGGATCCTTGATAACATTTGAATTAAATTTTATTCGTTCATCTCGATTTTTATCTCATGAAATTAAAATGAATAAATTGTGTTTTTTTTTTAGAGTTTTAGTGGAGAGAAAAACGTTTTTAAAACAAATTTAAAGTATAATTAAGAGTAACATGCTGTTCTAGATTTAATTTCATTTTTGTACTTTGAAAAAAAGTACTTCAAATTTCATTCTGATATTCAGAATACTACTTCTATAGCAGTAATCTAATTATAGTAAAATATAAAAATAACATACAATATACCAGTGGCATTTTGAAATTTTTGGAAAGTTAATTTGCTTATAAAAAGTTTAGAAGAATTTTGAGAGCGATTTCATCACCGATCATTTTTTTTTTTTTTTTTTTTTTTTTTTAAAATAAACCGTTTGTAAAATAGGATATCACGGAATAAGCACAGTTAAACCATAATATACAGAGTTTTACATCACATGATGTTCCAAAAAAAAAAAAAAAAAAAAAAAAAAATCTTGCTAATTAAAAATGATGAAATTTTGTTTAGGAAAACTTGCCTCATAATTAAACAAGCAATGCAGCTTTGTGGGAGTTTATCGATGTACTTGGAACAGTTCTGTGCCAGACAAATGAGCTTCTCGACGCTGTTGGAATGGGAACATTTCGTCAAGGAGCACCAGCCGAGAGAGAACACGGAGCCTGTGACGCACGGAGCAGTTTTCAGTCGAGAAAACGCCCACGAAAAGAACGACGCCGGCTTCTTCAGCATGCCGACGTCGTGGTGGATGAAGCTGTACGAGAACGGAAAATTGTGTCTGAGTGCGTCCATGATCGCTTTCACGTCTCTCTCGTACCTGTTCACGAAAAGAATAAACGACTAAAATAAAATATAAACGCAATACATTATTCCGATATAAATGATATAATGTAATCATTTTTTTAATAGGTTTATAGGTAGGTATTCAAAAATCCTAACCTTAGGATGCTTTTGAAAGCTTCCAAGTTCTGATTTCATATAAATCAGAAGTTGCTTATTTTTTTTTTCCATGTTTAACTAGGCACACACATCTTTGCTACACAAAACTAAAGCTACGGAAACAGTAGTAGACAAGAAATCGTGATACGGTTATCTGCACAATTATGCTTGAATAAAAAAAAAAAATAAAAAAAATGGACGTTGTATTCATTGCTTACCAGACTTCTTGAAGACAGATGACGTCAGCATCGGTTCTCGGTTTGAGCGCTTCGGGGACCAGTGGCTCCCTGGACGAGTACTGAGCCACGCGAGGGTTTAGTCCGGCGTTGAACGTCAGCATCTTGGATGCAGGACACGGCTGATCCGAGCACGACACTACGTCGATCCAGGCGAACAACGGCAGGAACAACAGCCACAACATCTAAGGAAAAAAAAAAAAAATTTAATCATGTTTTAAGTCGAAGCCATAACCGAAAAAAAATAAAATAAAATAAAATGTTTCGTTTAAATTGTCTAAGTTCACGTCAGCTTGTCAAACAAATTCGTTTTTCCTTTCCGTAACATTGCTAGATGACTGCGAAAACTGAACGGTAACATTCAGTGAACTTGACACTTAACTCCCCCTTGTATGTTTGTGTATATGTGTGTAATATATATATATATATATATATACTAAAAAATGCGACGAACTTTGATCATTTTTATTCTATCGTGTTTAATTAATCCATTTCGGCAGCACAAAAAATCGGAGCAAAATCCCGAGGTGTGATCTAAATTCTGATTAGCGAAAATCATAGGATTTTCAAATTATGACTGCTATTCTTTTCAATATCTGAACAAGAACGTCCAACAAAAAAAACAAAAAAAACAAAAACAATATGTAGATCGAATTGTAATTTAAACTAGGAATTCGTCACAAATCATGATACCATGCAAATAAGACCGCTACATTGTCTTATCACAGAAATACAATTATAATCAAACGCAGTCGCAACAGCACAGAACAGCCGCAATATTTTTGCCGTCGTAACAGGACGCAGAAGATGTCCATTTTAGAAACTGATAATATGCAGTATTACCGCTAATCTGATTTTAATCTTGGGTTAACAATCAGTGTATACCAGTTCAAAATCGCAACAAATTCTATCCATTTTCATTTAAAACAGCATTCACCTTGCGTACACTGAGCTGATCTCATTACAAGATATCTAAATTTACACAGGAAGAATGTTTAAGTAAAATTCGGTAACTAGCAAAATACAAGGCTTTTTTGTAGAAAGATCTGCCTTTGTTTTAATGTATATTAAA
The DNA here is from genome assembly GCA_012295275.1 of Chrysomallon squamiferum. Lineage (NCBI taxonomy): Eukaryota > Metazoa > Mollusca > Gastropoda > Neomphalida > Peltospiridae > Chrysomallon > Chrysomallon squamiferum. Next base: position 6,112,847 of record CM022674.1, read on the forward strand.
ATAATTCTAGCATTATGAATTCTTGTTCATATTTTGTTTCCAAAAATGTGCAGTTTAAATTCAGTAAACATTTGTTTTGGTTCACTGCATACATTGCAATCATAGCGATGTTACAAAAAAATGTAGAAATTCAAAAATGAAACATTTCCTAGGAAAGTTACAGAAGTAAACCTGATGCAAGCTTAAATGTGGTGAACTAGTCCGACTATAATTTTTACCGAAACGTACACCATATATGCATGTTGAATGTAACAGCAAATTAAATATATTAATGCATTCTTTAAGTAATACAGTTAATTAAACAAGTCAAAAACACTGGACAATTCAACGATACATCTGTTAGACACGCAACATTTACTACATGTATCCATTTCAAAACTTGTTACTATCGATGCTAAAACTTGTGAAAATTATACATTTCACTGACAAAATTGGTTTTATTTTATACTAAAAACAGACAAAGCACGATTTATCCACTGCACACTTTTGAGAAAAAAAAAAACAACCACTTAATCCATTCAGAAAGCAGTTCAGCACAGCTCATTTTAAAAACAAATTGACATACGACACATTATATGCCATTAAAACTGGCTAACAAATTGAAACAAATCGACAGCTCTGCACGTCAGCAGTTTGGTTCACCGTTTGTTTTTAAATGTCGTAGTTTGAAATCGTAAAATTAATTTCAGTATCTCGCCCTACGTGCTACTGAACTGCTAACACCGACTCGTGCAACACGTTTGAAATGTTTATGAAATCAAGTCCGGGTTGACCTGTCACGTGACAGACACCATTTCATTACATTGTTGTGTTGTATTAATCATTATTCTCGCATGCTTTTATTAAGATTATTATTTTTTTAAAACCTTTTTCTAATTGCACTATTTGTAGAGAAAAAAAAATGATAGTTGATGCAGATCGCCCCCCTTTCTTAATATCACGGCACAAAATCAACAGAACATTAATGTGCACAATGCTTTTAACTGGATAAGCTATAATGCAAAATTATAATTTGAGAATAAAAAATAAATATTGTTCTGGACGTTTACCCCCCCTCCCTAGGATCGGTCGAGGTGGATGATTTTATTTTAAACTATTTTAATTTTTGTTTTTTTTAACTAGCCTTCCGTAGAAATATTTTTTACATTCTGAATCCGCCATTTTGAATTTTGCTGACGTACATACCCTGTTAACGATTACTCCGGTATCCACCAGGAGTACGGTGTACGTTTGAAAATCTCAGGTTCATAGAATCAAAAGTAATGATTATACGTTCTGTGGAAAGAAAAGACTACTTCATTAGAAATATTTATCTGCTCTCGCCTTGATCGATCTTATTTTTTTTTTTTTTTAAATTACTTTTTGTACGAATAAAAATCGTAGCAAAATATTCCTTGTTGCTGATAATTCGTAGGACTACACTGAAAGAATACACAAAAAGGATGCCAAGTTGATAGAGAATTATTCTAACTTGTTATTCGATTACTTGCCAAGTACATTAACTAGTGCTTACAGAATACCGCTACTTTATTGGCTCATTAATAAAAATAAAAAAATAGAAAAGCTACTAGCAAGTTGGTTTGGTTTGCCTCGTTTAGACAACGTCGCAACTTATCGTAAACAGACAGACAGAAAAAATTAACGTGCTTATCAGAGGGAGCTATTGTGAAGAATGTCTGCGACAGGCAGGCTCTCTGACAAAGCCAGTGTTTTGTGTGTGTGCGTGCGAGTGCGTGTGCGAGTCGCAGTATCTACAATAAATATTCATCGGGTTAAGCGTTAAAAAAGATGCAAACTATACGGTCCATGTTTATAAGACAAATACTCAAACAAGATCCTCTCGTTCAAACAAACTCGACTGAAACCAACTTAACAATAACAACAAATCATCAAAAATAATTAAACTTGATTTTGATACATTATCTAAAATCTATAAATAATATTAACTCATGTTATAAAAATAAAACAACCCCATCCCCAATGCACGGTCGCTCTACCATCGTAAATTTCTGGCTGTCCTGGCACTCATTGGTTATTCGATTACATTAAATTAACTGAAATATTTAAAATGGCTTACCATCCGTCTGAAACAAAGGTCCTACCAGCTGAAAAATGTTATAAGATGTCTGTCAACGCGTGTGTGCATCTCTCTCTTTATATAACAGGTGCACGTGCAGACTTGGGACGCACGTGCGGTAATATTTACCTTTTTTTTTGTTCTCGAGAAATTTATTTAATCGAGAAATCTACACAAGAACACAAGTGTCTGAGCTAAATCAAAAGTTTTTATTATTAATTTAGCGTTGACTACATCTCTCAGTGTATTTATACGTCTCTCTCTCTCTCTCTCTCTCTCTCTCTCTCTCTCTCTCTCTCTCTCTCTCTCTCTCATGCTGACAGACATAGGCATACACTAACACAATAATAATAAAAATAATAATGATAATAGTACTACAGCTACTACTACTACTACTACTACACCCCAAAAATAAATAAAAACAAGATAGAAAAAATATATGAAATACTACACCTGTTGATTAGCTTACTTACTCCCTTACCTCACGGCATTAAATTGTCAATTATAAACCATACATACATTCATACATATATACATCTCTATATATATATATAATTTTTATTTCATGATATCAAACTGCCTCATCATACTTGACACTAATTACGATTAATCGAAGTCGTTGTATGTGTTCTATCTATCAGTAGTTTTAATTTAAATTTTACGAGTGGTGTTTAAAATAAAACTGTTATAAAATTTTTAATTGATTTTATTTCGCTACTATTCAAAGGGAGTTACAACAGCTACATATTTAACCATTTGAAGATAGGTGTGTCCATAAAAAAACATTCTTTGATTCATTTACTTACCTTAGAGCGAACTCGCTTTTGACTGTACGTCTGCAATATATATATATGTGTGTGTGTGTGTGTGTGTGTGGATATGTAAACGTGGCCAGAGCACAGCATGAAACAAATGTTTGTAAGTTTTATTTATGGGCCGTTTCACAAATTCTCACATTAAATAATGATATATACAAAGATAATGCTAAAGAATATCTAACGTTGTCCCATTAAATATACACATAAAACGCATCAATCTATACTCTTCCTGTGTGTTTCTGCATACGTGCGTTACTGTGCATCTGTCTCTGTGTGTGTATACTTGTTTCTATCTTATAGCTGAACTGAGGGTTTTATTGTTGTACTTGTACCACTGTGCCAGTGTCTAGGGTGCTCCTTATCACGTCTAGGGGTTTAGAACACTATGACAGGGATTGGTAAATTTTAAATCATGACAGTAAAAACGATCAGATAAATAACACATCACCAAGAGTGCAGTTTGAGTTGTTTATTTATGTACAGATCATATGTTGTAATAATCTACAGTGGAACCTTCGTAAACCGAATTGTACGTAAACCGAACCGATGTCAGACTCACGAACAACACCCTCATGTTTTTCAATTATTCCTTTCTTAACCTCTATCTATCTATCTATCTATCTATCTATCTATCTATCTATCTATCTATCTATCTATCTATCTAGCCATATGTCTGTATGTGTGTGTTTCTCTGTGTATATATGTTTATCCTTCTATATATCTACTAGTATGTCTACATTTGTGACTATCAGTCTCTCTCTCTCTCTCTCTCTCTCTCAGGTAGACAGACAAGACACAGACATCTAAACAGTCAAACGATCATAGAAAATGGAAATTTGTTACCATGAAAACATTAACTATTCAAACGTATGTGTCTGCGCATGTTCGAAAGAGAAACCGTGACAGACAGTCATACAGTCAGGTGGACAGAGACAGGGAGAGTACATGTCAAATATGTTTATATAAATAACTGTGGTAGGCGAGAGGTAAACGTAAACAGAACACAGGAAACTCTAACTTAATTCACACACGTTTTACTCGCTGTCATACAAAGTACAGTGTGTTATATTACTGTGGATTATTTCCTTATATTTACAGATGTTAAGTTCTTGAAATTTAAATTATAGGATTCTGTTAGTTCATCCAATATATACGAGCATGTCGAACAGTCACTGTTTCGAAAACATTAGCAAATATTTAATTTAACTTTTATTAGGTAAAACAGGTTAAAAATAATGTATCTTTGATGATTCATGTTTGTACGCATGTGTATGCATGTGTGTATGTGTGTATGTATGTATGTGTGTATGTATGTCTTTGTATGTATGTAGGCGCATATATATTTGTGTATGTATGTGTTAGTATATATGTATATTTATATATGTGTGTGTATGTTATATATATATATATATATATGCATGTATGTATGTATGTATATTTGTATGTATGTATTATGTATGTATGTTTGTATGCGTAGATTTTATCATGGATCCATCTATATATCCATTTACATATGTTTGTAACTAAATGAGTGTGTATGTGTGTGTGTGTTTGTATGAGTGTGTGTGAATGTTTATGTATGTGTGTATGTAAGTACGTATATAATAATATATACATTTATGTACTCATTTAGATACAAACAAAAACAAACACATTTCATTTCAGTTAGTTTTAATAAGTTAGAGTATTTTGTTATTTGTATAATCAAAAATATTATTGGATTTTAAAAATACAGTCATCTCGCAATTTTGAACCAAGACTCAAAAGTATATCTACTTTCTTTTCCATGTGAGAAATATAAAGCCTCGAAGAAAAACACTGTTTTTATTAACTGTAAAAATTAATGAGTATTCATATACAAGCGCACAATCGTCTTTTATTATTATTATTTTTCATATAAAACAGACATCGCTCTAAATATTCACAATAATTTTAATCATCATAAAACTGAGGTTTATGATGATAGAAAAGTGATCACGAGAACTAAAATAATATCATATAAAGTTGTTAATGAAAAAACAAAGTGAGTAAAGATTGATTATATATGTGTGCGTACGTACGAACGTTTTTACTCACACACACACACACACACACACACACACAGACAGACAGACAGACATAGACAGTCAGACAGACACACACACACACACACACACAAACACACACCCATACAAGTATTTGGTTGTTTTTAACAATATACAAATCTGAGGTTATCGTCTGATAACTAATGCAAAAAGCCATATCAGGCTGAGTAGAGCAGTTTTAAACACTCCAGGGATGGGATATATATATATATATATATATACACATATTATCTCTTTACGACATGACGTTCGTCCTCTTGACATTTTTTTTTTTTTTTATTGATGAAACTTCATTGTTAGAAAAGTATGATCATCAGCAATAATAAAGGAAATTATAACAGCAAAAAAATAAATTCAATACCGTTTTTTTTTTGTTAATATGAAACGAACACTTGAGAAAGCACATGAGGGTGAATAATAATATAAAAAAAAAAAAAAAAAAATAGAAACAACAACTGATTAACATGTCTGCCACTCCCAACGGCGCCAAAAACCGAAGCAGACGATATCGAGATTTCTGTTTCAGTTAAACAATTTTATGCTCCATGGTCGGATCGTGCGTTGCGTCATAATCCACGTGCACGAACGCGCGCTCCACCTCCGGCAGGCTTTCCAGCTTCTGCTGCAGCGGCTCGCCGATGTCGTGGGCCTGCATCAACGTCATCGTTCCCGGGAGGACGATGTCGACCTCGACGAGGAAGTTGGTGCCGAAGTGAAACGCTCTGACGGACTCGATGTGGCTGATTTCTTTGTCGTGGTTCATGCAGATCCACGTCAGTTTGCTGAGAAACTCGGGGTGTGCCGTGTGGCCCGTCAGAAGTTTGATTTGTTCTGTAACGTAAGATTATACGTAAGAGAATAAATACGTAGTGAATACGTAGGTTAGCAAATATGTAATAAATACGTAAACTCGCAAATATGTAATAAATACGTAAGTGCGCAAATATTTAGTAAATACCATATACTAAATACGTAAGTTCGCAAATATGTAATAAATACGTAAGTTCGCAAATATGTAATAAATACGTAAGTTAGCAAATATGTAATAAATACATACTAAATACGTAAGTTCGCAAATATGTAATAAATACTGATAAATACTTAAGTGCACAAACATGTAATAAATACATGATAAATACTTAATATATAATAAACATATAATAAATATATGAGTGTGCAAATACATAATAGTGGGTAAATACGTAAAAGTGGGTAAATATGTAATATGTACGTAGGTAAATAGACAATAAAATAGAGTATAAATAGCAATAACTATAAACGGACATAATAAATAAGACAGAGAACTTTGTTACGTGAATAAATGAATAAATGCATTTGTAAGTTGGAAATATTCATATGCATGCGTGAATATTCGGGCGAATACGTACGAAAATGAAAAGATTCATTGTTTGTGGGCAAATACGTGAGTAAATATATAAATTATTAAATATGAGAACTGGTCGGACACAGTAAGTGAATGTGTGGCTAAATGAAAAAAAAGAAGAAGAAGAAACTAAAGAAAAAATAAGACAATAACAAACAACAACAACAACAACAACGACAACAACAACAACACAAACAAGTGACGTTACCGTACCAGAGCCTGCTTGCCACCAGTTGTAGACGATGTAAAAACTTATGATGATGGCGCCAATGGGATCAACGTAACACAGGTCGTAGATTCCAACTTGTTTGTACATCCCAGACGATCCTACAGAAAACACAAAACGTATTTAATGACAAATATATTCTTTTTGCGAAGAATCTCTGTAATGAGTAACGAAAGTGCTTGTTATAATTAATTAATAAATAATTTAAAACAAATCGAAGCGTTCTTACCGATGTAGCCACAAACGATGGCCACCAAGTTTGAAGCGACGTCGTTGCGGTGGTCGAGAGCTAACGTCTGTGCTGCTGATGTTTTGACACGCCTACAGATCAGCCACAGGATAAACTTGAACACTGGAATAATGATAATAATAATAATAATAATAATAACAACAACAACAATAATAACAACAATGTCAAAACAACAATAGTAATAATAATAACAAAAATAAAACAAACACAGTAATAATAATAACAAAAAATAAAACCACAACAGTATTAATTATAACAATAATAATAAGGAAACAAGAAGAAGAATAAGTTAATCTCTCTAATTTGTCTAATTTCTAAACCTTGTTTTTCTTTCTTACAGAATTACGAGTGTTTTGGAAAGCATATTCACAAACAGAATAGGAAAATATTCCTATATATATATATATTCATATAGCGTCTATTTAAAATAGCGGTAACAGAAAATATCATATATCAGTATTCTATTTAACAAAAAATATATATAATAATAATAATAATAATAAAAAAAAAAAAAAAAAAAAAAAAAAAAAAAAAAAAATCCAGACGTTCCTCAGGCGCCATTGATCAAGAAAGATAACTCTATTACAAAACTCACCTACTGTGCACCCGGCGATAACGAATGTCGTAATGTCAATATCGGGCAGTGAACTCGACCTGTTCGATAAACCTATCGCCTTCTCCACAGATTCACGTACCAGTTGAAGGGAGGCAACTGTCATCACGACCGAAATAATCACAACAGCAATTGGCTCCAACTTAGTACGACCTGAAATTTTAAAGTTAAAAGGTCGAGCGATGATAACGACGATGATGATAATTGTAATAAAATAGCTGTAGTAGTAGTAATAACAGTAATAGTAGAAGTAGTAGTAGCAGTAATAGTAGAAGTTTTAGTAGTAGTAATGGTAGTAGTAGAAGTAGTAGTAATATAGTAGAAGTCGTAGTAGTAGTAGTAACAGTAGTAGCAATAACAATAATAATAATAATAGTAGAAGAGCTAGTTGTAGTAGTAGAAGGAGTAATAGTAGTAATAGTAGTCGTCGTAGTAGTAGTAGACTGAATTGTAGTAATAGTAGTTGTAGTAGTAGCAGCAACAGCAGAAATAGAACTTGAAATAGTAATAGTAGTAAACAGAAGTAGTAATGAAGATGATGATGGTAATAATAATAATATTGATAACAATTATTATTATTATTATTATTATTATTATGATCATCATTATTAACAAGAAGAAGAAGAAGAAGAAGAACAACAACAACAACAACAACAACAACGACAACAACAGCAGCAGCAGCACCCAGCTCTTACCTTGAGGATACACGTAAGGGTCTCTTTTCTTCACTGCTCTGGTCGCCCACCACAAGATGACCCCAGACAGGAGGTCAACACTGCTGTCCACCAGACTGGAGATGATCGACATAGAACCGGACAAAACACTGGCAGCTGTTTTACCGACCAGGAGCAGCTGTAAGAAACAGAAACACACGTTTTTAGACACAATCACTGCTACTTGACATAGACCCGGACAAAACACTGGCAGCTGTTTTACCGACCAGGAGCAGCTGTAAGAAACAGAAACACACGTTTTTAGACACAATCACTGCTACTTGACATAGACCCGGACAAAACACTGGCAGCTGTTTTACCGACCAGGAGCAGCTGTAAGAAACAGAAACACACGTTTTTAGACACAATCACTGCTACTTGACATAGACCCGGACAAAACACTGGCAGCTGTTTTACCGACCAG
>CM022674.1:6126435-6153935 GCA_012295275.1 Chrysomallon squamiferum
CGTGTCCAGATATTCACGCTCGGGTGGTCTGTAAACAGTTTGTTTTTCGGCGACTAGCATTCTCTGACTAGATTAACCTTGTTTCTCGTTTTGTTCCAGTTAAAACAAGATACTCCGTTTACTTTTTAACTTTACCCCGCGGTTCTGATAATAGATAGAAACAGTAAAAAACTATCCCGTTATCATGTTTCTGTGTTTTTTCCTTTCTCAAGTTCTTGAGTTTTGTTAGTTTTATTGCGTTTTCTGTTTCGATCTGTCGATTTATTTCAATTTTAGTGGTTAATGGTTGAAGTGGTTTGTGATGTGCAGGTTCGGAGGATCGAGTCTCAGTAGGGCGCTAAGCTTCTTTTTTTGTTTTCTTTCTTTCTTTTTTTTTCTTAATATTTAATCCATTATTTTGTTTTATTTTATTTTATTTCCTATTTTAGTACTATTATTTATTATTATTATTATTATTATTATTATTATTATTATTATTATTATTATTGTTATTATTATTATTTATACAAGTGCTCAAAAATAGGTTTATGAAAGGCTTTAGTATATTTTCCATGGTGAAGCAGTATATTAAATGTCTCCAGCTGACAAGGGTAAAAAAAAAGTTTTCGAAATTCTTGTAACTTCCACATCTAAACTAGTTCTTTTGGGAAGGTGGTTAAATAAAAACGATTGCAAATTTATATTTTATTTTATTTTATTATTGTTTTTTCATATACATATTTAATATTCTTTTATTTTTATACTAACATTTAATATTATAATATTTCTTTTGAATTTTAAAATTCAATTTTTTTTTTTTTTTATGTTCTAATTTAATAATTAATAATAATAATAATAATAAAAAAAAATTACTCACATTTTCACTGACTCCAAAATTCCCAGGTTTATCACCGAAACTGAAATGTCGCTTTACCGGTCGCTGCCTCAATTGTGCCTCGCTGGCAAAAGTTCCGGGGTACAGCGTCTTTGTACATACAACGACATCTGGGTTATTTACATCACTGGCATCGGCGTATTCGTTTGCGTTTTCGTTGACTTTTACACTTTTCGTGTTTTCGCTTGATTTTATTTTCTCGTTGTAGTTGTTCTGAGTGACGGCGATGGAATTATGACTGTCTGACGTCACCGCGTCATTGTTGATGCGTATTTCCGGTGGAGGAATTTGTTCCCGCGCTGTCTACGTTTTTACTTCCGGTGCGGCTGCGTTCTTCGTCTTCTGGACTCTCCACCGTCAGCGACGTCTCGAAAAAGGCAACGTTGTCGTGACAGACGCTGATTGATTTAGGTTGCACTGACTGCAAAAAAATGAAAATTAAGTAAGAAAATATTGATATGAGTAAATTAAAAACCCAACAAATATATAAATAAATAACTAAAAGCAACGTATCAATAAATCAATATCTTATTAATCAATCAATATCTTAAATAATAATAATAATAATAATAATAATAATAATAATAATAATAATAATGATGATAGTAATTATAATAAAAGTAATAGTAGTATTAGTATTACTATTAATATAATAGCAGTATTTGAAATAATAATAACAACAACAACAACAACGACAACAATAATAATAATAATAATAATAAAACTAATACTAATAGCAACAGTAATAAATAAATAAATAAATAAATAAATAAATAAATAACACAAACATAAATGTACTCCCAGAATCACACACATTCACATACATACATACACATAGAAAAACACCCCCACACATACGCACACAGATACATACATACACACACTTATATATATTTACATTTATGTTTATATAAATACTCATACAAGCAGACAGACAGACACACACACACATACACACACATACGAAATCGAAATGGCTATTCCCTGAGCATAAATTTAGATAACTCTGCAAAACAAAAAATAAAATAAAATAAAATAAAATATAATAAAATCGCCCCCCCCCAAACACCGTTTCTTCAGTACAAAAGATAATAATAAAATAATTATCTCTCCAGGGTTGTTCGCCTCTTCAATGGGTGATATGCAAATAAAACAAATCTATAAAAATCAAGTCAAGCGTAACGGCATTTTATTGTATCTATATATGTCCTTACAGTGAATATAAGCCAAGGACACAGTGCAAACTGCTACGTAACGGTAAGTATAGTGTTAACAATGACGTCAAAACAAACAAAAAATAAAAAAATAAAAAATAAGAAGAAAAAGAAGAAAATGATAAGAAAACAGAAGAAAAACAGAAAAGAGAAAACGAATAAGAAAAAAAGAAGAAATATAGAAAAAGAATTTTTTTTTTAAATGAAAATAAGAATAAAGAAGGAATATAAAAATAAGAAAAAATATGAAAATAAAAAAGAGAAGAAATTTGAAAACAAGAAAAAAGATGAAAAATAACAATAAGAAAAAGGAAAAAAAATGGAAAATGAAAAGTGCATTACCATAAGAATAACAAATACCCCCCCCAAAAAAACAACAACAACAATATAATAATAATAATAATAATAATAATAATAATAATAAGAAGAAGAAGAAGAAGAAGAAGAAGAAGAAGAAGAAGAAAGTAAATCAAGGGACACACGAATACTGGAAAAAGAATAAAATAAACAAACTAAAAAATATATATAAAAAAATAAATAATTAAGTAAGTTAGTTAATAAATAAATAAATAAATAAATAAATAAATAAATAAATAAATAAATAATAAAAAATTGTGAATATTTTATTAACAGCCATGGACGTACAGCTTTGTAGAACTGTATTCTTTATGAGAATCATTTTATATCTTTTGTGTCCATAGCTACATTTGTACATACATGCTTCCATGTATGTCTACAAGCGTACATGCATATACACACATACACACACACCCGTAATATAGATACACGTACATAAATAAATATATACGTAATAGATACATACATACATACATATACAAATACATACACACATACATACATAAATTCATACATGCGTAGATACATACATATAAAAATATACACGTATTTTCTGACAAAAAGAAAAAAATGCAAACACAAAACATTATACATACACACACAGACACAGACACATACATAGATACGTACATACATATATATTGCATCAGACAGTCAGACACACATAAACAATAATAATAATAATAATAATAATAATAATAATAATAATAATAATAATATATATATATACACACACACACACACACACACACACACACACACACACATACAGACACATGTATAGATACGTACATACATACATAGATATTTACTACATACAGACAGTCAGACACACATAAATAATATCAGAGATATATATATATATTTTCAGACACACACACATACGCACGTACACACTTATGTGTGTGTGAGTGTTTTCATGTAATTTTAATATTGCTGTTTCACGGTTGCGTCAGGTCTGTGTCTGATGCAATAATGTAAGTAGTTGTTGAGAAAAGTGATTCGTCATGTATCAACAGAAATCAATAAACTGACTCTATACAGATTTATAGGTACAGAGCTGTGAATGAATGTATGAATGAATAAGCACATATATATATATATATATATATATATAAAATCCCAAAATGATACAACTAAAAAAAAAAAAAAAAAAAGCGTTTGTTTCTTTCACTTACAAAAACAAAAAATTTTTATTCTTTAAGATGACGAGTGTAAAACATTTATTTATTTAGGTTTTATTTTATAGTTTTTTTAAGTTTTAAAGTTAAATGTTAAGAAAAAATGAATAAACAACAAATATCCTATAAAAGTTTTTTTTTTTTTTTTTTTGTTCGTCATTGACAAGCAATAGATTTAATAGCGATACATTTATGTGTACGTGTGTTTTCTGTGCATATATATGTGTAAGTATATGTATACGTGTATGTATGTATATATATGTACGTATGTATGTATTATGCAAGCGCTTTTGCGTTGTTGTTTTTTTTGAGTCTGTTAATCTTATTATAAAAATCTAAGGACATCATAAGTAAACACTGTTACTTAAATTAAGTAAAAAATTACAATGATCAAATTACTGGCTTAATTAATAACTATTTGCTGAATGCAGTTTATGCTTTTGATTAATGTTTTTTTTTTTTTTTTTTTTATTCTTTGTATCTATTTTCATATTTTATTTTTTTTTAAATTAAAATGTAGTTAAGTATTCTTCTTTCTTTTTTCTTGTTATTATTTGATGAGCTTTTTATTTCTTCATTCTTTGCATTTCGATTTCTCTTCCATCTTTTTTTTTTTTTTTTTTTTAATTATTTGGAAAATTTGATTACATTTTTTATCTTTGTATTTTGGAAAGAAAAATAATTATTCAGTCGTTTTTTTTTTTTTTTTTCTTCTTCAAGTAACAATATACTTAATATAACCTTGAACTGAAAGAACTATGAAAATATTTTAAAAATGTTATACTGAAATTAAAAAAAAACCCTCGTTATTAAATTGAAAAGATTTTTTTTGTTTATTTCAAAACTATTTTTAATAATTTTTTTTTTATCTATATGTAACAGATACTGACAAAATTAAACATTTTATTAGAAACATTTTATTAGAAATATTGTGTATACTTCTTTTAATTTGCATAACGGTCAGGTATGTATATAAAAATACATGAAAGTTTTCTAAGATTGTTGATGAAATGTAAAAGAATGCTTGCATACTCACATACATATATAAACGGCAGAAGCATACACACAAAACACGTAGAAACACACAAACATACATGCAGACGCACACAAATAAAAAACGTAGAAACAGAGAAATATAAACGCAGAAACATACAAATAAAAATGCAGAAATCACGCAAACATGAGTGTAAAAACATAAAAATTAAAAATGCAGGAATACACAAATATAAATACAAAGAAAATAAAAACTGCGTGTTACATTTTCGCTTACGTTTAAATCTTATTTTTCGTGAGTTATGCTCACGCCTTCTTATGCAAGCTCTCTCTCTCTCTCTCTCTCTCTCTCTCTCTCTCTCTCTCTCTCTCTCTCTCTCTCTCTCTCTCTCTCTCTCTCTCTCTCTCACACACACACACACACACAGACAGACACACACATACAAATAATGAACATATGAACTTACATTTTGAAAACGACGCTCTTTTCAAACGTCACTTCAATTTAGCACCGTAAACAAACAAACAAACAAACAAACAAACAGACAGAAAAACAACTTACCTCTGTCGAAATATTTGCAGAATTAGAATTTCCCATTCCAAGCCGTAAATTCAAAAAAACCCGAAGCGTCTCGTTTTAACACACAAATTTATAGCACGTGCACCTTACCCACGTTTTTTCACAGAGTCTTTTTTTTTTTTTTTCCCCCCACTGTAAGACTGTAACAAGGGAGGCGGGGTTAGTTCTTTTCAGGTCACTAGTTTTGACACTTAAACTAAACAGTAACCTTATGTGAAATGTTTTTTTTTTGTTTGTTTTTTTATCTCGCTTGTATTACGGAGCTGTTTCAAAAACAGACTCTCCACAGAAGAAACATGTACCCACGTGTAATAGCAAAGACAAGCTGATTTAACTTTTGCCAGCTGATTCGGTTTTTATCAGTTTATGACACAGCACAATTTTGTTTTCTAAACATTTTTTTTTTGCTTCTTCTTGATTCAATGGTTAGTGTTGTTATTAGTGCTGTCGGGTCACGAGTGAGTCACGTGACTGGCCTGCAGCTTTGGGTAGTATTAAGGTTGTGTTGACGCATGACTAGGATAGAATAGAAAGAAGCTATTGTAAGCGCTTGCCGAAGATCGTCACGATTTTACGAAAACTGCCGAACATCTCTACGTTGTTTGTGTGAATTTTTTTTGTGTTTTTGTTGTTAGGGGTTGGGGAGTGCGGTTTGATTTTCGTTCTTATTTTCTTTGTCTTATTTGTTTGTTTTATTAATTTACTTACTTACTTACTTAATTAATCATTTTTTATTTTATTTTATTTTATTTTATTTTATTTTATTTTATTTATTTATTTATTTATTTATTTATCCATCGTTTCTTTCTTTCTTTCTTTCTTTCTTTTTTTTTTTAATTAATTAATTAATTAATTATTTTCTTCATTTAAAAATTATTTGTTTTTAATCATTTCTTTCTTTCTTTCTTAAAGTAAATTAAATTATTTATTTGTTTATTTATATTTATTTTTATTAATTTATTTTATTCTACCATTTTATTCCTCAAATTGTTCCATATTCTGATTTACTAAAAAAATTTCCATTCTACCAACAAATAATATTAGACATTAAAATCTCCTATTAATTAGGATATGTCTTTGCGTTTGTTAAGCCTGAGATCGTGTGTGTCTGTTTGTACGTGTATCAGTTTGTCTATTTCTTTCGTGTGTGCACATACATTATTATAATTTTTGTGCCTGATTGGTTCCATAGGTAATGCACGTTCCATTTAGAACAACAACAAACAAATAAATAAACAAATAAAACATATAAAAAGAAAGAAACATACAAACGAACAAGTAAATAAAAAATAAGAAAAAAAACACACACAAAAAAACCACACCCGCAAATTAAACGAAACAATACACGAAGAACAAAACAAATAAAAAATAAAAATAACAAAAAATAATAATAAGAAAAAAATAACAAAACAAACAAAAACAACAATAACAAAAGAAAATAAATAATAAAACAAACAGTTTATAACTCAAACTTTGTCCATTAAAACCCATATACTGACACAGAATGACTCATTTAATAATTAAAAAAAAAAAAAAAAAATAAATATTATTATATTTTTTTTGTTTTTACAAAGTTAGGAAAAAATTACATAAACAAAGCAAAGAAACAAATAGACAAATAAATAAAATAATAACTAAATAAATAATAATTGGTACTTTAGCAGTCTATATTTTAAGCTGAATTGTCCTTCCACAAAAGAACCGAAGATAAAATCATTAGAGAAAAAGAGGATTAATAATAAAACTATAAAACAAATAATCAATTAAAAAAAAAATATTAGGATAAACTGTCAAAGTTTTCCTTGTCTTTGTTTAAGGTATTTTTATAACGTGACATTTAAAAAAAAAGAAAAAAGAAAGATTGTTGAAGAAACTGCCATACAAGTGTCCAGTACAATACTCTGGAACACAAAAACTGAAAATGCTTTAAAAATTACATTCACAGAAAACAAAACAACAACAAAACAACAAATAACTGTAACAAAAAAAAAAAAAAAAAAAAAAAAAAAAAAAAAAAAAATAGAAAAAACAAAAAGAGGAAAACATAAAAAAAAAAAAACAGAGGAAGAAGGAAAATTTAAAACGGAAAAATTATGTTTGTATGCATGTGTGTGCATATTTATATATATGTGAATTATATGTCCATTTATAATATACCATTTTGTTATATTTAACTTTGTTTGACACCAAGTACCCGATATATATTTTGCTTAGTGCTGTGAGGGTGTCGTTAAACATTCATTCCATTTATAATTACGTTTATAATTTATAAACAGTTGAATATGAATTTTTACATGTATGTATGCTTGAACGTATATATATATATATATGAAGGGATGTATGTTAGTACGTATGTTGTATGTGTGAGTATACACAATCTGAAGGGATATTTGGTGAGGTATTCTCATGCTTGGTAAGTCGTGGGTTCAAGCCTGACAAACCTGCTTTGTGTGTTACTTTTCGTTCGTCGCAAAACAAACATATTACATCATACGTCGAGATACGCTTTTTCCTGTTTACTGTAACACGCATAAAAATAGCTCTTGTCTAGCTGATAAGAGCGACCTATGGTATGACGTCAGCGAATTTGCTGTCTCAGGCAAATAGGTGAGCTGCTATTAGTAATAGTAGTAATAAAAGACTGACTGTAAAAGAAGAAGATGGGATGGTAAAGAAGAAGTCAACAACATAATCCTGCTACTAATAATAATTATAACGATTAATGACTAATAATATAATAATAATAATAATAGTGATTAATAATAATAATAATAATAATAATGATAATAATGACTACTTCTACTAACAATAATGATAATAAATTAATAATGTAATAATAATAATAATAATAATGACTAACTATAATAATGATATTAATAGTAATAATATTCATAATAATGACTACTACTACTAGTAATAATAATAATAATAATAATAATAATAATAATAATAATAATAACATCAATAATAATAATAACAACAACAACAGCAGCAGCAACAACAACAACACCAACACGCTATATTAGAGGACATAAAAATAAAAAAGTATGAACGTTTAAAATAATTTAAGAATCACTGAAACATTTCAGTTAACATAAGTTTTGTATATAAATAATCACTCGCAATGAACTTATATTACCAGGGACAAATTATAACGGTCACACAGGCACAGACAAATACACATCGAAATAATAATAATCATAAAAAAAGAGTTCAGTTTTGTAATGAAAATTACGTTCTTAACCTGTTTATAGATATAAATCTTACCATTAGTGTAAAATGAACATATTAATATTTGGATATGCTTGATTAGTTTCATACATATATTCACGCAAATCACTACCACGTACACAAGGAAAAAAAAAAAAAAAAAAAAAAAAAAAAAAAAAAAAAGAAAAAAAAACCCGCTCGCATCTCAAAAAAAGAAGAAGAAAAAAGCAAACAAACAAGAAACAAACAAACAAACAAACAAACAAACAAACAAACAGACAGTAATAAAACAAAATATATAACGAATACACACTGACATATTTCTTGAAGAAAGCGGAAGGTTTAAAATAACAACTTATTTTGGAACAGTATTTTACAATTTTCATTTTAAACATTAATTTTATTCTTGTACAGGGTCTTTAAGTTAAGCTTTGCTTTTCAATTTTTCTATTTGCGCCACAAATGATGAAATATTTATCACGAACTAAACTTCTGTTGCGTCAGAATTTTACCTACACTGATGCAATATACGACAACTCAGCAAAAAAAGGCAACAAAAAAAAAAAAAAAAAATCCAGACAATAACTAATCGCTTAAGCTTGTCAAGAGACCAGGAAAATACGCAATATACAGACGAAAATGATCGATTAATAGACAGGAATAAAACTGATTATTTTACTGAATGAAGCAATGACTGAATGTACAACTGAACATTGACATGAAAGAACGAACTTAGAACTTATGTGTTTTATATATATAGCTTAATTTATGTATATAACTATATCGATATCCATTCATCTTTCTTTGTCAATGTTTTAATTGTTCTGACACATAGACAGACAGACAGACCAAAAATATTTTGCTATATCATGACTTAAAATAATTATCGTGTTTTTCTTTTTCTTTTCTTTCGCTTTCTTTTCTATTATTCTTTCTTTCTATTGTTCTTGTTTTGTTTTTGTTTTTTTGCGGCTGGCTTTTACTGTACGCTTTGAATAATAAACATAATGAGTAAAAGTACGCATTAAATTAGTAAACAAACAAATAAAACAAATAAACTTAAAATAAAATAAGTCAAAGAAGTAAAGTAAACAAATAAAAAAAAGCAACAAAAAAAAAAACAAAAAACAACAACAACAAAGAAAAAGAAAAAAAAACAAACAAACAAAAAAACAAAAACACAAAAGGAATAAATAGATAAATAATTAAAAAAATAAAGAATGATATAACTAAACAGATATGAACAATATATATACACAATATATACATATATAAATGAATTCGTTTTTAGATTTAGATTCTATTCTCAAGCTGTCTCGTTGTAATTCTAAACGACGACATCGATGACGATAGTAATAATAGAGATGATGATGATGATTATGATAATGATGATAATTACACTGATGATGATAAAATGATGTTAACAGTAATGAAAAAATGATGATGACAGTAATGATAAAAAAAATATCACTGATACTAAAAGATGACGATAATGATTAGGATGATGAAAATGATAACGACAACGACGACGATGATGATGATGCTAACGGGGTAGATGCTGGTGTGAACTAAACTACTAATGCTACTCACAAGGTTTGCAGCAAAATCAGTTTCTGCTTCGACATCTTTGACGTCAGACTACAGACGTTTGTAAACAAGTTATCAGTTCATCCTGAATGTTGTAATAAGACCTGGAAAGATAAATTTAATAAATAAAGATAGAAAGGAAGAAAGAACAGGGGGAAGACAGAACGAAAAAAAAAAAGGAAAGAACAGTAAAAAGAAGGAAAAAAATGAAAGGAAGAAAGAAAAAAAAAGGAAGAAGAAGAAATCAACAAAACAACAAAACAAATGGCAACAACAAAAACAACATCAACAACAAAAGAAAAAATCAAAGAAGAACAAATCATCAACAACAACATCAACAACAACAACAACAACAACAACAACAACAACAACAACAACAACAACAACAATAATAATAATAATAATAATACAAAGAAGAAGAAGATGACGATAAAAATAAAAATAAATACACCTAAGTTTGATGTAGTGCTGTACTGTAATTTGAAAAATAAGAGTTATCTTTCTTATCTAAGTTATTTAAAAGTTTTTTTTTTTCTTCTTTTATCTTTTTTGAGAAATCAAGTCAAGGTATTTGCCAGTTTTTTTCTTCGTCTGATAATACGAAATAAATCTGTTTGTAGTTTCATTCGTTTTATATTCAGTTCGCCAATATCTGCATATTAATAATAATGATGATGATAATAATAACAATGATAATGATAATAATACTAATAGTGATGATAATATATTTAAATCATAATAGCATAATCATTTTCGAATACAATTTTAAACTTATATAGCTTAATAATAATAAAAAAAAATATTATAAAAAACGTTAATCAAATAACTGACTGATTGATAGATAGAAAAACAAATAAATATTTAATAAATAAATAAATAAACAAACCTAACAAAGAAAAGAATGAACGAACAAATGGATAAATGAAAGAAAAAAGAGTAAATTATACAACAAATAATATTTCAGTTGTAAAAGAAATATGCGTTAAAATATGCTCTGTGAACCAAGAAACAAAGAAAAAAGATTTTATTTTTTTCGTAAAACATTACTAGAAATAATAAATGAAAAATGTTGCAGACAAATAAAACAAATTTCCAAATGAAGTAAATATATTTACGTAACAAATGAAAACAAAATTTATAATTATATACGTCAAAAATAAACACATTTCCAAATTAAGTAAATATATTTACGTAACATATGAAAAAAAAACCAACTTACAATTATATACGTCAAAAATATAGGCTAAGAGTGATATTCACAAAACAGCTGTGTAAAATGACACACACGACTCAGCAAAAACTTGACGTCATCACTACTAAGAAAAAAAATAAAAACGTGACCCGTTTTCATTGTTCCTCATCCTATCAAATTTCCACCTAGCGTCTTACATTCAACCACGGGTATTGACCCAATTATTTACTCCAGCGTCCAGAATAGTTTTACACATGTAAACCATAAAACGTATACTGACAACGTTTCTGGTAACGTTTCTGTGACGTAAAAATATTTGGTTTCCATGGTACTCCCCCAGTTCGTTAGCCATACAGATGTAGTTGATACTGAACGGGTTGTTTGATACGTGTAGCGGGGTTTGAAAGTGCCGAGTGCAAAAATAGATAAAACTTACTTGAGTGTAACTGAGCGCGGTGTCTAGGTAATCACTGTTAAAAGAGAGAGAGAGAGAGAGAGAGAGAGAGAGAGAGAGAGAGAGAGAGAGAGAGAGAGAGAGAGAAAGAGAAAGAGAGAGAGAAAGAGAGAATGAGCGAGCTAGAGAGATACAGAGGGAAAGAAAGATAGATAGATAGAGAGGGAAAGATAGATACCTAGATAGAGAGAGAGAGAGCGAGAGAGAGATTCAGCGAGAAAAAGATAGAGAGAGAGAAAGAGAAAGAGAGAAAGAAAGAAGGAGAGAGACAGAGAAAGAGAGAGAAAGAGAGAATGAGCGAGAGAATGAGCGAGAGAGAGATATACAGAGGGAAAGAAAGATAGATAGATAGAGAGGGAAAGATAGATACCTAGATAGAGAGAGAGAGAGAGCGAGAGAGAGATTCAGCGAGAAAAAGATAGAGAGAGAGAAAGAGAAAGAGAGAGAGAAAGATTGAATGAGTGAGAGAAATATACAGAGGGAAAGAAAGATAGATAGATAGAGAGGGAAAGATATATACATAGATAGAGAGAGCGAGAGTGAGATTCAGAGAGAAAAAGATAGAGAGAACGAGAAAGAGAGAGAGAGAGAGAGAGAGAGAGAGAGAGAGAGAGATATTAGTATTTGTTAATGAATTTTCAATTCCTTTTCAGTACTGACACGTTATTTAGCATAATCACCTGGAATGTAAAAAATATGATGTTTTGCCTTTTGTATCTAAAACAAATATAAATATTTCACATATAAACACATAAATATGTACGCAAACACTCTCTCTCTCTCTCACACACACAGGCACATTCACTGACGTTCACACACATATACATACATATATATATATATATATATATATATATATATATATAATAGTACAGTTTTTAGTTCAAAGAATCAGCTGCACTGTAATTTTTACACAACACACAAACACCCATACATATATACACACACACACATACGCTATATGTTTTTATATACAAATATGTATTTGTATATATAATATGTATGTATTTCAGTGTATCAGCTTTTCTTCTTTTCAGGGTTTTCATGTGACATTCTGACTACAGATGAGTGAATCCATGAAATACTCTCTCTCTCACACACACACACTCACGTGCACGCATACATACACACAACCACACATATATACGTATATTAAATGCTACAGTTTATATTTTAGAGAATTAGCTGCATTGGTATATATATATATACACACACACAAACACACACACACATACATAGATACAATAAACACATGCTATATCGTTTCTTCATATAAGTCTGTATGTGTAGATATGATATGTATGTGTATCAGTGTATCAGATTTTCTGTTTTTCATTTTTCTTGTTTTTATGTGACAATCGGACTACAGATGAATGGATCTATGAAAAGAGTGGATCTCTGTAACGTACGTTGATATTTTTGATGGTGAACTATACGTGATGAGGACCTGTTTTCCTGATTGCTTCACTATACATTCTACATCTGAGAAAAGGAGGACGTTATTATTTCATATATACTTGTTTAACGGAAAGGTTCGAAGAGATAGCTAGCCGAGAAAAAGCCAGCAATGAAGCAAATTCAGGAGATAATGGAAAATCTATGGCTTTGCTGAATCGGCGTTTTTAATTCTAATAAGGCTGGTGATAAGTACGTTTGTTGTCTAATATCAATTGCAATGAGCAGATATCGTGAAGGACTGTAACAAAGATAGATAAACTAATCTTTGTTTATCGTAAAACCCAGTTATCTGCGAAGCTGTGTTTCATTAGCTACATTTCTTTTGGTATCAGGACAATTGCCCCCCCCCCGGACAACAATTGCCCCCATTTTTCTTCCAATATACCATTCAGAATTATTTTCAAGCAACATACCATTAAATTAGTCAAAGATTTACATTAAACTTGATTAAAGGCATTTGGATTATTGTGATTTGCTAAAAGATCTTGTACAACATCACCTAACGTTATAGGCAACTAGAGTCAGCTAATTACTAATTCAGGCTGACTGAATTCTAAAGATTCCTTTGATTTGGCAAGTGATCTATAATTGAGATGAATTAAACACTACATAAGGTCATGTCTTGTTGCAAAAATATTATATTCTATAATATGGAGTTCACTGAGTCAGAGTGTGGTTATCCAAAACTTGCCGACAGAAGGAACTCAGTGGTGCAGTGATTTCTTACGAGTGTGAAGGAAGAAGTTAAACTGTGCTGTTACTGGATGCTTCTTTCATTTGCGCCAACGCGTCAGGCGCCAAATTCAACTCTTCAGTCTGGCAGTTCGTTACAATACTGATGAAGAGTTTGCTTTACTGATCCGTCAGATAGCTGCATTTGCATTCATTCCAGTGGATGAAATAACAGCACCTTCTGAAGCACTGTCAGAAGCTGATGATGATGATGACTCTATGTTACCAATACTAGAGTACGTTGAGGACAACTTCATTTGTCGCCAGTATGGTACATCTGGTTTCACACGTGGTCCACGTTCAATGGAACAGGCACCAGACAGTGGTAGAGAATTTGCTGCGAACTAACCAGTTCGTGGAAGGATGGCACAATTACTTCCCGTCACCGTCAAACATTGGCGCCTACCATCTGGATTTCTGGTAGTTTATAGACATTTTAAAATGTGAACAAGCACTGAATGAACTGGAGGTAAACCAGATGATTGGCCAGGAAGCACCTCAACCACTGCGTCGAAAAATACCAAGAAGCTTCACGACGTTTGCTGAGACTGGTCAGACGGCGTGAAAACCGACACGACGTCCTGGACTAATTGCGTGGAACAGCACACAACATCAAAGTGTGAAAACTAAAAAAGTTTCAATGAACTCGTCAAAAGATTAAAAAAGTAACCTGGTTATAATTTGAACCTAAAAGATGAATGAACTGTTGCAAATTTACAAAGCTTTACTAGAGAACTATAGACAGACTACATTCTGAATTTTAATTTTTTTATATGTGGTCTATTATTTTTTGATGTAATCAAAAAAATTATTATACATCCAAAATATGTTATTATGCTTGAAAATCATTATTGGAAGAAAACACGGGGAAGTTGTCTAGGGGTAGTATCAGCAAATCGTCGGGGCGTAGTTGTCAAAAGTGGGGGGCAGTAACCGGGGGGTGGTGGTAATTGTCCTAGAATCATTTCTTTTGTGCATTCTAACAATAGATATTTTATTAAAGTACTAATTCTTATATGCAATCTTGAGATAGAGAAAAGATAAAATGACGACAAATATTAAAAAAAGAATATGTATTAACAATTATAATAAATAAATAAATAAATAGATTCTGATATATGCAAATAATTAGTAGTAGCAGTAGTAATAACAGTAGTAGTAGATGCAATAGTAGTAGATGCAGTAGTAGCAGCAGTAGTAATGTCTCCGTGCTCTGTTGAATTATAGAAGATAAATAACATTTATATATATTTAAATTATGTGAAGTGTTAAAGATGTAACAGAATAATCCTTTCACCAAATCATTAACTTATTATTATCACTCCAAATGTACTGTTATTTTCAGTTGTAGTAGCATTTATAGTAGTAGTAGTAGTAATAGAAGTAGCAGCAGTGGTAATAGCAAAATAAAATAAAATAAAACTATCAGCATAATCAAAAGTGAAAGCGATACTGCTGGTGGAAAGTATAAACGTATCACAGTAGAGGTTAAGAAAGAAATAATTTTAAAAACGAGGGTGGCGTTCGTGTGTCTAACATCGGTTCGGTTTACGAAGGTTCCACTGTATATTAATACAACACATGATCTATAGATATAAACAACTCAGACTGCACTCTTGTTGATGTGTTATTTATCTGATCGTTTTTACTGTCATGATTTAAAATTTACCAATCCCTGTCACAGTGTTCTAAACCCCTAGACGTGATAATTAGACACTGTACAACAATAAAACCTTCAGTTCAGCTATAACCTATAAACAAGTATATACACACACACACGGAGACGCACAAAGAGGCACGTATACAGAAACAGGATATTCTCCTGTTCCTGTCTGCATATTTCATGGGACCACGTTGCATACAGTGATCATCTGAACATTTTAATTATCCGTCGTTTACATGAAAGTTTAGCCTTGTCTTTGTACTTATCAGTACTAAAATAATATTCACAGACATCTGTTTCATGCTGTCATCTGTCCGGGTTTACACGCACCTCTCTGTCTGTATGTGTATATATATATATGTACACATATACACAAACACACACACACACACACACACACACACACACATATAAAAATATACGCACGCAGGAATGTACGAACGAACATCACACACTCGCGCGCTCTTAGGTAAGTAAATTGATTAAAAAATGTTTTTTTTTATGGACAGAATAACAGATGCTGGTATGAATGTATGTTTCCATTACGGGCAGGACGTTTGGGGTAGCTATACAGACAGACAGATGTATGCATGGATACTTTCCTGACTCGATTAGTTGAAAAACTGAATAGATGTAATAAGTGGACAGATGGATGGAAATAATTTTATCTTTTATTAAATAGATATAAACTGAACATTATTATTTCTATTATTAATCCAGCTACCACTTATTTCTCATATTATTAATAATTCTAATATTTATTAAATAGATATAAAAATAATTACAGCTAGTACTTGGTTTACTATTGCTACTAGTTTACTAACTACAACAACTACTACTATTATTACTCTGAAAATATACTACTACTACTACGTTACTAATATACTACTACTACTGTTTAATAATAATAAAAAAAAATAAAGTATTTTTTGTTGTTGCGGCTGCTATTATTACTATTATTAAAACTGCTGATGTTGCATTCTTACTATTTACTATTCCTAAAACTGCTGTTGCTACTGGACAGAACTTCTACTGTTACTATTACTAGTAATAACGACAATAAACTAATCCGTTGATGGACGTTTTGTTATTGGTTTTTGCCTCTATTTTTAATTTCATTCGTTCTTTATTTTATTTTATTTAAATTCAAATTTATTTTATTTTACTTTCAGAAACAAAAATACTACTATTGTTACTACTACTGTATTTCAAGATCAGTTAGTCTACTACTTCACATCCACGTGGACTGGTGGGTTTGTGTGTCACCTGTGCATGATACCAAACACGGATATCTGCGGCAGCTGGGAGGCTGTCATCAAGTTTAGTCCAGATATCAAAAATATCAATGTACGTTACAGAGATCCACTCTTTTCTTCATCTGCAGTCAGAATGTTATCTATATCTATCTATATATGTTACAAAAGTCAATCAACTAAAAAGCAGAATACCTGATATACTGACACACACACACACACACACACACACACACACACTTACACTTACACACACACACAGACACACACACACACACTTACACACACACACAGACACACACACACATATATCTATGTCCGTCCGTCTGTCTGACTGTGTCTGATTCTACGTATTTAGGATTGCGTGTTCATATATGAAATATTCATATTTGTTTTATGTACACACGGCAAACCCTCAGTTTTTTTTATATCTCAAATCATTATGGTAAATAACCTAGGAGTGTTGAAAAGGAACTGAAACATTCATTAACAAGTACTAATATTTATTTATTTACTCGTCTTTTCAGGACTTCAGCGGTGGCGTTATCAAGAAGTTTCAGCACGACAACGTCACCGTTACCAACACCGAAAATGACGGTGACATCGACGCCTGAAATGAGAAATGTTTTGTGTTTGTTGGTGAAACGTTTGAACAGGTCCCGTTCACTGAGGACATGTTGTCTATAACGTCCGCCTTCACTTCAGCAGGTACTTGTCACTAGATGTTTACAATACTATGACTAGATGTTTACAATACTATGACTAGATGACTACAATACTATGACTAGATGTTTACAACACTATGACTAGATGTTTACAACACTGACTAGATGTTTACAATACTATGACTAGATGTTTACAATACTATGACACGGACTGGTAAACTTTAAATTGTGACAGTAAAATATATCTACTAGATAAATAACATCAGCTTGAGTTATTTATTTATATAGAGAATATATTTTGTTATAATATGAAAGAAAATAAGCATAAATAAATTATTTACGGTGTTGAAGAAACCTGAGTTAAAATACGGAGAGTTGTTCATTATTATCATCTCAAATCATCATCATTATTATTAGAAAATATATATCATCAACAGTACCATTAGTCTCATTGTTATTTTTTTATTATCATTACTATATTGTCAGCATCATTATTAGCAGATTTCATCAACACATTATTTTATTATTATCAATGCAATTATATTATTAGTAGTAATAGCAGTAGTAGTAGTAATGGTAGTAGAAATAGCAGTAGTCACAATAGAGGTGGATGTAGCAATCATCGTCATAGTACTCACAGTAGTAGTAGTAGCAGTGGTAGCAGCAGCAACAACAGCAGTCGGAACTTTAGTAGTAGGATTATCCGAACCAGAGGCAGTAATAGTAATAGTAGTAGAAGCATCAGTAGTAGCAGTAATAGTAACAGTAGTAGTAGATGCAGCAGTAGTAGTAGATGCAGCAGCAGTAGTAACATTAATAGTAGTAGTCGTATCGAATACTTCCGTGCTGTGTTGGAAATGGTATTCATATATATTTAAATTATTTGAAGTGTTAAAGTTGTAACAGATTAGTTCTTTCACCAAATCATTATTTTATTATTATTACTGCAATAGTACTGTTATTTTTAGTTGTAGTAATAGCAGTAGCAGAAGTGGAAATAGCA
The DNA here is from genome assembly GCA_012295275.1 of Chrysomallon squamiferum. Taxonomy (NCBI): domain Eukaryota; kingdom Metazoa; phylum Mollusca; class Gastropoda; order Neomphalida; family Peltospiridae; genus Chrysomallon; species Chrysomallon squamiferum. Next base: position 6,144,852 of record CM022674.1, read on the forward strand.
AAACAAAATAAAATAAAATAAAACTATCAGCATAATGAAAAGTGAAAGCGATAAAGCTGGTGGAAAGTATAATCGTATTACAGTAGAGGTTAAGAAAGGAATAACTGAAAAACATGAGAGTGTTGTTCGTGTGTCACATCGCTTCGGTTTCAAAAGGTTCCACTGTATATTATTAAACATATAATCTATATATATAAACAACTCAAACTGCACTGTTGGCGATGTGTTATTTATCTGGTGGATTCAATTTACCAATCTCTATCATAGTGTTCTAAACCCCTAGACGTGATAAGGAGCACCTTAAACACTTTGCTCAGTGATACAAGGACAACAATAAAACCTTCAGTTCATCCATAAGATATAAACAAGTATATACACACAGAGACAGACGCACAGTAAAGCACGTACGCAGGAACACACAGGAATAGTTGTAGATCGATGGGTTTTATATGCATATTTTATGGGACAACGTTGCATACTCTGATGTTATGACCATTTTAATTACCGGTCTTTTGCATAAAGCGTTAGCATTATCTTTGTACATATATCATTACTTAATGTGAGAATTTGTGAAATAGCCCATAAATAACACTTACAAACATTTGTTTCATTCTGTGCTCTGGCCACGTTTACATATCCACACACACACACACACACACACACACACACACACACACACATATATATGTATTTACATTCAAAATCATATGCAAGCAGACATGTACAAACACACAGTCAAACGTGCGTTCGCTCTTAGGTAAGTAAATGAATTAAATAATGCTTTTTTTATGGACAGAATAACAGATGCTGGTATGAATGTATGTTTGCATCACGGGAAGGTCGTTTGGGTTAGCTAAACAGACAGACAGATGTATGTGTGGATACTTTCCTAACTCGATCAGCTGAAAAACTGAACAGACGTAATAAGTGGACAGATGGATGGAAATAATTTTATCCTTTATTAAATAGATACAAAATGAAATTATTATTTCTACTATTAACCAAACTGCTAATTCGTTTGCATTTTATTAATAATTATATTCTTTTTTAAACAAATAATATTACTGCTACTATTACTTCTACTTTTTCTACTACCACTACTAATACTACTAATACTAATATTACTACTTTTACCAATGCAGCTGATACTGCTGATGATACTTCTATTGGTACTCTTACCACTACTGCTACTCTGCTACTACTATTGCTACTATTACAACTAGTAACATTAATATTATCGTATTACTACTACTACTAATAGAAACCTTAAATCTCCTGATATTGCTACCATTTCTAGTACGCCTGCTGTCACTACTACTACTACCATTACTACTACTACTACTACTACTACTACTACTACTACTAGCACTATTGGCACTACTACTACTACTACTACTACTAGCACTATTGGTACTACTACTACTACTACTCTACTACTACTACTAGCACTATTGGTAGTACTACTACTGCTGCTATTACTACTATTAAAACTGCTGATATTGTTACTATTACTACCACTATTGCAATTACTTAAATCAAATAATTACTACTACTACTACTACTACTACCACTATTGGTAGTATTACTACTGCTGCTGCTGCTACCATTAAAACTATTAAAACTTCTGATGTTGTTACTATTACTACCACTATTGCAATTACTGCTGCTACTATTAAGAACAAATGTAATCTTACTACTACTACTACTACTACTACTACTACTACTACTACTACTACTACTACTGCTATACTTCTACTTCTACTAGTACTACTACAATTACCACTAATAGTCTTTTACACATGTTCTCTCTACTAATTTTATTCTTTATCAAATATATTTAAAAATCAAATAATTACTACTACGACAAGCTGAACTACTACTACTACTACTATTACTACTACCACTATCATTACTACTGCTACTACTTCTTTTACAGATTACTAATAATTCTATCCTTTACTAAATAGATTACATGGTTAAACTGTTATTATTATTACTATTACTACTACTACTACTACTACTGCTGCAACAACCACTACTATTGCTGCTTCTGCTACTACTACTTCTTCTCCTCCTTCTGTTACAGGTTAATAACATATGCAGTGTTTCTGCTGTTGGCGCTGAAGACGTCAGCGTCCGTGCTGAAGATTAACAGCTTATGGCTGAGCTACGTGGCTGACATTTGTATAACTAGTAAAGTGAACACAACGTGCGGCTGGACGGCTGAGCTGCTGGTTAAACCCAGAGTAGTCAGACTGCAGGTTATCACAGAGTTGTCTGCGCCTTTCTATTCTTGCGTTTCCTGGATTCTCGCTCTATACTAGACACAACTGACCTCTCTCTCTCTGTCTCTGTCTGTCTCTCTCTGTCTCTGTCTCTCTCTCTCTCTCTCTCTCTCTCTCTCTCTCTCTCTCTCTCTCTCTCTCTCTCTCTCTCTCTCTCTCTCTCTCTCTGTGAGTGTGTGTTTCTGTCTGTCTGTCTGTGTATCTACCTCTCTATTTATCAAAAAGTGGGTAATACCGTTACTGAAGCACCAATACCGGTTTTCTAAATTTTAACGAGTTATGTTGAGAGATGTGTTAGTTGTTAACATAAGAAAATGTTAGTTACTCGGTTGTTGCTAGCGTGCCTTCAGATGCGAGTTCGATGCTCGTCTGTTCAATGTTCCACGTTTACCTGTTTGATTGCTGACATGTGTGCCATCCTAAGCGACATTTTGGCGACTAGTGATAAGTATTGTCGGTAATTTGCAAAACCCTACTTACGAACAACATTAACCAGAATAGTCCATTTGCGTCGTAAACTCAAAACAAATCTTTGATTTATTTATTTATTTATTTTATTTTATGCTTATTCAGATATGGGATGTAGATTTTAAACTGACAAAGGAACTGAATTCTGCCTCGCAGTTTATCTTGGTAAGCAGACTAAAAACCGCGGTCCTGCACGCGGGAAAAGAACTGTGTCTCCGATTTAAGGCGTCGGTGTACAACCATAAAGAGCTTCGTCGTGATGAGATCAGAGTGAGGGCACGTTTCCTAAAAATATGCGACTCTACAGTTATCAGCAATACTACCCGTTAGTCTTTTTGTTACATTCATTTTTATTCTTTTTCTTACTTTGTTTGTTTCTTTCTTCTTTGACAGACTCAAATTATTTTATTTTATTTTATTTTATTTTGTTTTGTTTTGTTTTGTGTTACTGCATTACTTACCACTTACTTACTGATGTATAGTTTTAGGTCAGTCAGCCTATAACTTCACATCCACGTGGATTGGTGGGTTTGAGTGTCACGTGTGCCTGACACCCAGCACGGATATCTGCGGCGGCTGGGAGGCTGTCATCAAGTTTAGTCCAGCCCTCAAAAGAATCGACGTACGTTACAGAGATCCACTTTTTTTCACGGATCCACTCTTTTTACAGATTCATTAATCTCCAGTCAGAATTTCCAAAAAAAAAAAACAAAAAAAAAACACTCCAAAAAACCCCTCAAAAACACCAACAAAAACCCAACAACCCCCCCCCAAAAAAAAACACACACCCGCAACAGACAGACAAGAAAACAGACAAACAACAACAACAACAAAACAACACAACAACAATCAACTAAAAAGCAGAAAAGCTGATATACTGACAAAGAAGCATATCTTATCTACACATATACCCTTACAAATAGAAAGATTATTATAGTACGTATGTATGTGTATGTAAATATATACAAGTACACACACACACACACAAACACTCAGACACACATATACCTACATATCGCTACCCATTTATCAGTCTATCTATCTATCTATCTATCTATCTATCTATCTATCTATCTATCCATCCATCCATCCATCCATCCATCTAATCTGTATATCTGTCTACACACACCACACACACACCACACACACACACGTATGCCTGTATATGTATATGGATATGTATATTGTATGATATAATTACATTCTTCGCAACTTACCTTTCTACGTATTTACGATTGCGAAAAAAATTAAATTAGCTAAATAAATAAAAATTAAACGACAGTACATCTGCTTGCATGAAATATAAACTGCAGCGTTTGATATGTTGGTGTATATATGCGTTCGGGTGAGTGTGATTGTAAGTGTGTGTGTGTGTGTGTGTGTGTGTGTCTGTGTGTGCGTGCGTTCATTTTTATGTTGTTGTTTTTTTTGTCATTATCATAAACATGTGAGCGTTGACAATGAGCTGAAACATTCAATTACAATTATTAATATTCATTTATTTACTCGTTTTTTCAGAGTCTTTGGGGTGGCTGTATGAAGAACTTTCAGAACAGCAGCGTCACCGTTACAAACACCGAAAACGACGGTAACATCGAGGCCAAACATAAGAAATGTGTTGGGTTTCTTGGTGTTACTCGTGAGCAGGTCCAGTTCACTGAGGACACGTTGTCCATTACTGCCGGCTTCACTTCAGCAGGTACTTGTCACTAGATGTTTACAACACTGTGACACTCATCGGTAAACTTTAAATTGTGACAGTAAAATATACCCACTAGATAAATAAGACATCAACAAGAGTGCAGTTTGAGTTATTTGTTGATATACAGAATATATTTTGTTATAATGTAAACAAAAAAAAAAAAAAAAAAAAAATAGAACACAACTCAGTTAATTAGATTTCTGTGGAAACCTGAGTTAAAATACGGAGTCAGTTGAATCCTAGTTAAAGACGGAATCGCTTGCGGGAGACTCAAGTAATTACGTTAACATCAGTTTAAATTATGTATTTATATCAAACAAGTGTACCGTTAATGACACATATTACACTGGCTATTGAAGTTACTAAAGGCTAAAAAGTTTCAACTTCTCTCACTTCACCTGCGTCTTCATCAATCGCAACCATCGTGTTGTGCAACTGTCCTCTTGTCGCTTCTTCTTCTTCTAAATCCAGAACCTTGAACCTCGACTCAAACCTGATGCCAGTAAATACAAGATTCCTGCCGACGTCGGTAACAACCGCTGAAGCCTCTTGAGTGGACACATTTTAAAGCTGTCAGTATTTTTAGCCCGGTAATTAACGTAACTTTACAATTTAAAACCTGCTTTTAAAATTTCGACATGGCGTATTTTCACTTAAAGGTATTGCGTACTGTCAAACAGTACTTTAATTATTTGCTTATATCGGCACTGAGAGGCATTTTATTTACTTATGATCATTATTAATACATGTTTATTTAACGTTTGTCGTTGATTTATATTTCCTCTATTTGATAAACAGGGACTAGATAACGTCAAGATTACATACATGTAAAATATCTGTAGTTAGTACACATAAATAGAAATGTGCCTGATGAAACACAGCTTCGCAGATAACCGAGATTTACGTTAAGCAAAGACGAGATTATCTGCCTTCGTCACAACTAACTTACTAACAGTGTCCGCTCGCCGGGCGACATAACAACTTGGAACTGTAAAGGATTCATTTATGGATACCATTCTTGACCGATTTGAAATAGAGATAATAAATTATTCTAGAATCGTATCATACGGATACACATTTTAAATTCTTTCCTTTTCAGAAAAACAACAACAACAACAAACATAAAAAAAAAAAAAAAAAAAAAAAATGATAATAGTAAAAAAATAATAATAATGATAAAATAAAATTAAAATAACGAAATAAATCAATAATAACTTTTTCCTACCCTTGGATCTGTATGTGTAATCGGGTTACAGAGAAATGTATTATTATAAATTCGTGTACGTGTAAAGACACCAGAGGCGTTCTGCACGTGCAAGTGCATCCTTTACCAAGATCTTGTTGACATTTCAAAATCTGACAGGCCGACGAACAGGTGGGTAAAGAAAAAGATTGGAATGAAGGAAAGAACACGAATATTTTGTTAACAGCTATGGTACAACAGATGCTATGTTTAGTAATTCAGATACTCGTCGGGTTTCTTCTCTCATTTAATAATTGCGTATGAAAAGTACGATTTAGAATTAATAGCAGATATGCTGAAATCTTATTTTATTAGTTACATTATTTATTTTTTGTTTGTATTTTTAACTAATTAATTAATTAATTTATTTATTTAGTTAATTGTTTGATTATTTGATTGTTTATTTATTATTATTATGGTTCCATTTCAAAAATCATTTGACAAAATTACTGGGCACATACAGTTATTCAATATTTTCGTTGTAAATTAACCAACTAACTAACTAACTAACTAACCAACAAACCAACAAAGTAACAAAGTAACAAATAAATAAATATTAAACACACCACGGAGATGTTCGATACCACTACTACTATTACTATCGCTGCTACTGCAGCATCTACTACTATTATTACTATTGGTGCTGATTCTAATCTTACTACTACTGTTGCTGCTGCTGATACCACCACCACCAGTACTACTACTACGACAAAGATGTCTACATCTATGTATATTACTATTACTACTGCTGCTACTGCTATTACTACAAGAACTAAAAATAACAGTATAACTGCAGTGATACAAATAAAATAATGATTTGATGAAATATGCTAATAATGATGCTGACAATATATACTCTCCCAAAAAAGAAACGCAAAATGGTTGATTTGTTAAATAACTATTGTAAACTGACACATATCAATGTACAAATTATGAATATAATGACATTTGGTAAGTCAAACGTATAGCTTTTGTTACAGTCGCCAAAAAGCAGGTAACACAAAATAAAGGCTATGATCGTGTTTATTAGCCAAAACGTCCCCACATGCAAACCACGTTACCAGTGCACGTGCGGCACAAGAAACTTGAATAAGAGGGTTATAAAAATCCCAAGTTTTCGAAAACTTCTGTTCGTTATTTTTGTTCTGACCCAACATCAAACAAATGCCACGACTGAGTGAACCGCAACGAAACAACGTCATCGGCCGTTTACAAGCTGGCGAATCCTTCTCGGCCGCAGCACGGGTGTTCTATGTATGCCCCAAGAACCATCTTGAGATTGTGACATCGGTTCCAGCAACACCAAAAATACGTGACCGTCCCAGATCAGGTAGACCACGTGTAACCACCAGGGCCCAGGACCGCTACATACGGGTACTTCATCTACGGGAAAGAACCATCACGGCTACCTCTGCTGCTTCAGCAATACCAGGTCTGCGTAGAATATCGGCTCAGACAGTGCGCAATCGTTTACGCGAGGCAGGTATTCGAGCCAGATGGCCTGTAAGAAGAGTGGTTTTGAATCAACAAAATCATCGATTACGACGTCAGTGGTGTCACGTGCACAGAGTCTGACCTCAGCTACGATGGAGAACTGCCTGGTTTAGTGACGAGGCTCGATTTCTGCTTCGTCGAGCTGATGGAAGATGTCGAGTTTACAGATGTCGTGGTGAATGTTTTGCTTCAAACTGCATACAGGAAGCAGACAGATTTGGCGGTGGTAGTGTGATGGTGTGGGCAGCAATCTCATACACTGGCAGGACCAACCTGGTTCACATCCAAGGCAACATAACGGCACAGAAATACCGAGATGAAATTTTGCAGCCACATGTCGCTCCAATTATGAATAATGGTAACGCTGTATTCCAGCATGACAATGCGAGACCACATACAGCCAGACTCACAACAGCGTACCTACACAACACTAACATTCAGGTCCTGTCCTGGCCCTCTAAATCTTCGGATTTGAACCCTATAGAGCATTTATGGGACGAGTTGGACAGACGACTGAGGCAGCATCAACCATAGCCACCGAATCGTGCTCAGTTGGCATTATTACTACATACAGAGTGGGCCACCATTACTCAAGGTGTAATTCGTAATGTGATTACTGCCATGGGAAGGAGATGTCAGGCAGTTCTGGACTCCCATGGTGGGTACACAAAGAATTGATATTATACTGTTATAACCTTGAACTTTAACCTTTTCAATGTAGTACCATCAATATTAATTGCGAAAGTGTGTGTAAAATGTGAACATTCTGCTGCTTTCTGTTGATCCATTAGATGGTAATTCCCAATGTCAATAAAATCTACTTTTGCGTTTCTTTTTTGGGAGAGTATATATATATATATATATATATACACACACACACACACACACACACACACACACACACATACATACATACCATGTCTTTTTATTTATAAGGCATATTTATGTTTTTTCACTTTCTGACTGTAGCTCAATGAATCTATAAAAAAACAGATTGGATCCATGAAAAAGTGGATCTCTGTGACGTACGCTGATATTTTTGATAGCTGGAATAAACGTGATGAGAACTTAGCAGCTGCTGTAGATGTCCGTGACACACAAACCCACCAATCCACGTGGATGAGAGGTGAATAGGTTGACTGACCTGTAAACATATATTAACAAGTAAGTGTTAAGTAAGGGAGTAAATGAAAGTGAAATAAAAATAATAAATAAATAAATGATAATTTGAGCGAGTCAGAAAAAACAAAGGAAGAAAGAAAGATAATAATAATAAATACATATTTTGCTATTACTATATAAAATAACTTTCAGCTTTGTCCAGTAATGTCGCCGAATAAGATGCATCTGATATAGAGAATAAACCATTACAAAGTAATCACAGTAGTGCTAGTGGTTGTCATTATCTTTGTTGTTGTGGCAGTAGTTGTTATCGTAGTTGCAATAATAGTAATCACAGCAATAGTAGTAACAGCTGTGGTAGTGATGGTCGTAGTGGCAGTAGTATTAAAAGTACTGGTAAAAGTAATCGTAGTAGTAGTACAGTCATCCTCTATCCGGTTAATATTTCAGAAAACAGATTCCTATGCAAACGATCATTAAAAATGACTCTAAAATAAACAAAGAAGAACCGATCTTGTCTACGATCGTTAAATCTGTGTAAATCATCAATGAAACAAAGTTCCATATTGCGTTATATTTCGTGAAAAATCTAGCAATGTCATGCTAAATAGCAAAAACACAAGAAGCAAACTGGTGGGCTGAAACCATCATGGGGCAGTGTAATCTGCGGTCTTAATGGCGTATTTTTCTTTAATATAAATACAGAAGTTAAACTTATATTAACGTAATTACTTGATTCTTCCGTGAACGATTCCTTCTTTAAATAGGAT
>CM022674.1:6156435-6168935 GCA_012295275.1 Chrysomallon squamiferum
GTGGCAAAAATCAGATTAGTATTGTTATTATTAGTAGTAATAGTAGCAGTAGTAGCAACATCAGCAGTTTTGATAGTAGTAGTAGTAGCCGCAACAACAACAACATTATTATTATTATTATTATTATTGACTACTACTGCTAGTAGTAGTAGGAGTAGTAGAAGAAGAAGTAGTATTAGCAGTAGTAGGAGTATTAGTAGCTTTAATAATTTTTATATCTATTTAATAAAGATTAGAATTACTAATAATATGAGAAATAAGTAGTAGCTGAATTAATAACAGAAATAATAATTTTCATTTTATATCTATTTAATAAAGGATAAAATTATTTCCATCCATCTGTCTACTTATTACATCTATTCAGTTTGTCAGTTGAACGAGTCACAAAAGTATCCACGCATACATCAGTCTGTCTGTATAGCTAACCCAAACGTCCTGCCCATAATGGAAACATACATTCATACCAGCATCTGTCATTCTGTCCATAAAAAACACTTTTTAATCAGTTCACTTACCCAAGAGCGTACGCGCGTGTGTCTGTGCGTTCGTACACGCCTGCGTGTGTGTGTATGTAAGTAATTAACCTAATTACGTTCTATTCAACTTATCTCTACGTATTTACCATTGCGAAAAAAAAAAAAAAAATCTAATTATATAAATAAATAAAAATGAAATGACTGTGCACCTGTTTTCAAGAAATATAAACTAAAGCATTTGATATTTTGGTGTGTATGTGCGTTCCCGTAAGTGCGATTGTCTCTGTGTGTGTTCAGAGTCACATTTATATGTTCATATATGAATTATTTATATTTGTAATACCTACATGCGGCAAACCAATTATTATTAATATTATTTTTTGTATACCATATCATTATGCTAAATAACGTGTCATTGTTGAAAAGGAATTGAAACATTCAGTTACAATTATTAATATTCATTTATTTACTCGTGTTTTCAGAAGTGTTGGTGTTGCTTTATGAAGACGTTTCAGCACAACAACGTCACCATAACGAACACCGTAAACGACGGTACCGTCAAAACCCGAAATGACAGATGTGTAGTGTTTGCTGGTGTTTGTTGGTGAAACGAAAGAGCAGGTCCCATTCACTAAGGACATGTTGTCTATAATGTCCGCGTTCACTTCAGCAGGTACTTGTGACTAGATGTTTACAGTACTATGACACGGACTGGTAAATTTTAAATTGTGACAGTAAAATATATCTACTAGATAAATAACATCAGCTTGAGTTATTTATTTACATACAGAAGATATTTTGTAATAATACGAAAGAAAATAAACATAAGTAAATGATTTATTACTGCAGTTAAATTATAATTAGTAGTAGTAGTAGAAGTAGTAGTATTAATGGTACTAGAAACACCAGTAGTAGCAATAGAGGTGGTTGTAGTAATCATTGTCATAGTACTCATAGCAGCAGCAGCAGCAGTAGGAGTAGGAGTAGTAGTAGAAGTAGTAGTAGTGGTTGCAGCAGCAACAACAGCAGTCAGAACTTTAGTAGGAGGATCAAAAGAAGCAGAAGCAGTAATAGTAATAGTAATAATTTCAGCAGTATAAGCAGTAGTAAGAAGAGTAGTAGTAGACGAAGCAGTAGTCATAGTAGTAGTCGTATAGAATATGTCCGTGCTGTGTTGAATTATAGAATATAAATAGCATTCATATATACTTAAATTATGTGAAATGTTAAAGATGTAACAGATTAGTGCTTTCACAATTTCATTAATTTATTATTATCACTCCAGTTGTACGGTTATTTTTAGTTGTAGTAGCATTTGTAGTAGTAGTTGTAGTAGTAATAGAAAAATAAAATAAAATAAAACAAAACTATCAGCATAATCAAAAGTGAAAGCGATAATGCTGGTGGAAAGTATAAACGTATCACAGTAGAGATTAAGAAAGAAATAATTGAAAAACATGAGAGTGACGTTCGTGTGTCTGACATCGGTTCGGTTTACGAAGGTTCCACTGTATATTATTACAAAAACTCAAACTGCACTGTTGTTGATGTGTTAATTTTCTGATCGATATAATTTTACTGTCATGATTTAAAATTTACCAATCCCTGTCATAGTGTTCTAAACCCCTAGACATGACAAGGAGCACCTTAGACACTGGCACAGTGGTACAAGTACAACAATAAAACCTTCAGTGAATCTATAAGCTATAAGAAAGTAGATATACACACACAGACGCACACATACACAGAAAGACACAGGAAGAGTTGTAGATTTGTATATTTTATGAGACAACGTTGCATACTCTGATGTTATGAACATATTATTTCCCGGTCATTTACATAAAACCTTAGCATTATCTTTGTACATATATATATACATTAATAAAACTCACAAACATCTGTATATGCATACATGTATCCATATACATAGAGAAACATTGTATCAAACATGTACAAACACACAGTCGAACGCACGCGCGCTTTTAGGTAAGTAAATGAATTATAGAATAATTTTTATGGACAGAGTAAGAGATGGTGATATGAATGTATGTTTGCATCACGGGCAGGACGTTTGGGGTAGCTATACAGACAGACAGATGTATGCATGGATACTTTCCTAACTCGATCAGTTGAAAAACTGAACAGATGTAATAAGTGGACAGATGGATGGAAATAATCAAATCCTTTATTAAATTATTATTAATACTACTAACCAAACTACTACTTCTTTTACACATTGTTAATAATTGTAATCTTTAGTAAATATATATAAAATGAAATTATTACTACTACTAATTCAGCTACTACTTCTGTTAAATGTTATTAAGTTATATTCTGTATTAAACAAATATAAAATAATGCTACTTCTACTACTACTTCTAATCTTACTTCTAGTACTACTTCTAATCTTACTTCTAGTACTACTTCTACTACTACTTCTAGTACTATTAGTAATAGAAATGATGCTGCTGATGCTACTACTATTGCTGCTACTTCTACTCATTTACACACTTCTGTTATTGCTACTATTGGTACCCTGGTGATGCGGCTACTGTTACTAGTGTTGGTGTTGGCAATTATTACTACCACTGTTGCCAGTACTCCTCTTGTTGTTACTATTGGTACTATTGCAATTACTGCTGCTACTATTACTACTAAGAAAATGTTAATCGTACTACTACTACAACAACAACTACTACTGCTACTACTACTACTACTACTATATTACTACTGTTACTCATTTACTAATGTTATTCTTTATAAAATATATATAAAATCCAATCACTACTACTACCACCACTACTACTACTACTAATACTACTACTTCCACTACTACTACTACTGCTACTACTACTACTTCCACTACTACTACTACTGCTGCTACTACTACTTCCACTACTACTACTACTACTAGGACTATTGGTACTACTACTACTACTACTACTACTAGCACTATTGGTAGTATTACTACTACTAATTTTATTCTTTATTAAATATATATAAAATAAAAGTATTACTATTAATACAAGCAGAACTACTACAACTACTACCATATGCAGAACTACTAGTACTGCAACTACTACTACCACTACTACTACTGTTTTACACACTACTACTAATTTTACTGTTTATTACATATATATAAATCAAATAATTACTACTACCACAAGCAGAACTTCCACTACTAGTACTACCACTATCATTATCACTGCTACTACTTCTTTTACAGATTACTAATAATTCTATCTGACACTAAACAGATATATGGTTAAATTGTTATTATCATTACTATTACTACTATCACTACTATTACAACAAGCACTATTACTACTACTACTACTACAGCAACAAGCATTACTACTGTTGCTACTGCTACTGTCATTGCTGTTATTACTAACACTACTGCTACTACTACTTCTTCTTTTGCAGATTAATAGCATATGCAGCAATTCTGCTATTGTCGCAGAAGACGTCAACGACGTTGCTGAAAGTTATCAATATGTGGAACGGCGGCTACGTGGCTGAGATTTGTATTACTAGTGCAGCAAATACAACGCGTGGCTGGACAGCTCAGCTTGAGTTCAAACCCAAAATAGATAGACTGGAGGTTATTATAGAGTTGTCTGCCCTTTTCTATTTCTGCGTGTCCTGTATTCTTGCTCAACTGATCTCTCTCTCTCTCTCTCTCTCTCTCTCTCTCTCTCTCTCTCTCTCTCTCTCTCTCTCTCTCTCTCTTTCGTCTTCTCTCTCTCCATATAAAAGATTTTAATTCGTTTATTATTATGTATGTAGATAAGTCTAAGTCTAAATATATGGATGTATGTGTATGAGTATGTGTTCACACACAGACACATACACCACAATCGTTTAAAAAAAGAAAGGAAACAAAATAAGACCTGAACTGAAAATAAATTTATGTGCCTTACGAAAAACATTAACCAGAATATTCTATTTGTGTCGTAACCCAAAACAAAAAATGTATTTCTGTATTTCTTTATTCAGGAGGTCTGGGATGCAGATGTTAAATTTACAAAGGAACTGGATTCTTCCTCACAGTTTATTGTGCACAACAGAAAGAACAGTGCGGTCCTACACGCCGGACAAGACCGGTGTTTCATTTTTACGGGGTGGACTCACAGCACTGAACAGTTTCATAAAAATGACATCAGCGTGACGGCTCGTTTTGTAGACATATGCCACTCTACGAAGTCAGATACCAGCAGTAGTACTCGTTAGTCTTTCATTATATTTCTTTTTGTTCTTTTTTCTTCTTTCTTTCTTTCTTTCTTTCTTTCTTGAATAAAATGATTTTATTTTGTTTTATTTTATATTATTTTCATTTACTACATTACTTACCACTTACTTACCACTTACTTACCACTTACATATCACTTACCACTTACTTACCACTTACTTACCACTTACATATCACTTACCACTTACTTACCACTTACTTACCACTTACTTACCACTTACATATCACTTACTTACCACTTACTTACTGATGTATAGTTTTAGGTCACACTGTCTACCACTTCTCATCCTCGTGGACTGGTGGGTTTGTGTGTTACGTGTGCCTGGAACCCAGCACGGACATCTGCGGCGGCTGGGAGGCTGTCATCAAGTTTAGTCCACCTATCAAAGGAATCGAGGTACGTTACAGAGATCCACTCTTTTCATGGATCCAGTCTTTTTATAGATTCATTAATCTCCAGTCTGAATTTCAAAAAAAAAAAAAAAAAAAAAAAGACCCCTCCCAACAGAACAGTAATCAACTATAAAACAGAAAAGCTGATATACTGACAAAGAAGCATATCATATCTATAAATATATCGTCACAAATAGAAAGATATAGTATAGTATATGTGTGTGCGTGTGTATATATATATATATACATCTTAGATCATTATGCTAAATAACAGGTCAGTGTTGAAAAGGAATTGAAACAGTCATTAACAAATACTAATACTCAATTATTTACTCGTTTTTTTCAGAGTCTCTGGGGTGGCGTTTTGAAGAACTTTCAGAACAGCAGCGTCACCGTTACAAACACCGTAAACGACCGTAAGATCGCGGCCAAACATAAGAAATGTGTTGGGTTTCTTGGTGTTACTCGTGAGCAGGTCCAGTTCACTGAGGACATGTTGTCCATTACTGCCGGCTTCACTTCAGCAGGTTCTTGTGACTAGATGTTTACAACACTGTGACACTCATCGGTAAACTTTAAATTGTGACAGTAAAATGTATCGACTAGATAAACAAGACATCAACAAGAGTGCAGTTTGAGTTATTTATTTATATAAGGAATATATATTGTTATAAGGTAACCAAAACTAAAAATAACACACAACTCAGTTAATTAGTTTTTTGAAAACCTGAGTTAAAATACGGAGTCAGTTGAATCGTAGATAAAGACGGAATCGCTCGCGGGAGACTCAAGTAATTATGTTAACATTGGTTTAAATTATGTATTTATATAAAGCAACTAGGCCGTTAATGACTCATATTACACTGGCTATTGAAGGTATTAAAGGGTAAAGTTTCATCTTCTCTCACTTCACCTGCGTCTTCATCAATCGCAACCACGTGTTGTGCAACTGTCCTCTTGTCGCTTCTTCTTTTGGACCCGGAACCAGAAACTTGAACTTCGAGTCAAACCGCAATACCAGTAAATATCAGTTTGGTGCAGACGTCGCTGTGAACCGCGGAATGAAAGAAAAACAGAAGCAGCTTGAGTCAATAAAATTCAGAGCTGTGTTAGTTGATCAGAAGAAAGTCGCCATATCTTGGCCGTTAATTAACGTAATTCTAAAACATGGTATATGTGGCTTTGTAAAATGGTATGTCTGGGTTGGAGAAACAAAAGGAGACAATAACCTTTGTCGATATGGCTAGGGACACGCCACAGGCCAATGTAGTTTAAATAAATACCTTCGATATAGATAAATGAAATGAAGCACTTGAGTAGAAAGAGGTGTTTGCTGATGGCCCAACCATCAGAGCAATTGATCGGGTCCACTAACTCACCACTGAGGATGATCTCTGTGTCCCCTTCATTCTAGAGAATGAAAAAGAATAATGAAGAGATTAGTCATGCTTTTGCTTAATGTGGAATGAGCGCCATTTTATGTTAAATGCTAAAATGTAACATGCATCACCCACAGTTATGTAATAATATTTTTCTTCTACATTGTTTTCAAGATGAATTAAAACTGGTAGTCAAAACCCCCCCCACTAAAATAATAATAATAAAAATAAGAATAAATATAAATAAATAGATCAATAAACAAATAAATAAATAAATAAATAAATAAATAAATAATAATAATAATAATAATAATAATAATAATAATAATAATAATAATGATAATAATAATAATAATAATAATAATAATAATAATAATAATAATAATAATAATAATAATTATGGCAATGAACATGATCATAGTAGTGGTGATGATGATCAAAACATAGAAGAAAAAATGAGGCAAGAAAAGAAAAACAAATCGAACAAACAGGACTTGCGGACGGACATAAAAACATATACATACTTATACATAACTCTACACAGATATACAAATGAACATAAATACACACATATTATAAACTTTGATACAGAAACAACATTTCAGTTTAACAGTAAGAGCAACAACAACGATAATACTGTAACAGTAACTCATAACAAATTCCTATGTATGACGTCATAACAAATGACGTATATGACATATGAACGAGTGTAGCAAACGATCCTGATTGTTGTTACTAGCTTGATGTTGTTTTGGATATGACTGTTAATGACGTCACTGAAATATATTCTCATGGATGATGTACTCGGTGACCCCATCTCGCCTAACATCTTACCCACGGGTTCTTGTCTGTGAAGTAGATGGGTGTGTATATATATATTTATATGTGTGTGTATGGATGTGTGATGTGTTAGTAAGGAGATATGTTTCTGTAAGGCTATGAGTTTATGCATGTATGCGTGTGTATGAGTGCGTATGTTACTGAATACTTTGAAACTGAGCTTTCCCCCTTGCTGTAGTCTGCTTCTTCCTTCACTAAAAGCTTTCTGGAAATATTAACAGAAAGGTTTTCTTTCTTATATTTTTCACTAGAAAATAACTGATTTCTTTTGCTATAATTAATATTCTGATAAAACATAAAAGTTGTGATTTCAGTTTCTGCAATTTTCAGCTAATCAGTTCAGGATCTATGAAATGATGTCACTACCATAGGAATCTAAATATTTATACGTTTTTTGTCTTTCTGTAATGCATCATGACATCCTATCAAGTGACAATCGGAGTGAATACATCAAAAATTGAATGTAACATTAAAAAACAAACTTAAATGCATACAAAATATAATTAGGTTGTTTATCGAATCACCAAATACCATTTTTTTTTTTAACAAATTCAATTTACACATACACACAACACACACACACGTACACACATACATAAATCAACCATAAGAAACAATGGAAAGAAAAATGGGGCCAGTTGTCCGGTGGCACTGACCGGGGCAGGACGCTGTCCGGGTGCAGTTGTGCGGGGAACAATTGTTCTCATATGATATAAACATACGATATATTTTACATAAAGTTCATGGTATAATATAATATATAATATGTGATATTTGACAATTATTAGGACATACTTTCGTAATTAGCTTTCTATCAGTAAGCGATACAATCAAAATGTTCTTACGTTTCAAGGTCATTTCTGACAGCATGCACGTGTTGATTTCAGCAAATGTCAGTGACACGTTGCATGTACAGTACAAACGTACAAATTTTATATTAAATATATAGGATGTTTATATCAAATAAGAACGACTGCCCCCCACCAAAAAACTGCCCCCGGACAAATGACCACCAGGATAACTGCCCCCTTGACAATGGCCCCCATTTTTTCCCCCATTGTTTCTTATGTTTGATTTCTGCATTTCAAAGTAAGTAGAAAGGTGTAACATACGCACTCATACACACGCATACATGCATAAACACACAACCTTACAGAAACATATCTCCTTACTAACACAACACATCACAAACACACATATATACACACACACACACACACCCATCTACTTATAATTTTCACAGACAAGAACCCGTGGGTAAGATGTTAGGCGAGATGGGGTCACCGAGTACATCATCCATGTGAATATATTTCAATGACGTCATTAACAGTCATATCCCAAACAACGTCAGGCTGGGAACAACAATCAGGATCGTTGCTATGCTCGTTGATATATGTCCATGACGTCATTTGTTGTGATGTCATACATATGAATTTATTATGAATTACTGTTGCTAATCATGTTCATTGCCGTTATTATTATTTATTTATTTATTTGTTTGTTTGTTTGTTTGTTTGTTTTCATTCGTATTTTTTATTTTTTTTATTTATATTTTGAGTATTAACAAAACAAAAAGCAAAAGAAAAAAGAAGAAAAAATCTAATTACAAGAAAGCTGTCGTCTGCTATTGTAAAATTGTTGCAAATCTTTCTCGGTTATGAATGTTTTGTTATTAAATAAGTTACATTTATTATGAAAATATTATTGGAAACTGGTCAGTTTTTCACAAATGTTTTCTTCGAAGAATATTACATTTGTTAGGTACTTTGTTTTACGAGTGTTACATTTCCATGGTGACAGAGATTATAGTCAGAGGGTTGGACGCCATTCCAACTACCCTGATTGCTTGTATCTACTCTCAGGTTCATTGTCCCGAGTAGCAGACTTGTCTGTGCCGAGGGATACCTATGACTTGACAGCTTATGAGAAATATGAGCCTGATAGATGTTACATCAAAAGGCCATGCATGAAAACCAACTCATTTCATTTCAAAATTGTCTCTAATCTATACATTATACAACTAAATGTTTCTCACTGGAGTGAAGGCGAAAGACTTAATTCAACATCAAAAATATTATTACATAACTGTGCCTGATGGATGTTACATTTTGGCTCCTAACAATTACTCTGATGGTTGGGCCATCAGCAAACACCTCTTTCTACTCAAGGTCTTCATTTCATTTATCTGTATCGAAGGTATTTATTTAAATTACATAGGCCTGTGGCGTGTCCCTAGCCATATCGACAAAGGTTATTGTCTCCTTTTGTTTCTCCAACCCAGACATACCATTTTACAAAGCCACATATATCATGTTTTAGAATTACGTTAATTAACCGCCAAGATATGGCGACTTTCTTCTGATCAACTAACACAGCTTTGAATTTTATTCACTCAAGCAGCTTCTGTTTTTCTTTCATTCCGCGGTTCACACCGATGACTGCACCAAACTGATGTTTACTGGTATCTCGGTTTGACTCGAAGTTCAAGTTTCTGGTTCCGGGTCCAAAAGAAGAAGCGACAAGAGGACAGTTGCACAACACGACGGTTGCGATTGATGAAGACGCAGGTGAAGTGAAAGAAGTTGAAACTTTACCCTTTAATACCTTCAATAGCCAGTGTAATATGTGTCATTAACGGCCTAGTTGCTTTATATAAACACATAATTTAAACTTATGTTAACGTAATTACTTGAGTCTCCCGCCAGCGATTTCGTCTTTAACTAGGATTCAACTGACTCCGTATTTTAACTCAGGTTTCTACAAAACTCTAATTAACTGAGTTGTGTGCTATTTTCATTTTTTTTTTGGTTACATTATAACAATATATAAATAAATAACTCAAATTGCACTCTTGTTGATGTCTTATTTATCTAGTGGATATATTTTACTGTCACGATTTAAAGTATACCAGTCCGTGTCACAGTGTTGTAAACATCTAGTCACAAGTACTTGCTGAAGTGAAGATATGATATTCTTCTTTTTCAGTATATCATCTTTTCTACATTTTAGTTGATTGTTGTTTGTTTTTGTTTTTTATTTATTTTTTTGTGATCTGTTTTCTTTTCTTTTTATTTTCTTTTTTTGGAAATTTAGAATGGAGATTAATGAATCCACAGAAAGAGTTGATCGACGGAAACAACTCATCCATGAAAAAAGTGGATCTCTGTAACGTACGTTGATAGTTTTGATAGCTGGTCTAAACTTGATGACAGCCTCCCAGTTGCCGCAGATATCCGTGTTTGGTATCATGCACACGTAACACACAAACCCACCAGTCCATGTATTTGTGAAGTAGTAGACTGACTGACCTCAAAATATACATTAGTAAGTAAGTAGTAAGTAATGTAGTAAATGAAAGTAAAATAAAATAAAATAATTTAAGTCAAGAAAGAAAGAAAGAAAGAAGAATGAAAAAGAAGAAAAAAGATAGATAACGAAAGACTAACGAGTACTACTGCTGGTATCTGACTTCGTAGAGTGACATATGTCTACAAAACGAGCCGTCACGCTGATGTCATTTTTATGAAACTTTTCAGTGCTGTGTGTCCACCCCGTAAAAATGAAACACCGGTCTTGTCCGGCGTGTAGGACCGCACTGTTCTTTTTGTTGTGCACAATAAACTGTGAGGAAGAATGCAGTTCCTTTGTAAATTTAACATCTGCATCCCAGACCTGAATAAAGAAATACAGAAATAAGAAAATAAAATAAAAAAGATTTGTTTCGAGTTACATCCATATATATACAGACTTCACTACTTGGTTACATAGCTATCTACATAAATGCAAACATTGAAATACACTTATGTACAGGCATCATACGTGTGACACCCGTACATGTATGAATAATGACCAAAAAATAGCAAAAAAAAACAACAACAACAACAACAACAACAACAACAACAACAACAATAATAATAATAATAATAAACGAATTATAATCTTTTATATGGATTTGTTTCACACACACAAACGCACACACGTATTTGTGCACAGATAGATGTTTTATACATCTGACATCGAGACAGAAGAGCAGTATCAATGATGACAAAATAAATATTTAAATTAGAAAAACTTATTGAATCTTTCTTCATCTTTTCATGGACAGATGTCCGCAGCTTAGAATGTTTTTAACGCTTTTGGCTGGAGTTATAACCTTTATCGACTCCTTATGCCTAAGTATGCTACTTAAAAGTACAACGCTCATACTCCTAGCTATGCTGACTACACACACACCTCGCTCAGGTTTTTCTATTCTTTCATGCTTTAATTCAAAGGACATCATCCGCTTCTTCTAATTCGCTCATTAGAATTCTCTCATTAAATTAGTTCGCAGGGCAGATAGATTTATTTTCAGGGATTTTACTGGGTTTTTTTTTCTTCTTTTTTTTGCGAAT
This sequence comes from Chrysomallon squamiferum, assembly GCA_012295275.1. Taxonomy (NCBI): domain Eukaryota; kingdom Metazoa; phylum Mollusca; class Gastropoda; order Neomphalida; family Peltospiridae; genus Chrysomallon; species Chrysomallon squamiferum. Next base: position 6,168,173 of record CM022674.1, read on the forward strand.
GTTCAGTACCTGTTTTATGACATTATATGAACACACGGTCAGGATGGGAGAGAACTTGAATCTTTCGCCTTGCTCTGATAAGTGTTTGGCAGCTGTATCTTGTAAGATACTTTTCTCCCTTATCTATCTATCTATCTATCTATATATATTTTTGTTTCGATACCATCATGGGGCAATATAGTTTGTGTCTTAACGGCGTATAAAACTGTAAGTAAACAACTCAAATTGCACTCTTGTTGATGTGTCATTTATCTGGTGGATGTAATTTTACTGTCATGATTCAAAATTTACCAATCCCTGTCAAAGTGTTCTAAACCCCTAGACGTGATAAGGAGCACTTTAGACACTGGCCCAGTGATACAAGTACAACAATAATAGCTTCAGTTCATCCATAAGATATAAACAAGTAGATATATATATATATATATATATATACATACACACACACAAACACACACACACACACACACACACACACACACACACACACAGACAGACAGGCGCACACTAGGGCACGTGCGCAGAAAAACATAGGAAGAGCTGTAGATTGATGTGTTTTATATGCATATTTTATGGGACTACGTTGCATACTCCGATGTTATGACCATTTTAACTACCGGTCTTTTCCATAAAACTTTAGTATTATCTTTGTACATATATCATTACTTAATGTGAGAATTGTTTAAGCAGTCCATAAATCAAACTCGCGCACATCTGTTTCATGCTGTGATCTGTCCAAGCTTACATATCTATCTTTTATATT
>CM022674.1:6173935-6221435 GCA_012295275.1 Chrysomallon squamiferum
CTTTATTCTTCTAGACCCAGAACTAGAAACATGAACTTCGAGTCAAACCGCAATACCAGTAACCATCAGATTCGTGCAGACATCGGTGTGAACCGCGGAAGGAAAGAAAAGAGATGCTACTTGAGTCAATAAAATTCAGAGCTGTGTTAGTTGATCAGAAGAAAGTCGCCATATCTTGGCCGTTAATTAACGTAACTCTAAAACATGATATACATGGCTTTGTAAAATGGTATGTCTGGGATGGAATGAAACAAAAGGAGACAATTGTGCTGAAGTATGCATGTTCCTTTGTCGATATGGCTAGGGACACGCCACAGGCCAATGTAGTTTAAACAAATACCTTCGATATAGATAAATGAAATGAAGCACTTGAGTAGAAAGCGGTGTTTGCTGATGGCCCAGCCATCAGAGCAATTGATCGGGTCCACTAACTCACCACTGAGGACGATCTCTGTGTCCCCTTCATTCTACAGAATGAAAAAGAATAATGAAGAGATTAGTCATGTTTCTGCTTAACATGGACAGATAGCAGTTTTATGTTAGAGGCCAAAATGTAACATCCATCACGCACAGTTATGCAATACTATTTTTCGTGTTGAATTAAAACTGGTAGTCTTGTATAGTCTTTCACCTTCACTCCAGTGAGAAACATTTAGTTGTATAATATATAGATTTCAGACAATTTTGAAGTGAAATGAGTTGGTTTACATGCAAGTCCTTTTGATGTAACATCCATCACGCTCATATTTCTCATAACCTGTCAAGTCATAGTTATCTCTCTGCACAGGCAAGTCTGTTACTCAGGACAATGAATCTGTGAGTAGATACATGCAATCAGGGCAGTTGGAATGGCGTCCAACCCTCTGACTATAAGGTCTGTCACCGTGGAAATGTAACACTCGTAAAACAAAGAACCTAACAAATGTAATATTCTTCGAAGAAGACATTTGTGAGAAACTGACCGGTTTCCAATAATATTTTCATAATAAATGTAACTTATTTAATAACAAAACATTCATAACCGAGAAAGATTTGTAACAATTTTACAATAGCAGACGACAGGCTTCTGTTAATTTTTTTTTTCTTTCTTTTTTTGTTTTTTCTTTTCGTTTTGTTAATACATAATAATATTATTGTCTACTCTTATTTAATTTTCAATTAATCGCATAAAATATAAATTAAATGTTATTATTTCAAAAAATAAAAAAATAAGAATGAAAATAAACAAACAAACAAACAGATAAATAAATAAATAAATAAATAAATAAATAAATAAATAATAATAATAATAATAAATAATAATAATGGCTATGAACATGATCAGCAACAGTAATTCTTAACAAATTTCTAGGTATGACGTCATAACAAATGAAGTCATGAACATATATCAACGAGCGTAGAAACAAAAAATAATAAATAACAATAAAAATACCAAACAAACAAACAAACAAACAAATAAATAATTAAATAAATAAATAATAACAATGATAATTGCAATGAGCATGATCAGCGACAGCAACAACGACGATAATACTGTAACAGTAACTCATAATAAATTCCTATGTATGACGTCATAACAAATGACGTCATGGACATATATCAACGAGCGTAGCAAAGATCCTGATTGTTGTTCCCAGCCTGACGTTGTTTGGGAATATGACTGTTAATGACGTCATTGAAATATATTCTCATGGATGATGTACTCGGTGACCCCATCTCGCCTAACATCTTACCCACGGGTTCTTGTCTGTGAAAATTATAAGTAGATGGTTGTGTGTGGGTGTGTATATATATGTGTGTTTGTGATGTGTTGTGTTAGTAAGGAGATATGTTTCTGTAAGGTTGTGTGTTTATGCATGTATGCGTGTGTATGTTACACACCTTTCTACATACTTTGAAACTGAGTTGTTCCCCTTGCTTTAGCCTGCTTCTTCTTTCACTAAAAGCTTTCTGGAAATATTAACAGGAAGGTTTTCTTTCTTCTTCTTCTTCTTTCCCACCTCCCCGGAAAATAACTGATAAAGGATAAAAGTTGTGTTTCTGTTTCTGCTATTTTGAGCTAATCAGTTCAGAATCAATGAAATGATGTGACTTCCATAGGAATCTAAATATTTATATGTGTTTTGTATTTCTATAATGCATCATGACATCCTGAACGAGTGGCAACCGGACTGAATACGTCAAAGACAAACTGAAATGCATACACAATGTAATTCGGTTGTTTATCGAATCACAAAAATACCATATTTTAACAAGTTCAGTTTACACATACACACAACACACACACACACACACATGTACACACATGCAGAAATCAAACAAAAGGAACAATGGGGAAAAAATGGGGGCAATCCTCAAGGGGTCAGTTATCCTGGGGGTCAGTTGTCCGGGGGCAGTTGTTTGGTGTGTGTGTGTGGGGCAGTTGTTCTTATTTGATATAAACATCCTATATATTTAATATAAAATGTGAACGTTTCTACTGCACAAGCAACGTGTCACTGACATTGGCTGAAATCAACACTTGCCAGACTTTTTGAAATGACCTTGAAACGTAAGAAAATTTTAATTGTATAGTTTACTGATAGAAAGCTAATTACGAAAGATTGTCGTAATAATTGTCAAATATCAGATGTTATATTATACCATTTTACCATTAGATATTATATTTTATATTATATAAAATATATCGTATGTTTATATCATATGAGAACAATTGTCAGACGGACAGCGTCCTCCCCCGGTCAGTGCCACCGGACAACTGCCCCCAGGATAATTGCCTCCTTGACAGTTGCCTCCATTTTTCTTTCCATTGTTTCTTATGGTTTATGTCTGTATGTGTGTACATGTGTGTGTGTGTGTTGTGTGTATGTGCAAACAGAATTTGTTAAAAAAATGGTATTTGGTGATTTGATAAACAACCGAATTACATTTTGTATGCATTTCAGTTTGACTTTGACGTATTCAGTCCAGTTGTCACTTGTTCAGGATGTCATGATGCATTATAGAAATTACAAAAACATATAAATATTTAGATTCCTATGATAGTAACATCATTTCATGGATCCTGAACTGATTAGCTCAAAATTGCAGAAAGAGAAACCACAACTTTTATGTTTTATCAGAGTATTAATTATAGCAAAGAAAATCAGTTATTTTCGGAGGAAAAACAAAAAAAGTTTCCATAAAGCTGTTAGTGAAGGAAGAAGCACCTTACGTCACCAAGTGCTACTATGCAGACTACAGCAAGGGGAAAAGCTCAGTTTCAAAGTAAGTAGAAAGGTGCGTAACATAGGCACTCATACACAGGCATACATGCATAAACACAAAACCTTACAGAAACCTTACTAACACAACACATCACACATACATACATACATATATATATATATATATATATATATATATATATATATATACCCATCTACTTATAATTTTCTCAGACAAGAACCCGTGGGTAAGATGTTAGGCGAGATGGGGTCACCGAGTACATCACCCATGAGAATATGTCTCACTGACGTCATTAACAGTCATATCCCAAACAACGTCAGGCTGGGAACAACAATGAGGAACGTTGCTACGCTCGTTGATATGTCCACGACGTTATTTGTTATGACGTCATACATAGGAATTTATTATGAGTTACTGTTACAGTATTATCGTCGTTGTTGCTGTCGCTGATCATGTTCATTGCAATTATTATTGTTATTATTTATTTATTTAATTATTTATTTATGTTTGTTTGTTTCGTAGTTTTATTATTTTTTATTTATTGAAATAATAACATTGAAATTATATTTTATGCGATTAATTAGAAACTAAATAAGAGTAGACAATATTATTATTATTATTTATTAACAAAACGAAAAGAATAAAGAAAAAAAAAAGAAAAAAGAAAAACCTAGTTAACAGAAAGGTGTCGTCTGCTATTGTAATATTGTTACAAATCTTTCTCGGTTATGAATGTTTTGTTCTTAAATAAGTTACATTTATTACTGGTCAGTTTCTCACAAATGTCTTCTTCGAAGAATAATACATTTGTTAGCTTCTTTGTTTTACGAGTGTTACGTTTCCATGGTGACAGACGTTATAGTCAGAGGGCTGGACGCCATTCCAACTGCCCTGATTGCTTGTATCTACTCACAGGTTCATTGTCCTGAGTAACAGACTTGCCTGTGCCGAGGGATAACTATGACTTGACAGGTTATGAGAAATATGAGCGTGATGGATGTTACATCAAAAGGCCATGCATGAAAACCAACTCATTTCACTTCAAAATTGTCTCTAATCTATATGTTATAGAACTAAATGTTTCCCACTGGAGTGAAGGTGAAAGACTGTACAAGACTACCAATTTTAATTCAACACGAAAAATAGTATTGCATAACTGTGCGTGATTGATGTTACATTTTGGCCTCTAACATAAAACTGCTCTCTGTCCATGTTAAGCAGAAGCATGACTAATCTCTTCATTATTCTTTTTCATTCTGTAGAATGAAGGGGACACAGAGATCGTCCTCAGTGGTGAGTTAGTGGACCCGATCAATTGCTCTGATGGTTGGGCCATCAGCAAACACCGCTTTCTACTCAAGTGCTTCAGTTCATTTATCTGTATCTAAGGTATTTGTTTAAACTACATTGGCCTGTGGCGAGTCCCTAGCCATATTGAGAAAGGAATTTGCATACTTCAGCACAATTGTTTTCTTTTTTTTTCACTCCAGCCCAGACATACCATTTTACAAAGCCACATATATAAAGTTGAAACTTTAGACTTTAATATCTTCAGTAGCCAGTGTAATATGAGCCATTAACGGTATACTTGTTTGATATAAATACATAATTTAAACTCATGTTAACGTAATTACTTGAGTCTCCCGCAAGCGATTCCGTCTTTAACTACGATTCAACTGACTCCGTATTTTAACTCAGGTTTCCATAAAAATCTAATTAACTGAGTTCTGTGTTATTTTCATTTTTTTGTTACATTATAACAAAATATATTCTGTATATAAATAAATAACTCAAATTGCACTCTTGTTGATGTCTTATTTATCTAGTCGATACATTTTTACTGTCACAATTTAAAGTTTACCGATGAGTGTCACAGTGTTGTAAACATCTAGTCACAAGTACCTGCTGAAGTGAAGGTGGACATTATCCGCAACATGTCCTCAGTGAACTGGACCTGCTCTTTCGTTTCACCAACAAACACGACCCATTTCTCATTTCTGGCCTTGATGTTACCGTCGTTTACTGCGTTCGTAACGGTGACGTTGTTCTTCTGAAATTTCTTCAAAACAGCACCCGAAAGCCACTGAAAACACGAATAAATAAATAAATATAACCATAATGATCTGGTTTAAAAAAAAATATATATATAACGGATTTCCTGCATATATATATATATATAAAATTCACTTACAAACACATAAATGTGGCTCCGACCACTCGCAAAGACACACACAGACAAACGCAGAGAATCACACTCACGCGAACGCACATATACACACATTTATCAAATGCTGAGGTTTATATATCAAGCAAGCAGGTGTTTGTGTGTGTATGTGTATATTTGTAAGGGTATATTTGGAGATATGATATGCTTCTTTTTCAGTATATCAGCTTTTCTACTTTTTACTTGATTGTTGTTTTGTTGTTTTTATAATTTTGTTTCTTATGATTTTTTTTGTTTGTGTTCTCTCTTCTTTTTTTCTTTTTTAAAATTTAGAATGGAGATTAATGAATCTATAAAAAGAGTTGATCGACGGAAAGAATTGATCCATGAAAAGAGTGGATCTCTGTAACGTACCTTGATAGTTTTGAGAGCTGGCATAAACTTGATGACAGCCTCCCAGCTGCCGCAGATATCCGTGTTTGGTATCAGGCACAGGTGACACTCAAACCCACCAGTCCATTTCTTTGTGAAGTGGTAGACTGACTGATCTTGAAAATCTACATTAGTAAGTAAGTAGTAAGTAAGGGAGTAAATGAAAGTAAAATAAAATAAAATAATTTGAGTCAAGAAAGAAAGAAAGAAAGAAAGGAAGAACGAAAGAACGAAAAAAAGAAAGAACAAAGAAAACGAACAAAAAAGAAAGATATCGAAAGACTAACGAGTACTACTGCTGGTATCTGACTTCGTAGAGTGGCATATGTCTACAAAACGAGCCGTCACGCTGATGTCATTTTTATGAAACTTTTCAATGCTCGGTGTTGACACTGTGAAAGTGAGACACCGATCTTTTCCGGCGTGTAGGACCGCACTCTCCTTTTTGTTGTGCACAATAAACTGTGAGGAAGAATCCAGTTCCGTTGTAAATCTAATATCTGCATCCCAGAGCTGAATAAAGAAATATTAAAAAATAAAAATAAAAAATAAAGATTTGTTTTGAGTTACGACACAAATAGAGTATTCTGGTTAATGTTATTCGTAAGGCACATACATTTATTTTCAGATCAAGTCTTTTTTTTTTTCCTTTTTTTTTTAACCGACTGTGGTGTATGTGTCTGTGTGTGAACAGACATACATGCAATTAATGTATATGTAAACACATACTCATACACATACATCCATATATACAGACTTTCTACTTAGCTACATAGTTATCTACATAGATGCAAACATTGAAATACACTTGTGTACATGCATCATACGCGTGACACCGGACATGTATGAATGATGACAAAAAAAATAAAAAAAAAATCAAGAAACAAAAAAAAAAACAAAACAATAACAATAACAATAATAATAATTATAATAATAAGAAGAAAATTATAGTAAGACACGAATTATAATCATTTATGTGGATTTATTTCACACACACACACACACACACACACACACACACACACACACACACACACACACACACACACACACACACACACACACACTGTAGTACCTGGATTAATTCGATCCGTGACAGAACTCGTAACTCAATTTGCTCGTATATAAAATCAGACATCCAAATTGAAATTAATTGAAAAATCCGTTTCAGCCGCAATTTTGTTTTAACGTGTTTGTAAATAAGAAAAAACACGATAAAAATATTACAAATGTATAAATGACAAATATTGTAGAAATAAACAAAATAAAAGAGAATGTAAAGAAATAAATTGTTTTTTTAAAGTGTACAGGGTTAGGGTTTCTCCACCTTTTCATGAGCAGAGATCCCCAGCTTAGAAATTATGTTTGACTTTATTGACTCCTTCTGCTTCTCTATGGTACTTAAAAGTGCTACGCTTGTGTTCCACTCACGTTCTTAGGATCCGTGGAAATTTGGCAAAATACTGCACAAAACACGAGCACAACACAACAGAGATGCTTCCACGGCGAGGTAACCACGTGCAGCAAACGAGTGAGAAGCGGGATGCTCGGGGGTTGTTGTGTTGTTCGTTGCGCCAACTAGCGGCGGTGTGTCTGAAGTCCGCTCGTAACTCGGATTTTGGCTCGCAACTCAAAGCAAAGATTCCACTATGCGATTGCCCCTAAGTTGGAGCACTCGAACGTCGAGGTACCACTGTATGTCTGTGTGTGTGTGGGTGTGTGTGTGAGAGAGAGAGAGAGAGAGAGAGAGTCGGAGAGAGAGAGAGAGAGAGAGAGAGAGAGAGAGAGAGAGAGAGAGAGAGAGAGAGAGAGAGAGAGAGAGAGAGAGAGAGAGAGAGAGAGAGAGAGAGAGAGAGATCAGTTGTGTCAAGTATAGAGCCAGAATCCAGGAAATCGCAGAGCTAACCTCCAGTCTGTCTACTTTGGGTTTCAACTCAAGCTGAGCCTCCCAGCCACACGTTGTATTTGCTGCACTAGTAATACAAATCTCAGCCACGTAGCCGCCGCACCACATACTGATAACTTTCAGCAACGTCGCTGACGTCTTCTGCGTCAATAGCAGAATTGCTGCATATGTTATTAATCTGTAAAAGAAGAAGGAGAAGTAGTAGCAGTAGTGTTAGTAATAACAGTAGTGACAGTAGCAGTAGCATCAGTAGTAATGCTTGTTGCAGTAGTAGTAGTAGTAGTAGTAGTAATAGTAATAATAATAACAATTTAACTATATATCTCTTTATGAAAGATAGAATTATTAGTAATGTGTAAAAGAAGTAGTAGCAGTAGTAATGATAGTGGTAGTAGTAATAGTAGTAGTAGTAGTAGTAGTAGTAGTAGTAGTAGTAGTAGTAGTAGTAGCGGAACTATGTTAGTGGTAGTAGTAATGATTTGATTATATATATATTTAATAAAGAATAAAATTAATACAAGTGCGTAAAAGACTAATAGTGGTAGTTGTAGTAGTAATAGTAGTTGCAGCAGTATTAGTGGTGGTGGTCATAGAGGTAGTAGTAATAGTAGTAGTAGTAGAAGTAGTAGTAGTAGTTGTAGTAGCAGTAGTACTGATAGTGGTAGTGGTAGTAGTAATAGTAGTAGTAGTAGTAGTAGTGGAAGTCTTTTTTGTGGTAGTAGCAGTGATTTGATTTTATATATATTTAATGAAGAACAAAATTATTTATATTGTGTAAACGACTACTAACAGTAGTAGTAATAGTATGATAAGTATTATTGTTCTTATTAGTAGTAATAGTAGCATCAGAAATAGTAGTTGTAGCGTTAGTAGCAATAGTAGTAGCACCAGCACCAACTACTGTAGTAGTAATAGTAGTCATATTAGTAGGATTAGTAGTAATAGTAGAAGTAGTAGTAGGATTAGTAGTAATAGTAGAAGTAGTAGTAGCGGTAATGTTATTTTATAAGTGTGTAAAAGAGTAATAGTATAGTGGTAGTAGTAGTACAAGTAATAGTAGTACTAGTAGCAATAGTAGTAGTAGTAGTAGTAGTAGTAGTAGTAGTTGTGCTTGTGTTAGTAGTAATGATTTGAGTTTATATATATATTTAATAAAGAATAAAATTAGTAGAAGTGTACAAAAGAGTAACAGTATAGTAGTAGTAGTATTAGTAGTAGTTCTGGTAGAAGTAGTAGTAGTATTAGTAGTAGTTCTGGTAGAAGTAGTAGTAGTATTAGTAGTAGTTCTGGTAGAAGTAGTAGTAGTATTAGTAGTAGTTCTGGTAGAAGTGGTAGTAGTATTAGTAGTAGTTCTGGTAGAAGTGGTAGTAGTATTAGTAGTAGTTCTGGTAGAAGTAGTAGTAGTATTAGTAGTAGTTCTGTTAGAAGTAGTAGTAGTATTAGTAGTAGTTCTGTTAGAAGTAGTAGTAGTATTAGTAGTAGTTCTGGTAGAAGTGGTAGTAGTATTAGTAGTAGTTCTGGTAGAAGTAGTAGTAGTATTAGTAGTAGTTCTGGTAGAAGTAGTAGTAGTATTAGTAGTAGTTCTGGTAGAAGTAGTAGTAGTATTAGTAGTAGTTCTGGTAGAAGTAGTAGTAGTATTAGTAGTAGTTCTGGTAGAAGTAGTAGTAGTATTAGTAGTAGTTCTGGTAGAAGTAGTAGTAGTATTATTAGTAGTTCTGGTAGAAGTAGTAGTAGTATTAGTAGTAGTTCTGGTAGAAGTAGTAGTAGTATTAGTAGTAGTTCTGGTAGAGGTAGTAGTAGTATTAGTAGTAGTTCTGGTAGAAGTAGTAGTAGTAGTTCTGCTTGTGGTAGTGGTAATTATTTGATTTTATATATTTAATAAAGAATACAATTACTAGTAGTGTGCAAAAGAGTAGTAGCAGTAGTAGTAATAGTATTTTACAGATTACTAGTAATTTTATAGTAGTAGTAGTAGTAGTAATAGTTCTGTTTTGGTAGTACTAGTGATTTGATTTTATATATATTTAATAAATAGTTAAAATTACTAGTAGTGTATAAAACAGTAGTAGCAGTAGTAGCAGTAGCAGTAGTAGTAGTAGTAGTAGTAGTAGTAGTAGTAGTAGTAGTAGTAGTAGTAGTAGTGGTAGTAGTAGGATTAGCAATAGTACCAACAGTAGCAGCAACATGAGTACTATCAACAGTGGCAGTAATAGTAGCAACATCAGCAGTTTTAATAGTAGCTGTAGTAGCCGTAGAAGTAGAATAATAGAAACATGAGCAGTAGAAGAAGGAGCAGTAATATTTTACAAATTACTAGTAATTTTATAGTAGTAGTAGTAGTTCTGTTTTGGTAGTACTAGTAAGTTGATTTCATATATATTTAACAAATAATTAAAATTACTAGCAGTGTATAAAACAGTAGTAGCAGTAGTAGCAGTAATTGCAATAGTACTCCTGTAATAGTAGTACCACCAGCAGCATCATCTATATTAGTAGTAATAGTTGTAGTAGTATTAGTAGTAGAAGTATTAGTAGAAGTAGTAGAAGTAATAGTAGTACTAATATTATTTTATATTTGTTTAATAATGAATATAACTATTAGTAATATTTAACAGAAGTAGTAGTTGAATTAGTTATAGTAATAAAATTATTTCCATCCATCTGTCCACTTATTACGTCTGTTCAGTTTTTCAACTGATCGAGTCAGGAAAGTATCCATGCATACATCTGTCTGTCTGTACAGCTACCCGAAACGTCCTGCTCGTAATGGAAACATACATTCATACCAGCATCTGTTACTCTGACCATAACAAGCATTCTTTAATTTATTTACTTACCTAAGAGCCAGTGTGCGTGTCTCTGTGCGTTTGTACATGTCTGCTTGCAATGCTTCTCTACGTGTACGCATACGTCTATAATATATAAAAGTAGATATGTAAGCGTGGACAGATCACAGCATCAAACAGATGTGTGCGAGTTTTATTTATGGACTGCTTAAACAATTCTCACATTAAGTAATGATATATGTTCAAAGATAATGCTAAAGTTTTATGTAAATGACCAGTAATTAAAATGTTCATAACATCAGAGTATGCAACGTTGTCCCATAAAATATGCATATAAAACTTATCTCTATTCATTAAAAAATCAACCTTTTTGTTTTAGGTACTGTAATCTGTCTATCTATCTATATACAATACAATACAATACAAAATAATACAATGCAATATAATATAATATAATATAATATAATACAATACAATACAATATAATATAATATAATCTAAAATTTATATTAACGTAATTACTAGAATATCCCGCAACCAACTCGATCTTTTATTAGGAACAACTGATTCCAAATTTTACCTCAGGTTTCTACAAAACTGTAAGTAATTTAGTTGTGTTTATTCTTTTTTATAAAATATGTTCTGTGTTTGAAGAAATAACTCAAACTGCACTAAAGGGTGTACTGCTATAAGTACAACAATAAAACGTTAGTACTGTCTTTGTTTATTGATTACTTAATGTGATAATTTTTGAAATAACCCATATATAACATTTGTGATCTGTCCAATCTTATATATATATATATATATATATTAAACATGTATGTATTTACGAAGAGAAACATTGCAAACAGACATGTACAGACACACAGTCAAACGAGCGCGCGCTCTTAGGTAAGTCAATGAATTAAAGAATGATTTTTGTGGACAGGATAACAGATGCTGATATGAATGTCTGTTTGCATTATTGGTATGTTTGGGTTTCACAACAGTGATGACTTTCAAAAAAAAAAAAAAAAATGAAATCAGCGTGGATGCATGTGTTGTAGACATATGCGGCTTCACAAAGTCAGTTACCGGTAATACGGCTCCTTAGTCTTTTGTTTTCTTTTTTTTTAAAATTATTTGTCGTTCTTCTTTCTTTCTTTCTTTTCTGACTGACTCAAATTATTATTATTATTATTTTTTTTTTCGTTTACTACATTACTTACAAACAGGTGTATGGATATACGTGTGTACGTATGTGTGATGTGTTAGTAAGGAGATATGTTTCTGTAAGGTTGTGTGTTTATGCATGTATGCGTGTGTATGAGTGCGTATGTTACGCACCTTTCTACATACTTTGAAACTGAGCTTCCCCCCCCCCCTGCGTAGTCGCAAGTGGTGATGATGAAAAATTAGAGTAAGGTTTTATGAAATTAAACTCTGTTCTTATCTGATCTCAGTCAAACCTGTGCACTGTGAATTATCAGTGACCCAAATGGGTCGAAATAGATCGAAAATGGACGAAACACATCGAAAATGGACGGAACAGATCGAAAATGCACGAAACAGATCGAAAATGGACGAAATACATCGAAAATGCACGAATCAGCTCGAAAAGGCACGAAACAGATCGAAAATGGTCGAAACAGATCTTTACGTGACCACTGATATATGAAATCGGATCTAAACGGACATTTAATTGATCATTATTTATCTCTTTTTAAAATTATTTTGATTGTTTCTAACATATACATTCATCCGTGTATTAGCTTTTGAGAGTAATTTTTCATCATGTGAGTTGTTTCCTGATGTTAATACTGGAAGCTGAACGTTCACTGGATCTGCGTAATGCAAACGAACACGGCTGAAATGGCGCGACAACTTCAGTTTTGATTATCAACAGACTATTTTAAAAAAGAGGCGTTTAATAATGTGAAAAATTCCCATCATTGTTCCTTGCAACAAATATTTTTTTAAAATAATCACATACACATCGTTTTAGCTTCAAAAAAAAAAAAAAAAAAAAAAATTAAAAATTAAGAACGGAAAGGTTATGAAAGACCACAAATTTATACTCGTTAATTTTGTTTGAAATATCCAGTTAAGGAAAACAACATCATAACAGGAAGTGTTGCTGCAGGTATTACAGTAGTAGTAGTAGTAGTAGCTATTGTTGTTATTCATGTAACTGTTGTAATTATAATTGCAGTAGTGATTGTAACGGGAGTTGCGGTAGTAGTATTAGTAGTAGTTGTAGTGGTATTAATATTAGTATTAGTATTAGTGGTAGTTGTAGTGGTTGTTATTGTTTTAACTGTAGTTACAGTGGTGCTGGTAACAATGCTGTAGCGGCTGGAACTTGTTTTCGTATCAGAAGTAGCTGTTGTTCTAATAGTAGTAATAATACTTGTTGTGGTTGTAGTAGTTGTTGTTGTAGTAGTAGTTCTTGTAGTAATAGTAAAAATATCAGATAACTATTTAATAATCCGCACATCACGTGACACAATGCAAAACTGACCGATTCTAATCTTGACACCAGTTTCAAAACGAGGCTGGAGTTATGAATATTAACGTTAATTAGCATTTGACGGAGCTGACCGATTTTACAAGATAAACACAACAGACTTAACTGTCTACTGATTGTCTCCCTTTCCCTCTGTGTGTCTCTGTCTTTCTCACTGAAACACAGAGACATTCTCAGGTGTCATTTGACCATTGCAAATGAAAATTAATAATCATTTATGAAAATAAACTTCTTCAAGAGAAATGCTATTTTTATTCTCTTTTTTGAATTTTTGATTTTATTATGTATATGTATATGAATGTATATATATATATATATGTGTGTGTGTGCATATGTATGCGCATGTGTATGTATATGTATGTGCATATGTATGAGGTAACGAAAGACTACAAGAGTAATTATATTTATTTAGTCAGAATTTAGTTTTGTAATCCTGAACAGCCGGAAGGTGGAGAAACTGCGGGAAGATGGCCACTTTTCTGAAGATGTACCAGTCCTGTAAATAAATAAATAAACAAACAAATAAACAAATAAACAAACAAAGATGCAAACAAACAAACAAAGACACAAACCAAAAAAAAAAAAAAAAAAAACAAGGAAAGAAACAAAGAAAAAAACTAAAAAAATAAACTAATTTTAAAAACGAATAGATGTATGGATGGATGGATGAATGAACAGATGTATGGAAAGATAGACAGACGGACATACAGATAGACCGACAGGCAGAGAGACAGACAGATAAATAAAACTAACAAAAAAGAAAAAAAAAAAAAAAAAAAGAAAACGGGAATAAATACATGAAATAAAGAAGAAAATAAAATTTTGAAACAATTAACCTAATACATATAATTAACCTAATATAGAACTGTTAAACAAATATTTGTTTTTCTTTGGCCTTAAAAACCTCACCTGCTATCGCAGACTGGAAGCCTGCATTGTAATCACAGGCCACTTCGTTTTGTGTATCATTTTTTCGTACATCTTCGTAATTCTCGTTTCGGTCGGGACCTCCTACCAACGCCCCGTACAGAGTCTGGGGGTTGGGGTCAGGACTGTTGAGTTGGTCCGTGCCACATGGGTTAGGTAGATCTGGGCAAGAGCTAGAGAAAAAAAAAAAATATATATAATCTTTGTACGTTGCGTCATTTATGTTTTGTTATTACCATGTTTATTAAATGATTTAGTACCAGTTTATTTTATTCGGCTGTAACCATCATCGTTGACAATTAACTATTCGAAGTATAACAACAAGAACAACAACAACTACTACTACTATTACTACTACAGCTACTACTACTACTACTACAACTAGTGCCACTACAACAACAACAACTACTATTATTATTATTATTACTACTACTACTGTTAAACAACAATATCTTGTATTTCTACTGTTACAGCTACAACTAGTATTATTATTACTACTACTGCTAATACTATTACTACGACTACTACTGCGTCAATAACAACTCCTACTACTGTGGTTATTACTGCAACTACTTCAACTGCTACCGCAATTAGAACAATTTCTACTACTCCATTGTCTATAATTACCACTGTCAGTAATTTCTATAATTATTACAACAACAACAAAAACAACAACAGCTACTACAACTACTACTACTACTACAACTACTACTACAGCTAAAAATTCTGATACCAGCACACAATCAATTATAACAACAACAGTAGCTACTACTACTACTACTACTACTACTACTACTACTACTACTACTACTACTACGACTACTACTACCACAACGACTACTGCTGTAAATACTAACCTGCTGCTGTGATGTGGTCTAACTGGTGGATTTGTACCGAAGCCAACGACGTAACTTCTGTGTTTTTTGTTGTCGCCCAACATGAAGTTAATCTCTTTTGTCGCCCACTCTGTGTACGCTGACGTCTTGATGCCGTCGTCGGCAGCAATTAGGGCAATGAGTGCAGCGTTAGCTGTAGATTATATATATATATACCTATGAGCATTATATCTATCTATCTATCTATCTATCTATCTATCTATCTATCTATCTGTCTATCTATCTATCTATCTATATCTGTGTGAGTGTGTTTCTTTTCACCTGAATACCTTACTGATTGCTTATTGTAGTGATTTTTGACCGTACAACCTCGTGATTGTTCATCTGTATGTGCTAGTGATTGTTTACCTATACTGCGAAGTGATGTTTACTTACCTAAGACAGATTGTTTACCTGTATAACGTAGTGACGGTTTACCTGCTTAACCTAGTGATTGTTTACTTTGTTCAAAATAATGACTGTTTATTGTGTACCTCTAAAACGTTGTGATTGTTTACCTCTACAACACAGTTGTTTTTACTTATACAAATTAGTGTTTACCTGTATAAGATACTGATTGTTTATCTGTATAACGTAGTGATTGGTTACCTGTACAAAGAAGTGATCGTTTACCTGTATAACATAGTGATTGTTTACCTGTACAAACTAGTGATTGTTTACCTGAATAACGTAGTGATTGTTTACCTATACAAATTTACCTGTATAACGTAGTGACCCCCAGTCACTGTACCAAGAAAGGCCACACTGAGTTTGAGCGATCGATCCTCCTGGCATCCACTTGTCAACAAAATCCACAATTTTTGTCTTGTATTTGTCAACATTGTCAGAGTCATTTCTCTTCTTGGCGATCTCATACAGCAGTAGCTGTCAGTAAATAAACAAACAAATAAAAAAATAAAAAAATAGCCAAACACACAGCATGAAAAATAATTAAATATACTGATATAAACACAGATAGTATTCATATATATATACATACAGTTATGAACACAGAAACAGTAAAACAGAAAATGAGTCCAAATATTGTAGCGCACACCGCAATAAATCTTAATACGATATATAATAATAATAATAATAATAATAATAATAATAATAATAATAATAATAATAATAATAATAATAATAATAATAATAATAATATAAATACATAAATAAACAAAAGAAAAAAAAAAAAAAAGAAAGACTCGAACGCGTACACATGCTAGAAATCGAAACTCAACAAACCAAATTTACCTGACACCCATTGATTTTGTCATCCCAGGAAAACTGGTTTGAATTTGCGTCTGAAAACTCGTTTGCTTTCTGGAGGTAGGATGACTCGCCTGTTACTTTGTACAGCCAAGCAGCTCCCCAACACAGCTCATCCTCAAATCCTTGAGATCTAAAGTAAACAGCCAAACAGTGGACTTATAGACCGAGTTTTAAACGATGATTATATGGTTGAATGTGAGAGAAAACCAGAGATCGTATTCACCGGCATCATCATCATCATAAAAATAATGTTCACATTTTTACTTTGTGATCAGTGTCATCACTGTAATCATCATCATCATCATCATTATCATCATCATCATCATCATAATAATTCATCACTGTCATCAACATTATGTTATTCTGTTTTCTTAACTATGGGAGTTATTATTATTATTATTATTATTATTATTATTATTATTATTAATTATTATTATTATTATTATTATTATTGTTATTGTTGTTGTTGTTGTTGTTGTTGTTGTTGTTATTATTATTATTATTATTATTATTGTCGTTCTTGTTCTTATTCTTGGAGTCGTTGTTGTTATTGATGCTATTGCTGCTGTTATTATTACTATTATTATCATTTACAAATGAAAAATTTATCGCAGTGATGGAACCCAACGTCAACACAAACATCACATGGAGGTGATTAAAAGGGAATAGCTTTAACAAAACTCGACATAACATCATCATCTACATCATTATCATTGTCATCATCATTATCATATTAATGACCATCGCTATCATCAGTACCAACAGCAATATTATAAACAGAAACAAAACTACTACACCACCACCAACATCATCAACAGTGTACCCATATGCATCTCTAGCTTTAACGATGGCATCGGAGTATTTTCCTCTGTACTTGTAGGCGAAATCGTACAAACTTTTAGCTTTGTCCAGTAATGTCGCCGAATACGATGGATCTGAAATAGAAAACAAATCACTGCAAAGTAGTGGTTAAAGAACCCATTAAATATGACATAATAACAGGTTATAAAAAAAAATAAAAATAAAAAAAATTAAAAAAAAAAAAAAAAAAAAAACAAAACAAGCAAGCAAACAAACAAACCAAATAAAATAACATTCATATATATAAAAAAAGAGAAAATTCAATTAATTTAAAAACTGACAGAGAATTAATTAACGTGTATTAATTAATTAAATCTACCTGATTTGCTGAAAACGATCGAACCGGCTGCTAAAGCAGCTGCAGTTTCCGCTGTTACGTCACTTCCTGGGGAGCTCGTGCTCACTTTAAATGCGGGCCTGTCCATTGTCATCTCTTCCGGTCTACCCCAGTAATTGTGATCTATTTCCGGGTCCCCTACCTGAGACAGAGAATATTTCAAATTTATTTTTGTCTTTCTTTCTTTCCTCTGTGATTATTTCGTTGTTGTTGTCATTATCGTCGTCGTCGTTATTATAATTGTTGTTAGTCTCGTTGTTGCTGTTCATTATATTTATTGCATCGTTTCTTTGTTTAAGTTTGTATACAAATATCTTTAAAATATTTCTTGTTACGTACATGACGATTTAATTACATATAATTTTATTTACTTATTTATTTATTACATGTCTTTAATTAATTAATTAATTAATTAATTTATTTATTTATTGTCTATTTAATGATAATTCATTGCTTATTCATTCATTCTTTCATTCTATGTTTACCTGTGCCCAGTATTCTTTGTTCTCGCTGTCCCAACACTTGATGAAGTAGTCTAGAGGCCAGCGGACGGAGTCGAAGGCGTTGTTCAGTTCTCCAGCCGCCTCGTAGCCGTCTCTGAACTTGATCAGTCCCCACAGCAGCGTTGTAGTCGAGAACGCCATGGGAAAATTAAATTTGACAAAATCACCAGCTGTAAGACAGAAACGTTAAAAGTTGAATTTTTCCCATTTGTTTGTTTGTTTATTTATTTATTTATTTGTTTATTTATTTATTTATTTATTTATTTATTTATTTATTTATTTATTTATTTATTTATTTATTTATTTATTTATTTATTTATTTATTTATTTATTTATTTATTTATTAGCATCATTGTCATCATAAACGAAAATATAACAGTGCTGGTTGTAATAGTAACAGTAGTAGTGGTAATATTTGCAGATGTAGTTGCAGCAGTAGCAGGGTAGTTGTTGAGGTAGCAATAACTGTTGTTGTAGTTGAAACTGATGTTGTTGTTCTGTTATTTGTACCAATAACATCGCAGTTATCTCCACTTACCATCGTACCAGCCCCCAGTCAAGTCTCTTCCACCTGGGGCGTGGTCGTTCAGCGCGGAGTCACCTCGCCAAGGAATTCGGTTATTCGCCGGAAGTTTGCCAGATCTTTGCGCCTCATAAAAAAGAATTGACTTGTGTAAAAGGTCCACGTAGTTGTAACGTCCAGAACCTAAAATAAACAAACAAATAAATAAAGATAAATAAATAAATAAATAAATAAATAAATATCATTATTAAAACTAACTGTTAAAGAATACTAATATTTATTACAGGAACATATTGCTAAAATTCCTCCAAATATAATGTGTCTTGAGTTTCCAAATTATTTTTAATTTAGAATTTTTTTATTTTATTATTTGAATTTTTTTAAGCAGGATTAGACTCCGTAGAAGTTTATGAAAGATAGATACATGGAGAATATCAGGTTATTTTAGATCAACTAAATATTGTTATTACTGAAATAATGACAGATGCAGCTGAAGACTATTGTATATATGTCACAGAACAGTCTCATTTTCGTTAACTTATGGTTATTGTTGATAATTTGTTTGTTCTTCGCTCAATGATTATTCATTATGTTAGACTGTTTACTGGTATTGTAAATTTCTCCAAGGCATTTTATCACGTAGAAAGAGAAAATTTCATAATACAAACTAATTAAATTACAAAATTTGAGGTGAAACATTTTTCATGAAATGCAAAATGATGTAAGAGAACAAGTACGAAATAGAGATCATTCTTAAGCATAACTATTTATAGTCATTAGTTTCTTTAAGACCTTCATCATTCCTCGGTATTTTCGAAAAATGAATACCAGCCATTTCACCTAAAAGGTATGAAGTGTGGGGTTGTACTGAAGGATATTCACTTGAACTGCTGCTTTTGAAATCAGGGGAAAATGTTTTAGGAATAAAGCAGTCAGTTTAAAATGGTTTTGTACATAGTGAGCTAGATTTACTTTAATTATTATTTTTAAAACTTTTTTTTTTTGTTTTCTTATTTATTTTCCTTCGCAATACTTCATTAAATGCTATCATTTGTTAATATTTTTTTTAGATTGAAAAAATATTAAAACTCTAACTTAGATCTGCTGTAGCCGATGCATTAGATGAAGGTGCAGCATAGGTTCCGGGAGTGATACTTAAACCGGTAATGAAACCTACAAAATGTAAGGAAATTAATAAGTAAGTAAATAAGACACTAAACAACAACAATGATAACAATATTAACAATTGAACTACTACTAGTACTACTACTACTATTACTATTAATAATAATAAAAATAATAATAATATTAATAATAATAATAATAATAAAAAATAATAATAATAATAATAATAATAATAATAATAATAATAATAATAATAATAATAATAATAATCGATCAACAAGTAAAATGCTAGTTTGTAATGAACATTTTTTACGTGGATTCGTTTAAATACCAGTGTATCACCTGCGATGTACGACGTACACCCTGTATACTAACCTGGAGTAGTAGTGGTATAAACCGACGTCTTCAACGACAACAGCAAAAATAAAGCGGATGTTATCAGTAATCTGGAGAGAAAAAAAAATTGTAACAGTAAATAAATAAACAAACAAACAAACAAACAAACATATAAATAATAGTCAGTAAAAATACATCCATTAATTCATTCGCTTGTCCATCGTGTGCGTGTTTGTGTGCGTATGCACGTCATAAGTATCACATTTCATTAAAGTGTTCGATAGATCATTGACATGCCGTGGCATCATAAATCATGCAAATAGATAATGCATCTGCAAAATGTGTTTCACTGTTTGCGTGTGCATATGTGCGTGTGTCCGCATTTGTGTGAACACACCTATTTAAAGTGTTTACTGTTGGTTCTCGATTTCACGCACTTCGATTTACACCGATTTCGAAATCTGAAAAAAATTCACAAAGTTTGAACTTACCGCCATTTCCCACTTGACATTTTAGGTCTAGATTCTGTTACGTTATTCTGATTTCCACTACACAATAAAGTTAAACCTCTCTCTCTCTCTCTCAAACCACTTTCCACTAAGGTAAGAGTAAATTTTCCACCCATTACCAAACACTAACGTAATAAATTTGACACGACCTAGTCTAAATTTTTCTGTTGTACGTTTTTCTTTACATTTACTTGTATGACATTTGTTTTTCTGTCTGTGTATTTTTCTTACGCTGTTTTATATTGCTGTTATGTGTTTTAAAGTTTAATGTATCGGTAAATTTTAGGGTTTATGTCTATATTCGTGATTTCCCAGACTTTTGCATTTTCCGAACCGGTGCTTCCTCATCCCGTGAAATCGAGGTTCCAAAGTATATCACGTGATAACAAAATGGCGGCGATCGTTTACATCGCTATACTTCATTACACGTAGACGATGAAACTGATTCGGTGAATAATTTGACCAGTTGTGTCCAAAAATGTTATTTATCACTTCTATTTTTTATTATTATTTTTTTTTTTTTATTCATTTGTGTTGCAGAATGGCCCACGTTGAAACCAGTTTTGTGATTATAGATTAATGTTAGATTTGTAAAACAGTTCTAGATAATTAACTTTGCCGTCCGACACGTCTGTCGTGACATGCTAAATAGTCACTGATAAATAATCGTGCAAGGGTATCCATGACAACCGTCAAAATACCAAAGAAAGGAGTTAAATTTCCTAAGTGGTCGTTTAATTCTAGAATTTTCACAGACAGTCGAAGAGGTGGATAAAGAAAAAAAAAAAAAAAAAAAAAAAAAAAAAAAAAAGAAAGAAAGAGCGAAAAGACTGTTAAAGGGAGGTAAGAAAAATTAAAATTAAAGTTATTTGTAATTGTAAATATTTACAGTCTTACCTCATTGTTAAAGTTGCTGAGCGCAGTCCATCAAACGAACTTACGACCACAATAAAGAAAAACAAGACCTTTTATAGTCTAACAGATGGTTTCATTTTCAATTATTATTATTATTATCAGTTGTTTCATAGGATATCGCAATGGAACAGACGATGAAAATTCGAGATAAAATATTTAATGAAAAAAAAACAAAAAAAACAAGTGATGATGAAATCAGTTCAATAAACTCAAAACGTGTATCAATTCTGGCAGCCGAAAGGGATGCACTAGAAAAAAAAACAAAAAAAAACAAAACCGAAATTTATTAAATTGGAATTGACGTCATCAGCATTGCCTTGCAGTTACTTTTCTATTTTCGGTAAGTAGATACAGCTTATCAGTGATGTATCGCTGATAGCAGTCTTTGCGTAATATTAAATATGTAGTAATTTAGACGTAATGGTAGTTTACATTCTTTAGGCTGTGTTGCTCATAAGCAAACAAGTACATACAACATTACACGTCATATTCAAATAATCGTCAGCATAACGCTAAACACGTGGTGTGTATTTGGACGACAGACAGTTATAAATGTCGCGTTTTTAAATAATTTCTAAGTTGTTGTCTTTTCTGAACAGACAGTAACTGTATTAATTTAAAAAACAGATGGTCTTAACCGGTATTATTATTATTATTGTTGTTGTTCTTCTTCTTCTTGTTCTTGTTCTTGTTGTTGTTGTTGTTGTTGTTGTTGTTCTTCTTCTTCTTGTCGTTGTCGTTGTCGTTTCGTTGTCGTTGTTGTTGTTGTTGTTTTTTGTTCGTTGTTTGTTTATTTATTTAATTATTATTATTATTAGTAGTAGTAGTATTAGTAGTATTATTTTACGCACAGTACAAGAAAATGCAAATACAATGCACATATTATTACAAAGTGAAATTCATCTTCAGTGTCATCCAGTTTACACAACATTTTTCTCTTAAAGTTTTCGTTCAGTTTAAAATCAATGAATACGTGAAACACGAAACTTTGGTTGAATATGAAAAACAAATTTGTCTTCAGATTTTATTTTTTTTTTTTTTTTTTTTTTTATTACAGTGATCTGACAGGAGGTGGTTAACACTGTTTATAAATATTACAAGATTATCAATCTGCTAATTAAACCATACACGTCCAGACGAGAATTTTGTCATAAGTGCTTAAAGTTTATTTTCTGTAGTGTCTTATTCTGTATTTCTGTAATAGTAACTAATAAATAATACTGGTAATAATAATAATAATAATAATAATAATAATAATAATAATAATAATAATAATAATGATAATGATAATGATAATGATAATGATAATAATAATAATAAAATAATAATGATAATAGAAATAATAATAATAGTGATAATGATAATAATAATAATAATAATAATAATAATAATAATAATAATAATAATAATATGAAGAAGAAGAAGAAGAAGAATGATGATGAAGATGATGATAATGATAACAGCGCGTGGCACACTGCGAGACTTCCTGCTTCAAATCCTGACACCAGTTTGAAACCGAGGCTGAAGTTATCAATATTAATTAACTAGACAAACGTTTGTTTTTTTATTGTCTGTGAAGTTAATTATCTGTGATACTAACGAAGGTGTTCACTGACAAATGTAAGTGTTAAGGAATCACTGAGCTTCATACAGAAATGAAAAAAAAAACCCAAAGAACCGGAAAGAACAAGATCAATTAATTCAAACTCATAAAGGACAATACTATTCCGTCATCTAAATCAGTCTTATATATTTGTGCTCTGAATTTTGAATTTAAAATTGTTCTGTCATTGTAAAGTTTAAATGATATTAATACAATTTAACATTTCTGTAATATTATTCTAAATTCAGTTTCAAAAGTTCAGTTTACGCCATCTTTATTGATGAACCCCGAGATTAGTTTGCTATAACTTCATATTTACAGTAGTAAAGAGACAGGTCAGATGTCAAGGTCAGACGTTAAGGTCAGATGTTAAGGTCAGATGTTAAGGTCAGACGTTAAGGTCAGATGTTAAGGTCAGACGTTAAGGTCAGATGTTAAGGTCAGTGAACTTTGAACTCTAGACTCGATCCCTTGTCTCACTCTAAGTCTCGCTATCACTCTAAGTTTGGGGGCTGGCGGGGAGAGTGGTAACAAGTCTAATAATAACACAAGGGAACCAGGCCATTTAAAACTGGGTGCACATTTGAAATAAATTAATGTAACAGTCCAATAATTGTTCTTCTAAGGCCAGTTTTCTGTACGATTCAGCCCGTTTCGATTCAATTCGGTATTTTTCGTTTTTTGTTTTAGCATTTAACGGAGCTGACCGATTTTACAACATAAATACCACAGACTTAACTGTCTTGTGATTGTCTTTCTTTCCCCCTGTGTCTCTGTCTCTGTCTGTCTCTGTCTCTCTCACTGAAACACAGCCACATTTTCAGATATCATTTGACCATTGCAAACGAAAATTAATAATCATTTATGAAAATAAACTTCTTCTGGAGAAATGCTATTTTTATTCTTTTTTTTGTATTTTTGATTTTATTATGTATATGTATATGTATATGAATGTGTATATATATATGTGCATATGTATGCGCATGTGTATGTATATGTATAATGTGTATGTGCATGGGTATGTATATGAGGTAACGAAAGACTACAAGAGTAATTATATTTATTTAGTCAGAATTTAGTTTTGTAATCCTGAACAGCCGGAAGATGGAGAAACTGCGGGAAGATGGCCACTTATCTGAAGATGTACCAGTCCTGGAAATAAATAAACAAACAAACGAACAAATAAACAAACAAAGACACAAACCAAAAAACAAACAAACAAGGAAACAAACAATGAAACAAAAAATAAATAAACTACTTTTAAAAACGAATAGATGTATGGAAAGATAGACAGACAGACATACAGATAGACTGACAGGCAGAGAGACAGACAGATAAATAAAACTAACAAAAAAGAAAAAAAGAAAAAAGAAACGGGAATAAAATTATGANGAAAACCTGGAATATATAAAAGCAAATAAATGAAATAAACAAATAAATAAAACTGAATAAAAAAAAAAAAAGAAAACGGGGATAAATACAAGAAATAAAAAGTAAAAAAAAATTTTGAAATAATTAACCTAATATATATATATATATATATAGGCAAATAACCGATAATATCTTTAGAACTGTTAAACAAATGTTTGTTTTTCTTTGGCCTTAAAAAATCTCACCTGCTATCGCAGACTGGAAACCTGCATTGTAATCACAGGCCACTTCGTTTTGTGTATAATTTTTTCGTACATCTTCGTAATTCTCATTTCGGTCGGGACCCCCTACCAGCGCCCCGTACAGTGTCTGGGGGTTGGGTTTAGGACTATTGAAATCATGCCACCCACATAAGTTGAAGGTGGGTCCGGACAAGAGCTAGAGAAAAATAAGAAGACAGAGAGATGATGAATCTATCTGGTTACTTATGGTAAGATAAATTTTTAAAATTGTTTTTGTCTAACTTGTCAGTATGTTTGTTATCGTCTTTATTATAAATGTTTTTTGGGAGGTATTTCTTGGGTAATTTTTTGTTTTTGTTTTTGTTTTGTTTGTTTCTTTGTGTGTTTGTTTTCATTATAATATTAAAATATCTTGTCTTTTTGTTTGTTATTACCACGTTTATTACATTACCTATTATCACTTTATTTTAACTATTAAAATTATGACAAGAGCAACTACAACTCCTAGTACTACTAATACAAACACTACAACAACAACAACTAATACTACATCTAGTAGTATTAAGCAATAGCAATATCTGGTATTTCTACTAGTACAACAACAACAACAACAGCAACAACAACAACTACAACAAGAACTACTACTACTAATACAAGTATTAATGCTAGAACAACAACAGCTACTGCTACTATCTACTATTTTATTACTGCTACCACCATCAACAACAACAACAACAGCAACAACAATCCTACAACCAGCATTAGTATAATTACAGTTACAACAATAACGACTACAACAACAATGACTACTGTTACTACTACTACTACTGCTGCTACTACTACTACTACTACTACTACTGCTACTACTGCTACTACTACTACTACTACAACGACTACTGCTGTAAATACTAACCTACTGCTGTGATGTGGTCTAACTGGTGGATTTGTACCGAAGCCAACGACGTAACTTCTGTGTTTTTTGTTGTCGCCCAACATGAAGTTAATCTCTTTTGTCGCCCACTCTGTGTACGCTGACGTCTTGATGCCGTCGTCGGCAGCAATTAGTGCAATGAGTGCAGCGTTAGCTGTAGATTATATATATATATTTATACTTACACCCACACTCGCACGCACACATACACATAATGTATATATATATATATATATGTATGTGAGTGTGTCTGTGGGTGTTTGCGTATGTGTATTTACCTACAAACTTGTTATTGTTTACCTGTATAACACAGTAATTGTTTACTCTATAATGCAGTGGATGTTTACCTGCATAACGAAGTGACCCCCAGTCACTGTACCAAGAAAGGCCACACTTAGTTTGAGCGATCAATCCTTCTGGCATCCACTTGTCAACAAAGTTCACAATTTTTGTCTTGTATTTGTCAACATTGTCAGCGTCATTGCTCTCCTTGGCGATCTCAAACAGCAGTAGCTGTCAGTAAATAAACAAATAAATAAATAGATTGTTAAGTAAGTAGATACATGAATGAATGAATGAATGAATGAATAAATAAGCAAGTACATGAATAAAAACAAAAAGAACAAACATACACATATAAACAGATAGATCGCTGATGTTCACAAACACACACACACATATATCCACACACGCGAGCACAGATTTATATTCAGATACACGTCCGCACACTACACGCGTAGAAACACCTATTTAGACACGAGCTTGCATAAACAAAACCAGGTCCTGGCAAAAATGGAAACTCAACAAACCAAATTTACCTGACACCCAATGATCTTGTCATCCCAGGAAAACTCGTTTGATTTTGCGTCTGAAAACTCGTTTGCTTTCCGGAGGTAGTATGAATCGCCTGTTGCTTTGTACAGCCAAGCAGCTCCCCAACACAGCTCATCTTTGTAACCGTTGCAGAACCAGCAGTGGTTATGATACAGTCTGAATTATGAATAACTTGGTTGAACAAACGTGGTCGAGAGTCATAAAGATAATAAGAAAGTAAATCGGACAGCGTTATCATCGCCTCATCATCATCATCATCATCATCATCATCATCATCGTGGGCTTTGTCGTCATTATCATCATTATTATTAACACGGCTTTCATTATTGTTATTATTAAAAAAAATTTTATTTACTTTATTTATTTTATATCAGCAACTTCACTTTTGGAATCATCATCATCATCATCATCAGCAACTTTTTCATAATTATTTGTTTTTGTTTTCAACAGAATTTGTCATTATCAAGGTTATTATATATCCAGTATAATCAATATCATTACCATCATCATCATCATCATCATCGTGATCATCACCATGTGTTGCTAATGTTGTTATTTTTGTTGTTATTGTTGTTGCTGTTGTTCTTATTATTCTCGTTGCTGCTGCTGTTATTATTCTTGTTTTTGTAGTTAATGTTATTATTATATCAGTTACTGTTGATGTTGTTGATGTTATTATTATTATAATTATCATTATTATTATATCTTATTATAATTATTTACAAATGAACAATCTATCACTGTGATGATTGTGCGTCTTTCTTTTCTTTCTACCTGAATCTGCTGAAATTAACTTCAGCAATACAATCAACATGAACATCAGTAACACATCTACGTACTCACTCGTAAAGACGAGCAGCTTTCACTGACTCCATGTACATTCCTCTGTGGTTGTAGGCGAAATCGTACAAACTCTTAGCTTTGTCCAGTAATGTCGCCGAATAAGATGGATCTGAAATGGAAAATAAACCATTAAAAAGTTATCATAGTAGTGATAAAAAAAACCAACAAAAAAGCCTGCCATCAAAATACAAAAACAAAAAAACAAAATGCATACAACATAATAACAATTTTTTTAAAATCCTATTAATTAAATAAACATACAAAAAAAAAAAAAAAAAAAAATAACAACAACCAATCAACAAACAAACAAAAAACAACAACAACAAAAAAAACAAGCAAAGAAAGAAAGAAAATTACAATCTTACATCAAAAAGTTCAAATAATTTAAAAACTAACTAAACATTAATTAGCGTGTATTAATTAATTAAGTCTACCTGATTTGCTGAAAACGATCGACGCAGCTGCTAAAGCAGCTGCAGTTTCTGCTGTTACGTCACTTCCTGGGGAGCTTGTGTTCACTTTCAGTGCGGGCCTGTCCATCGTCATGTCTTCCGGTCTACCCCAGTACTTGTGATACGAATCAGAGTCACCTACCTGACAGAGAATATTGCAAATTTAATTTTTAATTTTTCTTTCTTTTCTCGGTGATTATTTTGTTGTTGTTGTCGTTGTCGATGTCATCGTCGTTATTATTATTATTATTATTGTTGTTGTTGTTATAATTTTTATTATTGCTCTCGTTGCTTTCATTATGTTCATTGCATTGGGTTTTTTTTTGCTTGTTCTTGTCTTTAATAATCTTTTTAAAATATATTTAGTTAACTATATAATGATATAATTTTATTTACTTATTATTTTATTACGTCTTTAATTAATTAATTAATGTGTGTTTTTTTTTTTAAATTTTATTTATTTATATTTTTATTTATTTACTTACTTACTGTCTGTTTATTCAAACTTCATTGTTAAACTTTTTGTTAATTCATTCATTCATTCATTCTTTCATTCTGTGTTTACCTGTGCCCAGTATTCTTTGTTCTCGCTGTCCCAACACTTGATGAAGTAGTCTAGAGGCCAGCGGACGCAGTCGTGGGCGTTGTTCAGTTCTCCAGCCGCCACGTAGCCGTCTCTGAACTTGATCAGTCCCCACAGCAGCGTTGTAGTCGAGAACGCCATGGGAAAATTAAATTTGATAAAACCACCAGCTGTAAGATAGAAACGTTTAAAAGTTTACCTTTCCCCTTGATTTATTCATTCATTTATTCATCCATTTATCATCATAAACGAAATTCTAACAGTGCTGGTTGTAATAGTAACAATAATGATTGTCAAAGTAACGGTGTTAGTTGTCATAGAACAGTAGTCGTTGTAGTGGTAATAGCAGCGATGGTGATAGTAACAGCAGATGTAGCTGTTCTTGTGTTGGAAGTACAACAGTAGGAATAACTTTTGTAGTTGTTGTTGTAGCACTCACATAAGCTGTTGTAGTAGTAGCAGCAGTGGCTGTATTAATTATAGTGGTAGTAGTAGTATTAGTAATAGCAATACCAGAAGTAGTTGTAACATAGTAGCAGTGGAAGTAGCAGCAGCAGTAGTACTAGTAGTAGTAGTAGTGATACTAGTAACGCTAGTAGTTGTAACATCAACAGCAGTAATTGTTGAGATAGCAATAACTGTTGTTGTAGTTGAAACTGATGTTGTTGTTCTGTTATTTGTAGCAATAACATCGCAGTTATCTCCACTTACCATCGTACCAGCCCCCAGTCAAGTCTCTTCCACCTGGGGCGTGGTCGTTCAGCGCGGAGTCACCTCGCCAAGGAATTCGATTATTCGCCGGAAGTTTACCAGATCTTTGCGCCTCATAAAAAAGAATTGACTTGCGTAAAACTTCTATATAGCTGTAACGTCCATTTGACAGGAGAATTCCTTCAGTAACATATTTGCTAACTACTGTTTTTTTCCCCGTCTTTAAATCCAGATGACCTGGCGCTTTTGTTGTAGTTTCAACAGATGCTTCGGTATTTGTAGTTTGAGCAGACGTTCCAGTGTTCGTAGATTGAGTAGACGTTCCAGTATTCGTAGTTTGAGTAGACGTTCCGGTACTTGTCGTCTGAGCAGACGTTTCGGTATTTGTAGTTTGAGCAGAGGTTCCAGTATTCGTAGTTTGAGCAGAGGTTCCATTATTCGTAGTTTGAGCAGAGGTTCCATTATTCGTAGTTTGAGCAGAGGTTCCAGTATTCGTAGTTTGAGCAGAGGTTCCATTATTCGTAGTTTGAGCAGAGGTTCCAGTATTGGCAGTTTGAGCAGACGTTCCGTTATTCGTTTTCTGAGTGGAGGTTTCGGTATTTGTAGTTTGAGCAGACGTTCCGGTAGGTGTAGTTTGAGCAGACGTTCCAGTGTTCGTAGTTTGAGTAGACGTTCCAGTATTCGTAGTTTGAGCAGACGTTCCGGTACTTGTAGTCTGAACAGACGTTTCGGTATTTGTAGTTTGAGCAGATGTTCCATTATTCGTAGTTTGAGCAGAGGTTCCTGTATTCGTAGTTTGAGCAGACGTTCCGGTATTCGTAGTTTGAGCAGAGGTTCCGGTATTCGTAGTTTGAGCAGACGTTCCAGTATTCGAAGTTTGAGCAGACGGTCCATTATTCGTAGTTTGAGGAGACGTTTCGGTATTCGTAGTTTGAACAGACGTTTCGGTAATGGTAGTTTCAACACACGGTTCGGTAGTTGTAGTTTGAGAAGGCGTTTCGGTAGTTGTAGTTTGAGAAGACGTTCCGTTATTCGTTTTTTGAGTGGAGGTTTCGGTATTTGTAGTTTGAGCTGACGTTCCGGTAGGTGTAGTTTGAGCAGACGTTCCAGTGTTCGTAGTTTGAGTAGAGGTTCCTGTATTCGTAGTTTGAGCAGACGTTCCAGTATTCGTAGTTTGAGCAGAGGTTCCGGTATTCGTAGTTTGAGCAGACGTTTCGGTATTCGTAGTCTGAGCAGACGTTTCGGTATTCGTAGTTTGAGCAGAGGTTCCGGTATTCGTAGTTTGAGCTGAGGTTCCGGTATTCGTAGTCTGAGCAGACGTTTCGGTATTCGTAGTTTGAGCAGAGGTTCCTGTATTCGTAGTTTGAACAGACGTTCCGGAATTCGTTGTTTGAGCAGACGTTTCGGTAATTGTAGTTTGAGGTGACGTTCCGGTAGGTGTAGATTGAGCAGATGTTCCGGTATTCGTAGTTTGAACAGACGTTCCAGTATTCGTAGTTTGAACAGACGTTCCAGTATTCGTAGTTTGAACAGACGTTTCGGTAATGGTAGTTTCAACCCACGGTTCGGTAGTTGTAGTTTGAGCAGACGTTTCGGTAGTTGTAGTTTGAGAAGACGTTCCAGTGTTCGTTGTTTGAGGAGACTTTCCAATGTTCATAGTTTGAACATATATTCCAGTATTCATAGCTTGAGCTGACGTTCCAGTACTGGTAGTTTGAGTAGACGTTTCGGTATTTGTAGTTTGAGCAGACGTTCCAGTATTTGTAGTTTGAGCAGACGTTCCAGTACTCGTAGTTTGAGCAGACGTTCCGGAAGTCTGTGAGTCACAAATAATTGCTGAAGTGAAGGCGCCGGTAACAGTAAACGTTTCCTTAGTGAACGGAACGCTGTCGTAGGTTTGAGCAGCAAATCCAAAACATTGTTCATCTCCGGCGCTGATGTCGCCGTTGTAGTCGACGTTGGTAACTGTGACGCTGTTATGCTGAAAGTTCTGCATAACGCCATTCCACATACTCTGAATAAAGAAGTAAATAAATAAATAAATAAATGTTAGTGTTGTTAATGAATGTTTCAGTGTATCAGCTTTTCGTCTTTTCGGGCTTTTTAACGTGACGTTCCGACTACAGACAAATGCGTCCATGAAATACTCACACACACGCTCTCACGCGCACGCACGCGCACGCACGCACACACGCACACACACACAAACACACATATATATATACTGAATTCTACAATTCAATTTTTAAAAATCAGCTGCACTCTCAGATGAATGGATCTATGAAAAGAGTGGATCTTTGTAACGTACGTTGATATTTTTGATAGCTGGACTAAACGTGACGACAACCTTCCATCTGCCGCAGATGTCCAGACTGGGTGTCATGCAGACGTAACACACAAACCCATCATTCCATGAGGATGTGAAGTAATAGGTTGACCGACCTGAAAATAAACATTAAGTAAGTAAGTGGTAAGTAAGGGAATAGATAAAAGAAAAAAAAAAAAAAAAAAAAAAAAAAGAAGATTATTTGAATCAGTCAAAGAAGAATCAGGAAAAGAAAGAAAACGAAAGCGAAAGGCTAACCTGGGTTGTTACTGGTATCTGACATTGTAGCGCACATTGGTACAAGACGTGCGTCCACGTTGATTTCGTTTTTCTTGAAATGTTTATTGTTGTTTGCCCGTGCCACAAATCCGAGACACAAGTTCTGTCCATCGTGTAGGACCGTATTGTAATGTTTGTTGACCAAAGTAAAGTTTGTGGAAGAACGCAATTGTTGTGTAGATTTAACAGCTGCATCCCAGATCTGAATAAGCGATAAATAAGAAAATAAATAAATAAATAAATAAATAAATAAATAAATAAATAAATAAATAAATAAATAAATAAATAAAATCAAAGAAAAATTTCTAATTTCTGGTTAAGGTTGAGTGAGTGAGAGAGAGAGAGAGAGAGAGAGAGAGAGAGAGAGAGAGAGAGAGAGAGAGAGAGAGAGAGAGAGAGAGAGAGAGAGAGAGAGAGAGAGAGAGAGAGAGAGAGAGAGAGAGAGATCAGTTGTGTTAAGTGTAGAGCAAGAATCCAGGAAACGCAGAAATAGAAAGGGGCAGACAACTCTGTAATAACCTTCAAACTGTCTATTTTGGGTTTGAATTGAAGCTCAGCTTTCCAGCCACACGTTGTGTCTGCTGCACTAGTCATACAAATCTCAGCCGTGTAGGCGCCTGGCCACGTATTGATAATTTTCAGCACCGTCGCTGACGTCTTCAGCGACAACAGCAGAAATACTGCATATGTTAATAATCTGTAACAGAAAAAGCAGAATTAATAGTAGTAGTAGTGGTAATAGCAATAATAATAATAGTATGACTATATCTCTATTTAGTAAAAAATACAGTTATTAGTAATCTGCAAAATAAATAAAAATATTAATTGTAGTAGAAATAATAGTAATAACAATAGTCTTAGTTGTAACAATAGTAGTAGTTTAGCTTGTGGCAGTAGTAGGAGTAGTAACAGTAACAATATCAGCATTTTAATTGTAGTAGTTATAGCCGCAGAGGTATTAGCAGTAATTGCAGTAGTAGTAGTAATAGTAATACTAGTAGTAGTAGTACAAGTAGTAGTAGCTGTAATTTTGTTATTTATCTCTTTAATAAAGAATGGAAATATTAATAATATTAAACAGAAGTAGTAGCTGAATTAGTAGTAGAAATAATAATTTCAATTTATATCTATTTAATAAATCTGTCCACTTATTACATCTATTCAGTTTTTCAGCTGATCGAGTCAGAAAAGTATCCATGCTTACATCTGTCTGTCTGTATAGCTACCCCAAACGTCCTGCCCAAATGCAAACATTCATTCATACCAGCATCTGTTATCCTGTCCACAAAAATCATTCTTTAATTCATTTACTTACCTAAGAGCGAACGCACGTTTGACTGTGTGTCTGTACATGCCTCCATTTCTGTATCTGCACATGCATATTCTTTTTATTATTTATTTATTTTATTTTTTTGACACTGCATGAAACAGATGTTGTGAGTTTTTTTTAAAGTACAATGAGAAGGCTAAACTTTCATGTAAATGATCGGTCATTAAAACGTTCATATCTTCACAGTATGCAACAATGTGCCATTAAATATGCATATAGCAAACGTTTGCCTCGAGAATATCTGTCTGTAACACTTTCTCTTTCAGCGTACGATCCTCTGTGTGAATATATACTTGTTTATATCTTAAACATTCACCTCTAGGTTTTGTTGTTGTACTTGTATCACTGTGCCAGTGTCTAAGGTGCTTCTTATCATGTCTAAGGGTTTAGAACACTATGACAGGGATTGGTAAATTTTATATTGTCACAGTTAAATTACATCCACCAGAAGAATAATACATCAACAAGAGTGCAGTTTGAGATTTTTATTTATATAGAGAACACATTTTGTAACATTATAAAAAAAAATAAACACAACTAAGTTAGTTATAGTTTTGTATAATATATGCATGTATGCATGTACACACACACACACACACACACACACACACACACACACACACACATATATGAGCGCTATCACATATTATATTAATTGCATATATATATATGTTCATATATTATCATAGAAAAGACATTTAACATTACGTAAAAAATAAAAACATTTAAAAACATTTTTAAAAAACCTGAAGATAAATTTATGTGCCCTGTGAAAAACATTAAGCTGAATATTCTCTGTGTGTCGTTACGCAAAACAAATCTTTCCTTTTCTTCTTTCTTTATTTTATTATTATCTTTTGTTTTGTTTTTTGCTTGTTTAGATCGGGAATGCACATATTAAAGCTATAATGCTATTGGATTCTTCCACCAACTTTTTTCTGATAAAACGTTTTACAAAATTATCCGAAATGTAAAGTAATATGTTCTGTGATCGAATCTCACTACTACTGTTGCTGCTGCCTTTATTATTATTATTATTATTATTATTATTATTATTATTATTATTATTATTATTATTATTATCATCATCATCATCATCATCATCATCACAGTAGTAGAAGAAGTAGTTGGAGTAGTGGTATGATTTTTATTACTATTGTCCTTGTTGGTTTCTTGTTGTTATCATATTTATTTATTTATTGAATTTCAATGTTTGTCGTTGATTTATATTTCCTCTATTTGATAAACTGGGACTAGATAACGTCAAGATTACATACATATAAAATATCTGTAGTTAGTACACATAAAAAGAAATGTGTCTGATGAAACACAGCTTCGCAGATAACCGAGATTTACGTTAAACAAAGACGAGATTATCTACCTTTGTGACAAACTTACTAACAGTGCTTGTTGTAATTCTAAAATCTGATAGACCGGCGGACAGGTAATAAAGAAAGATTATATTTCATCTGTAACACTATTTAAAATTAAATAAATAAAAAATAGAAATATTTGTGAATCGTTTTCACAACTGCAATTTCGCACCATCAGGTCACAGAGAGATTACTGATACTAACTCCACCAGTCAGGATAAAACAGAGAAATCGAGATCTTCACACTGTTTTATTTGTTTTGTTCTGTATCTGTTAATTCAGTTTTATTATCGTTGTTGTAATTCGGAATTATCGGTAGCCTAGTAGTAATTATTACTCTGTTTTCTACCTTTTTTTTTATGACTTAATGGACATTCCTGGAAAGAAGGTTTGATCATTACACTTTCTCTGATGGTAACGTCTGAAAAATACAACTTCCGCCGATCAATCGTCATTGTTGTTTTTGTGTAAATTTGACCTTAATTTAGAGAGATCCGCGGTGAAGACCAAGTAATTCTTTTCAATATTTGTTCGCTGTGAAAGGAAACCTCATATGTGTGTCCATTAAGTCATAAAAAGAAAGGTAGAAAACAGAGTAATAATTTTTAGGCTACTTTTTTTTTTTTTTTTTTTTTTTTTCCTCGCTTTCAGAAATCAATCTTTGTGCTCTACATATAAGATGCAAGAAAAATAGCGAAAATAAAATATTCTCTTAATTTAGGAATCCATCTAAATCCAGCGATTGGATTGGTGTTTTAAAGGTTATAGTTTATCTTTCTAAAGAGGGTTCATTTTATAAAAAAATTCTTACTAATATTATTTTCATCAGTCTTGCTAAATATTTTTTTTATTTTTATTTTTTTATTTTAAATTTTAAATTTTATTATTATTATTTTTTTTTTCGAATGTTAAACACCTATTTTATAAGAAAATATGAATCTATTTTCCTGTTTGCTTTTCTATGCATTCTATGTCTGAGAAAAGGAAGAAGTTATTATTTCATATACTCGTTTAGCGGTATGGATTGAAGAAAGAACAAGCCGGGGAAAAAACCCATCAGTGAAGTAAATTCAGGAGATAATGGAAAATCTATGGCTTTGCTGAATCAGCTCTTTTAATTCTAATAAGGCTGGTTAATTGGAATAAGCAGAGATTGTGAAGGACTGTAACAAAGACAGATAATCTCGTTTTTGTTTAAGTAAAACTCAGTTATCTGTGTTCAATTAAATGCATTCCGTTTGTGTATTCTAACTATAGATATTTTATTAAAGTACTAGTTTTTATACGTTTGTAATCTTAAGCTTATCTAGACTCTATGTATAAAATAGAAAAACTGTAAATCAACAGTAAATAATAAATAAATATACATATTAGTAATTATAATAAGTAAATAAACACCCTTGAGTGGCGACATATGTAAATAAATTTCTGTTTGACCCTCCGTAATACTATTTTACAGAAAAATACTTTTAAAAAATGTATTAAAATTTTATTTGAATATGTTAATTAGCGTCCAAGAAATGAAAAGTTTTGCGTAATAGTCGAACAAAGCTTTGAAATTTGTCCAACCGCGTGGCTTCGGTTTTCTCTTTGGTTTCACGGTTTTCACTGACGTCCGCAATAACCAAAAAAATAAAAAAATAAAAAATATATATACATATACGGCCATCGAGTTTGAGTCGAGGTTGAATGTTCTGGTTCTGGGTCTCGAATAAGAAACGATAAACGGGTGCTTTTGATTAACACGGAGGTCAGAGGAGAGAACTCGAATCTTTCGCCTTTCTTTCATAAGCGTAAGATAATTTTCTCACTGTTCATTTTTTGTTTTTTGGTTTGCTTAATATAAATACATAATTGAAACTTATATTAACGCAATTACTTGATTCTCCTGAGAGCGATTCCGTCTTTAATTTGGGTTCAACTGATTCCGTATTTTAACTCAGTTTTCTTCAAAACTATCAATAACTGAGTCGTCTTTATTTTCTTTTAAATTGTTACAAACTATGTTCTATATATAAATAAATAACTCAGAATAGACTGTTGTTGATGTGTTATTCATCTGGTGGATGTAATTTAACTGTCACAATATAAAATTTACCAGTCCCTGTCATAGAGTTCTAAACCCCTAGATGTGATAAGGAGCACCTGAGACACTGACACAGTGGTACAACAATAAAACCTTCAGTGAATCTGTAACCTATAAACAATTATATTCACACAGAGGAACGTACGCTGAAACGGAATGTGTTACAGACAGATATTATCGAAGAATACGATTCCTCTATGCATATTTTAATGGACCTGTCATCTACATGAAAGTTTAGCCTTGTCTTTGAACATATCAGTAGTTAAATAAAATTCACAAACATCTGTTTCATGATCTGATCTGTGGAAGATTCCACATATAGACATATATGTGTTGGTGTATATAATCTATATATCTGTCTGTCTGTCTGTCTATCTATCTATCTATCTATCTATCTATCTATCTATCTATCTATCTATCTATCTATCTATATATCTATATATATGCATATACATCTATACGTAGAGAACCGTTGCAAGCAGACATGTACAGACCACAGTCAAACGCGCGTTCTCTCTTAGGTAAGTAAATGAACTAAATAATGCTTTTATGTGGACAGAATAACAGATGTTGGTATGAATGTATGTTTCCATCACTGGCAGGACGTTTGGGGTAGCTATACAGACAGACAGTATATGCATGGAAACTTTCCTAACTCGATCAGTTGAAAAACTGAATAGATGTAATAAGTGGACAGATGGATGGAAATAATGTTATCCTTTATTGAATAGATATAAAATGAAATTATTATTAATACTACTAACCAAACGACTACTGCTTTTACATATTGTTTATAACTGGAATCTTTAGTAAATATATATATATAAAATGAAATTATTACTACTACTAATTCAGCTACTACTTCTGTTAAATATTATTAGTAATTATATTATTTATTAAACAAATATAAAATAACATTACCGTACTACTAACCCTACTACTACTACTATTAGTAGTCTTTACAGACTATTAATACTTTTATTCTTTATTAAAAATATACAAAATCAAATCACTACTGCTACCACAAGCGAACCTACTACTACTACGTCTGCTACTTCTTGTACTATTACTACTATAACTACTGCTACTACTTCTTTTACAGATTACTAATAATTACATCCTTCACTAAATAGATATATGGTCAAATTGTTATTATTATTACTATTACTACTACTGCTACTACTACTACTCTGCTATTGCTGCCTCTTCTACTGCTGCTATTACTACTACCACAACTACTACTACTACTACTACTACTACTGCTGCTGCTGCTACTACTACTACTACTGTTACTACGCTACTACTACTACTGTCACTACGCTACTACTACTACTACTTCTTTTACTGCCAATGCTGTTACTACAACTGCCACTGCTGCAACACCCACTACTATTGCTGTTGCTACTACTGCTACTACTGCAGCACTCACTACCATTACTGCTGTTGCTACTACCACTACTGTTGTTACCACAACAGCTGCTACGTCTCTTTCTTCGTTCACAGATTAACAACATGTGCAGTATTTCTGCTGTTGTCGCTGAAGACGTCAGCGACGGTGCTGAACATTATCAATAGGTGGCCGGGCGGCTACGTGGCTGAGATTTGTATTACTAGTGCAGCAAATACAACGTGTGGCTGGGAGGCTGAGCTTGAGTTGAAACCCAAAGTAGACAGACTGGAGGTTATCACAGAGTTGTCTGCTCTTTTCTGTTTCTGAGTTTCTTGGATTCTATCTGTCTACTAACTGACTGCTGGTTCTCTACCTGACTGTGACTGTCTGTCTGTGTCTGTCTGTCTGTCTGTTACTGTCTGTCTGTCTGTGACTGTCTGTCTGTCTTTCCGTTTATGAATTGTTTAAAAAAAAAAAAAAAAAAATCTTTTAGGCTGCTGCCAATCCTTATCAAAGAGTGTGTGCGCAATGTGTGTGTGTGTGTGTGTGTGTGTGCAATGTGCGTGCGTGTGTGTGTGTGTGTGAATGTGTGTGTGTCTCTGTGTGTGCTGTGTGTGTATGTGTGTGAGTGTGTGTGTGTGTGTGTGTGTGTGTGTGTGTGTGTGTGAGAGAGAGAGAGAGAGAGAGAGAGAGAGAGAGAGAGAGAGAGAGAGAGAGAGAGAGAGAGAGAGAGAGAGAGAGAGAGAGAGAGAGAATCCATATCAAACATTGTAATTCGTTTTTCTAATTTTTTATTTTTTTTTTATTTATGGGTTTTTATTCACTTTTGATACCGCTCTTCTGCCAGATGTTAGATGTACAAAGCATATATCTATGTATGTGACTGGGATTTATACATATTACGTGTGTGTGTGTGTGTGTGTGTGTGTGTGTGTGTGTGTTTGGGTGTGTGTGTGTGTGTGTTTGAGTGTGTGTGCGTGTGAAATAAATCCACATAAATGATTATAATTCATTTTTATTGTTTTTGTTGTTGTTGTTGTTGTTGTTGTTGTTCTTCTTCTTCTTCTTCTTCTTCTTCTTCTTCTTCTTATTATTATTATTATGATTATGATTATGATTATTATTATTATTATTATTATTATTATTATTATTATTATTATTATTATTATTATTATTATTATTATTTGTTGTTGTTGTTGTTTTTGGCGGGGGCGGTGGTAATACATGTCTTTTGTCCGAATGTGTCATGTATGGTGCATGTATATTTCTGTGTTTGCATGTATGTAGATAGGTATGTAGGTAAGTAGTTAAGTCTATATATATATATATATGCATGTATTTATATGTGTGTGCGCGCTAACACCGATTATATTCAAACCCAGAAACATACCCAACATTCGTTAGAAAAAAAAAAAAAAACAAGAAAAGAAAAAATGACTTGACCTGAAAATAAATGTATGTACCTTAGGAACAACATTAACCCGAACACTCTATTTTTGTGTCGTATCTCAAAACAAATCTTTTCTGATTTCTTTATTTTTTGCGGCTGTATATTCAGATCAACGATGCAGATGTCAACTTTACGAAGGAGCTGGAATCTTCCTCGCAGTTTGTTGTGCTCAACAAACGCTACAATGCGGTCCTTCACGCCGGCCAGGATCTGTGTCTTGGCTTTGTAGCAACGGTAAACAGCGGCGAAGAGACCAATGAGACTGAAATCAACGTGAATGCACGTTTCGTACAAATATGCGGCTCTCATTTACATCAAAGGAGAAATACTAATCGTTAGTCTTTAGTTTTCGTTTTCTTTCTTCTTTCCTTCATTCCTTCCTTTTTCTTTCTTTCTTTCTTTCTTTCTTTCTTTCTTTCTTCTTTCATTCATTTTTCTTTCTTTCTTTCTTTCTTTCTTTCTTTCTTTCTTTCATTCATTCCTTCCTTTTTCTTTCTTTCTTTCTTTCTTTCCTGACTGATCGACTTCAAAATTATTTTGTTTTGTTTTATTTTATATTATTTTACTTTCATTTACTCCCTTACTTACCACTTACTTACTGATGTATATTTTCAGGTGAATCAGTCTACTACTTCTCAAAAACATGGATTGGTTGGTTTGAGTGTCACGTGTGCCTGATACCAAACACGCATATCTGCCACAGCTGGGTGGCTGTCATCAAGTTTAGTCCAGCTGTGAAATATATCACCGTATGTTACAGAGATCCACTCTTTTCATGGATCAGTTCTAATCGTGATTCATTAATCTCCAGTCTGAATTTCAAAAAAAAAAAAAAAAAAAAAAAAAAAAAACAAAAATACAAAACACACACAAAGAAATAAAACACATGCATACGTATATACATCTATATACATACATATCTATCTCTCTCTCTCTATCTATCTATCTATCTATCTATCTATCTATCTATCTATCTATCTATCTATCTATCTATCTATATATATATATATATATATATATATATTTCTACGTATTTATGATTGCGAAAATAATAAAATTATATAAATAAATAAAAATAAAACGACATTAAACCTGCTTTCTGGGAATATAAACTGCACCATTTGTCCTATGTGTGTATATGTTTGTTCGCGTGAATGTGATTGTCTGTGTGTGTGTGTGTGTGTGTGTGTGACGCACGACTTTATGAATTATTTATATTTATTATACATATATGCAGCAAACCTTTTATTTTTATTATTATTATTATTTTTTTTTTTTTTTTTTTTTGTGTGTGTTGTATCCCAGATCATCATGCTAAATAACGTGTGAGTGTTGAAAAAGAACTGAAACATTCATTAACAAGAATAATTATTTATTTATTTACTCGTCTTTTCAGAACTTTAGCGGTGCCGTTATCAAGAAGTTTCAGTACGACAACGTCACCGTTACGAACACCGAAAATGACGGTGACATCGTGGCCGGAAAAACGAAATGTGTTGTGTTTCTTGGTGAAACGAAAGAGCAGGTCCTGTTCACTGAGGACATGTTGTCTATTACGTCCGCGTTCACTTCAGCAGGTACTTGTCACTAGATGTTTACAGTACTATGACACGGACTGGTAAACTTTAAATCGTGACAGTAAAATATATCTACTAAATAAATAACAAGAGTGGAGTTTGAGTTTTTTTTTTATTATTTATATATTTTGTAATAATAAAAAAAGTTGATAAAAGCAGCTAATTTATTTACAGATTTGTAGAAGTCTAAATTAAAATACAGAAAACAGAGAAATCCTAATTAATGAGAGAATCAAGTAATTACGTTCATATAAGTTTAAATTATGTACTTATATTAAACAAATAATAACGCAGATTACGCTGCCTGTTGAGGGTATGAAGAAAACAAAAATTAACAAGGGAGAAAAAGTATCTTACAAGATGTCGTTGCCAAACGCTTATCAAAGGAAGGCTAAAGTTTCAAGTTATCTCCCGTGACCACCGTGTTTTGTGCGCAAACTGCCCGTTTGTCCTTTATTCTCCTAGACCCAGAACTAGAAACTTGAACTTCGAGTCAAACCGCAATACCAGTAAACATCAGATTCGTGCAGACATCGGTGTGAATCGCGGAAGCAAAGAAAAAGAGAAACTACTTGAGTGGACAATATTCAAAGCTGTGTTAGTTGAAACACAGAAACAAAGAAAAAAAAAAAAAAAAAAAACTCAAAACACGTTATATCTTGGCCGCTAATTAACCTAACTTTACAATTTAAAACCTGCTTTTAAAATTTCGACATGGCGTATTTTCACGTAAAGCTATTGCAAACTGTCAAACAGAACTTTAATTATTTGCATATATCAGCACTGAGAGGCAGTTTATTTACTTATTATTATTATTATGAATACGTGTTTACGTTAAACAAAGACGAAATTATCTGTCTTCGTGACAACTTACTAACAGTGCTTGTTGTAATTTTAAAATAAAATAGATAGGCGGACAGGTTAATACAGAAAGATGATATTTTAATGACATTAATTAAAATTAAATAAATAAAACATAGAAATATTTGTGAATCGTTTTCACAACTGCGGTTTCACACCATCAGGTCACAGAAATATTACTCATGGTAACTCTACCAGACAGGATAAAACAGAGTAATCGGGATCTTCACACTGTTTTATTTGTTTTGTTCTGTATCAGTTAATTCAGTTTTATGATCGTTGTTGTGATTCAGAATGATCAGTAGCCTAGTAGTAATTATTATTCATTTTTTTACCATTCTTTTTATGAATTAAAAGAACTATATAAAAAAAAATATATAATAGTAAAATAAAATAAGGAGGAAGAAGAAAATGAAGAATAAATTAAAGGAAACAAATAGAAAAAGAAGAATAAAAACAAAATAAAGTGTATATATATATATAATAATAATAATAATAATAATAATAATAATAATAATAAATGTCTGAATAAAAAATTAAGAAGAAAAAGAAAAAAATGGAATCTGCTGGGATCCGATCCCTACACCTTCTATTCTTTATATCAGCTTTCTGTAGATTGATAAATAACCTTGAATTTGCTTTCATTCAAAGTGTATTTTAAAAAAAATAAAAAAAATAAAATAAAATTGAAGTCAGTTATTTTCTAAATCTGTCACCAGTTTACACTTTTATCTCAATTTTCACGTGACATTCTGGCTGGTGAAACATCTGTGGATTTGCCCAAATGACAGTATCTTGATACAGCTTTCGTTCAAATTAACGAACGGAGGCTGGCATAATCAGTTGAATTAATGTAGGTCACACGATTTTCACGTGATGTTCAGGCTTTTGAAACACTGCGGATTTAAACGTGAATTTATGATTAATTTTCTTAAATTCGTTATAATGTAGCACGATATCACAGATGCGTTATTTATCAAAATGAAAAAGTAAATAAGTAATAAAACACATAATAAAAAAATAAAATAAAATTGCTGTCTTTCGATCTGAACTGTCAATTGTTAGTAATGATAAAATCTTCCAATTTTGGGAAACCTTTTTGGTAGTGTTTTTCTTTTATGTTTTCCTTTTTTTGTTCTTTTTTTTTTTTTTTTCATTTTTCTTTTCGTAACTTGTGAAAAATACTACTTTCTCCGATCAATCGTCATTGTTGTTTTCGTGTAAATCTGACCTTAATTTAGAGAGATCCGTGGTGAAGACCAAATAACTCTTCTCAGTGTATGTCCGCTGTGAAAGGAAACCTTATATGTCTGAATTATTATTATTATTATTATTATTATTATTATTATGTGTTTAGGTAAATAACAGCGACCCTCAAGTTCTTTAAAAGTACTGGTTTTCTGACATTTTTTTTTTTTTTTTTTTTTTTTTATTATGAACAGATTAGTTAAATGTCACTAAATCATTCCGCATCATCCATCATCTATTTTTCTCTGATTATCTTACTATCCATATATATATATTCCTTAGTCTGTCTATATACATGTTTTTATTCAGTCTTAATTAATATATGTTTGTTGTTCTTAGTTCTGTCACCAGTATATTCAGATGAAGACGATACTGTTTATGTTCCTTTTGGTAAACGATT
Source organism: Chrysomallon squamiferum (assembly GCA_012295275.1). Classification (NCBI taxonomy): domain Eukaryota; kingdom Metazoa; phylum Mollusca; class Gastropoda; order Neomphalida; family Peltospiridae; genus Chrysomallon; species Chrysomallon squamiferum. The sequence continues at coordinate 6,217,034 of CM022674.1, forward strand.
TATTGATTTATTGATTGACTGATTGATTTATTTGGTGTATTCTCTGATAACGTGCATATAAAAGTGTGTGTGTGTGTGTGTGTGTATCAAGAAAACAAAAACAGAGCTCCATATCATAATCGTATTCATTCATTTAAGTATCTTTAAGTCAACTTATAGCCGAAACCCTCGACACTGTCTTCTAACATATTTGTGTTTCTCTTCTGTTACCTAACCCTGTCAGTCATCATCAATCGGGAAATACGTTATCGTTTAGGTATCAAAGAGAGACAACTCCAGCGAGCTTAGCAACATCTGAAACGGCTGCGATATCTCAAAGCAACTTGACACTTGAACATTTTAATGGAGTAAATGATGTAGCATCACGTTGATTTGAAATAAAAAAAAAAATTTATATTTTGCAAATTAAGAACTAAAGAAAGCTCGTCTGAGGTAGAGTCTACCAAGGAAGTCGTAGCTAAATATTTTAATTTTAAAACTGCGAAAGTCCAATGAGTATCGATCGATATTAATTCAATATTAATATGGCACTTAGTTGTGGTTAAAGAAATATTGAATTATTCTTGCATGTGTCTTTGTGCCCTCCACCTGGATGTTGTGTCGATACTGTTGTTGTAGAGAATATTTAGACACCATTGAATGACTTGTCCTCTTTTGCATCATTTCTGTTGCTAGGTTTGGATCGTCTGTGTAGAGTTAGTTATACACAGTCACAGAGGCACCAGTTACTCTGCGACTATGAGTTCTATAAACGTTTTTATGTTTGATGATGTCTGTGTGGATGCTGACGTGTAGAATGACTAATTAGAGGTAGAGTGACTAATGAAGATAGCAGCACTAGGAGAGGAAGTGAGACAGTAGTTCTAGTAGCAGTAATAGTTGTGTTAGTGGCGATAATTAACAGTAAGCGGTAGTAACAGAAGCAATAAAAAGTTGTATTAGTAGTAGCGGTAGTAAAACCATTATCACTAATAGTAGTAGTAGTAGTAGTAGTAGTAGTAGCAGCATTAGTGACCCTATTAGCAGTAATAGTAGTAGTGGTAGTTCTAGTAGTAGTAGACGTAGTAGAAAAAGAAGAAACAGGCAATTAATTTTCGTATTTTCATCACTAAACTACAACAGCCATTGATATAAAAATACGATTATAATGTTCCAAGCAGACATTCGTTTTCCCCTCTCCACGTGTGCACACACACACACACACTCACACGCACACTAACGCGCGCGCGAGCAAACACGAATTGACGTAAATCATTAAATGCCGTCACACATTATAAACACACAACAAAAGGCATTAACCCTTCAGTGAGCAAAATCAATAATGAATGTAATAATCTGTATTTCCAGTGGAAACTTCAGAGTACCCAGAACTTGCGATGTGTAGCGTAACGCGTTATCAAACCATTTTCTTTTTCTTTTTTTTTTTTTTTTTTCTTTTTTTCTACGTCGTTCATAACGGCTCGACCGAAATAGACATCGTCTCGCAAACAGACGATAACTAACTAGACAGCAGAAGCAGACGAACATTTACACGCCAACAGGCGGAAACGTCTAGCAATGTAATTGCACAATTAGTTTTGCCAATTGGAATAATAATAATAATAATAACACTAATAAAAAAAAAAAAAAAAAAAAAAAATCTGTCAATGGACGATAGCAGAGTAAAACTACAAAGTTGGATAGAAACACCTCGACCTCTCTGTCCCAGTTCAACTGCCGAATCGGCATCTTCCGCCATCGCTGGTTTTCCGATGCAGACCTATTCGAGCAGACGACGTCCGTACGATTTAGGAAAATCAGAGAAAAAAAACGATTATGAAAAGTCCGAGGAATTTTGTGATAGCGAAGCGTGGGTTCGTTTTACAGAGACAACCAGCTTACATGGACTGCGATATATCTGGCTGAAAGAAACGTTTACTGTACGCAGGTATGATTTGACTTTTTGTCTGTCACTCTTTTTTTTATGTCAATGTAAATACTACTATGTATGTACGTTTTTATGTAATACAATCTTTATTAAAGGTTTATGTATTAATTATTCATATTTACTTGCTTTTCGACTTACTTAAGCATAATTAGCTTCCTTGGGCAAATTAAAATAATAATAATAATAATAATAATAATAATAATAATAATAATAATAATATAATAATAATAATAATGATGATGACGTACATCGAAAAGTGTAAATGTTTCTTTTCTTTTCTTTTTTTCTAATCCATAAAAACTGGCACTCTACTTTTGTTTGCAGAGCATATAACTCACCAGTCCTGTCCTAGTTATATCTCTGTTATCTAATTACCTGCTAGACATTCTAAACTATATCTGTCGTGGAATTGGTTTAAATTCGTTTATCAACGCACTGACGTCACAGACAGAGCAGTAAAGAGCAGTAATTGCGCTAATTTAATTTGTCGTGGAATTTCGTCACTGATAACATCCTGCTGGTGAAATTTACACAATTAACTCGGGCTATTTATTTACGCAAATGTTTAAACAAAAAAAAAATTGCTAAAAAAAAGTTTTTTTAATGAGGAAAAAAAGAAAAAGAAACGAAATAAATATTTTATTTAACTTGCACATTCGTATTTATGGCTATATGACGTCACACATGCAGCTAATTATAGTCTAGATAATGATGCAATCTCGACTATTGCCTGATTAATTCCCGTCAGCTGTTTTCTGCACCATCCAGTAAAATCGAACTCTGTCTGTGAGTGAGTGTGTGCGTGTGCGCGTGTGTGTGCATTTTATTTAATTTTATTTTTGGGTATATGTACGGGTACATTGTATGTATATGTACATAATGCAGTTTTGTAAATGTGTGTGTGTGTGTGTGTGTGTGTGTGTGTGTGTGTGTGTTTGTATATATGTGTTTGTTATGTATATGTGTTTTTGTGTGTGTATTTATTTGTATATAAATAATGTATTTTTCTCTCTATCTTAGATCGCGCAAATATACAGAACACAGAGATTAGCTGCAGATTAAAAATCTGTTGAGTGCGTCATTAAATAAAACATTCCTTCTTTTGTAATTCACGTCACAACAGATATTACGTCACAACAGATGTAATAATAATACTCTGTTCGTAGGATTATAGACATATCATCAATAGGTTTATGACACCAGTTAGATTAATGGTTCTGTTTAATGACATGGCATGTAGAGATATCAAATATTTATAGAATAACACCTAGAGTTATTAAGTTAGTGTTAAGTATATTTAAGTATATTTATCCGTAGGAAACGGGTATTAGTCCAGCGGTTAGAGCACATACCTAACAGGAAAGTAGCAGTTTGAAGATAATTGCTTATTTAATAGTATTGTTATCATGATTATTATTATTATTATTATTATTATTATTATTATTATTATTATTATTATTATGTATCTTTTTTTTACCATCATCGTCATCATCATCATCATTAGAGTACCAATGGTAGTAATAGCAGTAGGAGTAGTAGTAGTAGTAGTAATATTAGTAGTAATAACTGTAGTAGAAGTAGTATCATTATTATTATTATTATATTAATATCATCATCATTATTAAATTGTATTATACTATTTGTTTATTTCTTTACTTATTTCTTTTTGTTTATTTATTTACTTATTTAATTACTTATTTATTTATTTATTTATTTACTTATTTATTTATTTATTTATTTACTTATTTATTTTCTTGTTTGTTTATTTATTTATTTATTTATTTATTTATTTATTTATTTATTTATTTATTTATTTATTTATTTATTTATTTATTTATTTATTATAGATTGCTCTGGCTGATCCTAGTCTTGGTCTGCGTGGGACTGATGTCCTATCAAATAACAGACAGAATTGTTTACTACTACAACTGGCCCGTCACCGTCAACGTTCGGGTCAACTACAACACGTCTTTGGCATTCCCGACTGTCACCGTTTGTAATCAGAATGCTTTTAGGTACACATACACCTACACACACACACAAACACATATACACACATAAATACACATACACATACACACACAAACACATATACATACACACACATATATAAACATTGAGATAGACACGTTCATATACACACACTTACACACACAATCACACAAACACACATATACACACATAAATACACATACACATATACTCACACAAATACATACATATAACATACATACATACATATATATATATATACACACACACATAATATATACGTATGTATATATATGCACACAGACTCACACACACACACATATATATATCTACATACATGTTTTACAGACACACAACCATATACTTATCTACATAGATACATTCACGTGTATATGCACATATATATATAAATATGCACACAAATATAAACACATATACACATTATACATTTCCAATAAATTGGTATATTAAGACAACATCCCT
>CM022674.1:6226435-6241435 GCA_012295275.1 Chrysomallon squamiferum
TCCTGCATAGAAAATCTGAAAACTTTGCTCGCCAAAACGAAATCGTCTTTGTTAAACGAAGTCGGACGCGGTTTGGTTCTGATTGACGATTATCTGAACGAAGGCAACGTTAGCAAGCTCGCAGTAGCCGAACATTTCAACTCTGAAATCGTAGACGAGGGCTTGCACAGTCTGGAGGTCTTCTTCCACAGGGTTCGAAGCCGAGGACGAGAAATGTCGGACGAATGGGGCAGAATCAGAAACGTGGTTCTGGAAATGTGGGAACTGGTGCTGAAAGACAGAAACATGAAGCCGTATTTGGAGCACGTGAACGTGACCTACTTGTTGCAGAATTACCGTGACGTGGAGCTGAACGTTTCCGGCGAGATCGCGAAGTTCAAAGACGAACTGGAACTTGGGTTCTGGGTTCAGAACGTGGACTCGGATTTTTTGCGGGTGTTCGAATATCTTAGAGGCTACATGATCAACTTTATTGAGAGCAGTCATGTTGACGCCAAGTTTGTAAAGTAAGACTTTATTGCTTTTGCTTTTTCTTTTTCATTTTCTTTTTCTTTTTTATAGATTTTTTTATTATTTTTAATCTTCCTGCTCTGTGTGTAAATGAGAAAGCCGTATTATTATTATTGTTGTTGTTATTGTTAATATTTATTATTATTATTATTATTATTATTATTATTATTATTATTATTATTATTATTATTTTGACCTTTGTACCTAACTGATACTTTTTAATCACTTTGATGCATGAGGTATTACTCTAGGAAAATATGTTCATTTTGTTTTTTTTTTTTTTTTTTTGCAGTTTGCTTTCATAATCAAAATTCTATGTTTTATACCATAATCCAGTAAATTATTAAACAACATATTTCGTTTCGCTTTCTGCATAGCAGGTATGAACTTATCTAATACTTAGAAGTTGTTGATTCTGCTAATTGATGTTTGCACGTGTTATAAAAGGCTTCACGGAACAAAGGAGAGTTTGTTACAAATTCGTTTTAAGCCTGTTTTGTTTTCTGTTCAATGCAACACTTTGAGTCAACTCGTCATTTAAACAAACCAGATAAAAAAAATAAAAATCTGTTTGCGGTTGATTTAACACTGTATTTGATTTAAATGTTAGATTAATGTCTTTTAATTTATTCATATTTAACTTCTTTGTCACGTTTTTTTTTTCGTTTTTTTACTCACGTGCACAATTTGATACCTCTAATCTTTTGGAACCTTTGCTAAAGTCTGCAACTTGTTAGTTTTTAGTCAAAAATTTAAAAAAGAAATAAATAAAAAAGGAAGATAACAAATTACACCATATTTATCTTTGTAAGATTATAATTACATTTTTTTATTAACAAAGGACTCTTGGAAATCGACTGAAAATGCATAAATTGCATCAAGGTCAAATTTGTTGTTGTTGTTGTCTTTGTTTAACTCGGCAACGCCGCAGACATAATTTAATATTTAATACTGTACGTGCTTCTGATGACGTATGAATTCATTTAAAAAGTAACCATCAAGTAACTAACATGAAAGATTTCAGCCTGATCGGATTTCCACCGCGTATTTGCTGCAGTCATTAAGCAAAGAAAAAAAAAAAAAACCCACAAAAATCAACAGTCTATTCAAACATAGAATATACGCAGATTTTTTTATTAAAAACTCAACACTTGATATCCATTAATTTTATTGTAACATGTAATTACGTCAACCAGAGATTTCCCGTTGTTTTTCTTTTTCATCAAAAACACATTAAAACAGATCTCTTACGATTTTTTCTTTATCTTGTTATATCTCTTTTAGCTTTTTTACGTTCTTCGACAGCTTCTTGTACTTTTTTAATACTTAATCTGTCTACCAGATCTGGTTTTCATATTTGATGTAGATACAATATTTCCATGCATAGATCAGATGCCACACGAGATACACCTTCGCCTGTATTTGTTTGTTTTGTTGTTGTTTTTTGTTTATTTATTTATTTATTTATTTATTTATTTATTTATTTATTTATTTATTTATTTATTTATTTATTTATTTATTTATTTGTGTATATATACATATACTGGCTGAACTTTTTCTTCCCTGTAAATTAAGCTCATTATATATACATTTTTTCAAATTCGTAGCACCCTAAAGAAAAATCGCTCACATCTGTTTTCTGATTCTCTTCATCATGCTCTGATTTTGTTTGCCCAAAACACCTATCATCGACGTCAGTGATGAGAAGATTTTTTTTGATTTTTGATTTTTTTTCTTTTTTTATCTCGTAAACAAGAGCTGAGCTAGATGGAAATAGAAACAGTAGTGCTTATTTCTTTATTCAAGCAGCTTCATTTATTTATCTGTGCTTTTGATTATTTGTTATTCAAAGGGTTAAAAAGCGTTTACCTTCCATCTGTTAGCAGTAAAGTGTCACGTTCTAGAATTTCTTAAATAAGCGAACTGCAAAGCATTCATTTCACTTGCAACTGGACTAAACTGATGTCGTTCATTGGTTAAGGAACATCTTCCCGTTCCAGCATGTGCTCTTCAAAATCCATGGCTTGTGCTGCCTTGATTCCGTTTTCTACTGCTTACACTATACACTAATCTATTATTACTGCTCTACTACTACTACTAATCGCTATACTACTTATACTACTTCAGCTATTTCTATTATATCATTTTTACTACTGCTTTGCAAAAACTACTACCATTAGTTCACTAAGACATTTAATTATTGGTATTAGTATTAGTATTAATAACAGTATTAGTATTGCTATTGAATTTGACTTACATTATTTAATATCTTTGCAGAAACAATTTCCTGCGTCTTGATATTTTCTACAGAGAGCTCAACTATGAGGAGATAACTCAACAGAAAGCGTATGACGTATTTGGTCTGCTGTGTAAGTCGTTTGTTGTATTTTTGTTTTTATTAATTTTTTATTTTTTTGTCACGTAAGTTATTATTGTAGTTAGAATAATAATTTTGACCTATATTTTCCGTTACAACTGGTGTACGAAAGCCGTGATATACGTGTGTGAAAAACCATTAACTGATTATTATTATTATTATTATTATTATTATTATTATTATTATTATTATTATTATTATTTTATTTATTTATTTATTTATTTATTTATTTTGATTTGTTTTTGAAGGTATCTGTATTCTGTTATATATATATATATAAAATTTAAATTAAATGATAATAATAATGAAATAGTGATAAAGATGATGGCTGATGATCATCATCATCTAACTGTTTACTATTTCTATAATTATTACAGTTATTATTAACTTCATCATCAGTTTCATCATTATTATCATCATTATCATTTTCATTATTATTATTGTCATCATTCTCATCATCATTTTCATTACCATCATCATCATAATCATTATCATCATCATTTCATTATTATTATTATTATCCTTGTCATTATTACTATAACACTACTACTACTACTACTACTGCTACTACTACTACTACTACTACTACTACTACTACTACTACTACTACTACTACTACTACTACTACTACTACTACTACTACTACTACTACTACTACTACTACTACTACTACTACTACTACTACTACTACTAACTATTACTACTACTACTACTACTACTACTACTACTACTACTACTACTACTACCACTACTACTACTACTACTACTACTACTACTACTACTACTACTACTACTACTACTACTACTACTACTACTACTTCTAGTACTACTATATAACTTTTGTTTATTTCAGGCGATATTGGAGGGTCCATGGGTTTGTTCATTGGTGCGAGTGTAATGACGATATTTGAGATTATCGATCTAGTCGCATACCGTACGTCCGTCAAAATTCTACGACAACAAAATACTTGATTTTTTTTTTTCAAAATGATAGCGTCTGGATAAAAAAAACGTTGACAACGACGACATCGATGATGGTGATGATGATGATCATCATCATGTTGACTGTGATAATGATGAGGTTTGTGATGACGGTTGTGATGATGGTGATGATGATAAATAACATAAATTAATGAAAACTAACATTAAAAATTGAAAATATCAAATAAAAAAAAAAAACAACAGCATCTTCGGAAACATCAACAGCAAGAACAGCCTAAACTTGAACATCGGCCGTTAAAATTTCAGCAACACCTACAACTTCATCATGAGCAACTTGTTGATACAAACAGATTTTCACAAACAATAAATATAAAGAATATTAAAATTATGTTGGGTAATAATTATACTTTTTTCAAGCAATACAGATTTGAATGTCTATGAACATATATATGAAATATTGATTGATTGATATATTGACTGACTGACTGATTGAATGACTGATTGATTGATTGATTGATTATTATTATTATTATTACTATTATTATTATTATTATTATTATTATTATTATTATTATTATTATTATTATATATTTATAATTTAAAATCTATGAAAGATTGTACTTTTCAAAGACTAAAAATAAACATGCTTTGATCTCTCTTACAACTACTAATTTATTTTAAAAAATAGTAACATCAGTGTATACTCAAGTAGTAGGGATTTTGACGTAGTTATGACATTACGTTCAAGAGGAACTGAAGTAGGATTCCTTTTGTTTTCTTTCTATTTATTTTCCATTCTCGTGTTCTGACAAGATTTGTAGATAAGTAAATAAGTGTGCAGTGTTTGTGAGTGCGCGCGTGTGTATATGTATGTATGTATGTATGTATATTGTATGCGTGTGTGTATGTATGTACGTATGTACGTACGTACGTATATATATTTTTTTATGTAGGTATGACTGCATATTTCTGTATATATATGTGTGTATCTACGAATGCCTCTATGTATGTATGCATGTATATACATATTTATATATGCATGTAAAGTATATATATATATATACACGTAATTACGTTTGTACTACATATATATGTATATGTAGTTATTTATATATGTATGTATGTGTGTGCGTATGTGGGTGTGGATGTACGAATATTTACTTGCATAACAATACAACGTATTCAAATCACAATTCTATCTCAGTCTTCACTACGTTGTTGCAGACGCCAATCTGTGCTCGACGACGGCTGCATCATTTAATGTCTTCAACATGGTGTGTATTAAACTGACTGTTGCCAACTTTAAATTTATATTTCACCACTGGAGCATCACTGAATCTGGTAGCATCAGACAGTTCGTCTACGAGATGATATACATAAAACTGACTGATGCTAAGTTTTAATGTATACGTTCATTCGTTCTTAAACCAAACATTTTGCTTTGGTCATAAACACACAGAGTATTTTATATAGATTTATACATTTATTATTATACAGCATTTAAAAACATAGCAATCAGTGGACACATTTTCAAGAGTCAGAGGAAAATATTTAGTTCGCTTTTATCACATTTAGAACACTGAAGTGGTACAAGAAGAGTTTGACCTTATTTTCTCAGAAGGAAATGTTTCTACAAACCTATCGTTTTAAACCTAACGATGCATCTTGTGAAAAGTTTCTATGCAAAATGATTCCTCAAAGGAAAAAAATCAAGTTAATTTGTAATTTATAACAGTCTGTTGATGATGGATGGATTTTGACAAAACTAACACATCTTAGAAAACACACTCACAACTCTAGAACACGATTACAGACAATACTGCGTTTTATGTTTTATAAATGTCAATTGATCTGAGGTCATAACCTGTGTGTGCTGAAACTTACACACACAGCGCTGACACGCCCCAGACCATACTGACCTAGGTCAGGCTGACACAAGCGTACTTAATACAGACACAAGCTCACTTAATGCTGACACAAGCGCACTTAATGCAGACACAAAGATATATCGTATACTGATGGAGTTATATTTTGACAGATATAAATGTTGACACAAGATATGACTGGAGTTAGTTCTGTGTTCAGTTGTTTTCTGGTATGTTTTTTATTTTATTTTTTTAAATTCCTATTTCATTATTACAAGTAAGTTAATACCAACATGGTGCTTTAATAAAACGTTGTGTCTGTTTGCGTGTTTCTATCATTGTGAGTGTCTATATATATATATATATATATATATATACACAGATATACATATGCGCACTCGCACACACCCATTCACAATTCCATATACAATTCCATACATTGTACTCATTTATAACACATTTTCGATGTCAACACTGACACATCGTCTGTAATTTGAAAACGAGCACCAGCACGTGCTATGTCTTCCGATATAGTACATCCGTCCGGACATTGGCGCCGCAGTTACCATGGTTACCGTAGAGTTTATTTATTTAGTGTGTGCACCGGTTACTCTGTTAATTGATTGAAGAGCGAGAAGATCAAAGAGTTCAAAAACTGTAAGAACACTGGCTCCAACAAACAAACCCATAGACCCTCCTATATCACCTAAAATATACAAAATAAAAAATATATATATGTTAAATATAGATATTAGCTAGAGCAAACAGTCCTTATACAGGCCTATATCACCTAAAATACACAAAAAATATATATTATATATATATATGTTAAATCTAAAATATAGAGCAAACAAAATATATAAATATACAAATATATAAATATATATGTTAAATCTAGATATTAACTAGAGCAAACAGTCCTTATACAGGCCTATATCACCTAAAATATACAAATATATATATATATATATATGTTAACTCTAGACATTAGCTTGAGCTCAAAGTCCCATAAACTCGCTGACTTCACCTAAAATATACAAAAAAATATAAAAATATAGGTTAAATCTAGATCTAGCTTGCTCAAAGTCCCATAAAATTACCTTAGAAAATATAAAAATATAATTAAATCTAGAGACTTGTTCAAGAATCATAGTTAAAATATAAATATAAACTATAAATAAAAATATAATAATTACATATATAGAAATATAAAAATATACATGTTTATGTATGTATGTGTGTGTGTGTGTGTGTGTGTGTGTTTGTGTGTGTGTGTGTGTGTTAACGTTATAAGGTGACAGCTACATAGGGAAACGCTCATTACAATACTGCCACTGCTATTATCGGAAAGTTCATTGTTACGGAAATTCACGAAGGGCTTAGAATCAACATCGTTTAATCGAGATAATGGATAGGAAGTTATTAAGTACAATAAGCAACGCACTAACTGAACTGCAGAACATGTTTCTGAAAGTAACTGACTATGAATATATAAACGTTTTATTTGAAGGGTTTAGAACCAGTGACGTTTAAACAAAAGAAAATAATTGATACTTCAAGTTCGTGATGAACAGACAGACAGACAGACAGACAGACAAATACACAAATATTTGAAAACAAACTGTTATAGAATGTTTGAGAGTGAGACAGGCTGGTTGGTACATAAGCACTGTGTGTAAGCACTGACTCAAAATAACATGTGAAGTTAGCTATCAGCATAACTAGATTTGAAAAAGAAATGTTTATATAAAGACATTTTGTTGCTACGTGATGATTTAATTTACAGCTGTAATTCTCGTGTGATTTTTCTTTATTGTAGACACACGTTCTACGAAATTAGAAAGCTGAAGACATGCGTTTTGGTAAACTTCTCACTTCTAATGTATCTTGTGTAATTTTAGTGCTCTCTCTCTCTCTCTCTCTCTCTCTCTCTCTCTCTCTCTCTCTCTCTCTCTCTCTCTCTCTCTCTCTCTCTCTCTCTCTCTCTCTCTCTCTCTCTCTCTCTCTCTCTCTCTCTCTCTCTCTTTCGTGCTGTCTTCATTTGTTTTCTCTCTCTCTCTCTGTCTCTCTTTGTTCAGCTCTCTCTCATGTTCCTTTGTTCATCACTCTGTCTCTCTATCTTTGTCTGTCTCTATGTCTCTATTTGTACCTAACTCTCTATTTGTTGCTCTCTCTCTTTCTCTCATTTTCACTTTCACATATATTAACGTACCTAGTTACACATTTGCATTCACACATACACACACTACAGTTCATTAAACTACTGTTCATTATTCTGAGAATACTTACATAATAAAGCAAACAAATCGTAGGCAACCTGCTGTGTAATCTGCTCGTAACTTCTTTCTCGATAAAATATGTCCAACTGTAAAAAGTTCTCTCTGTGAGAGCAAATAAAAAAAAAAATTAAAAAAATTATCATATTACGTTAATGAAATACCCATACGAAATTTCATGTTATTGTAATTATTATTATTATTACTATTATTATTATTATTATTATTATTATTATTATTATTATTATTATTATTTTTTTTGTTTTTTTTTTTTGGTTGTTATTGTTGTCGTTACATTTATTTATTTTATTTTATTTTATTTTATTTTATTTCTATCTTCTTCCTTTCGCTTCGTTTTGTTTTTATTTTTGGCACAGACATCTGATTTAGTTAGTTACCTACTTTCATTCTTATTTATTTACTTAATATTGTTGTTATTCTAATACATTTTCACTGTTAACATCTATTATTAATTATTCTTCATTATCCATCGTAATAAGAAAATAATTTTAAAAACTAAAAACCGCGAATTGCATTAACATCGTATTTACGACTATTAACAGAACCAAAATGATTCGTGCAGCTGTTAAAACCAACCTGATGAAGTTGTTATCCACTTTGCTAGTTGCCAGGAATTCTGATAGATGTTGTTGCAGTATTTTGACGCTGTCAGTGAAGGCGCTGTCGGCGTGGCCAACCTGGAACCTGAAATCGTATTTGTTTCTATATTCCGAGTAATTCTGTTCTATATCTGACGCAAGCAGCGTGTAATTTCGCAGAAACAAGGTCATGTTTTTGTACTGGAAATATTCTATCATGTCTTTGTCGTTAATAGCGGCGTTCCATATGTCCTTTGTTACTGCTATTACTTGTTTCCACCCGTCAAATATTTTCAGACCGCGAGCGCGGATGTTTTGAAAAAATACTCCGATGGCGTTGATTCCTTCGTCAATTTCCGGACTCGTCAGATCTTTAGCGATCTGCAACTTCGTGTAATTCCGGTATTGAACGTACATCTCCGCCAGCGTCAAGTCGTTGTCCAGTTCCTTTAATATCGTGAACTCCAGCGACGTCAGCTCTGTCAGGATGTAGTCCAGACTGTCCTCCATAGATTTGATGTAGGAGTGAAACTGCTCGTACATCGATTCGAAATCTGAAATTCTCTTCTGGATAACTCGCAGAGGGTAATCAATCGTGAACGCGTACATCGAACTTCGGCTGTGAAAATACCGCCGCCCGCGCCACATAAAATTCACGTTGGCGAGATAGAGGCTCGTCTGGTTGAGGGTGTGGTTGAAAAACGCCTCGTCTGCTAGATCTCTGTATCTCATCAGCGCGTCTCGGAAGTCCTCAATGTCCTTGCCTAAACGAGAGCTGTATTTCCGAGCATACGAGCTGTAGTTAAGCGACTCCTTCAACAAGAACTTGGGCGTGATGTACAGGTTGTCGTTTCTCGGCTCTTTTTCGTACTTGTATCTGAAAACGGGCGTCCCGTTTTGGTAGGCCCCGAACAACTGGGTGTAGTTTGCCTTCGCTCGGTTCGCCAGGTCTATCTTCGCGTCCAGTTCGTTCAGCGTGATTAAATAAATAGCCTCTCTGACGTCACTGGAATTAGCCGTCCCGTCTGCCAACTGTTTTATCTTCGTCTCGATTCGAAAGGAATATTCCTGGAAGCCCAGAGCTAAGGAATTAAACGTCCGTTCGTCCATTGCGTCTCTCGCTCTCATGAAATTCTTCTGCACGATGTACGCCTGGTATTTGTACAGATAGTCTTTTCTTTCCCAAGCTGCATGAACGTCATCGAAAATCTTCTTCAGCGTCGATTTCTGTTCCAGGACGCTCGTTTTGACCTCTGTGAACATAATCTTTTTCAGGGTCGACAGATGGTCCACGACCAGCGTTTGGGCTTTGAGGAACCTGTTGAATTTGATTCGGTCCATGACCCCGGTGACCTCGCGGGCGTGGTTGTACTTCTGTTCAAGTCTCTGGATGCTCGTGGACGCAAGCAGACGATCGGTGGCGTAGAGAGAGGTCGAGGCAAAGGACACCGTGGGGTCAAATATGAGAAAGTTGCACGGGATAGGACACTCGCATTCACTTCTCACTTTCTCTTTGATGCGGTCTGAAAGATAATAATAATAATAATAACAATAACTTTAATAATAACAATAACAGTAATAATAATAATAATAACAGTAATAATAATAATAATAATAATAATAATTATTATTATTATTATTATTATACTAATAACAAGAACGGTAATAATAATAATCATAATAATAACAACAATAATAATAATAATAAGAAGAAGAACAGTTATAATAATAACAACAATAATAATAAGAAGAAGAAGAAGAACAGTTATAATAACAACACAATAACTAATATTTATTAATAATGATTAATAATAACAATAACAACAATAACAACGGTAATAACAATAACAACAACAACAATAATAATAATAAAAACAAGAGCAGTAACAATGACAGCTATAACAAAAATAACACAACGGCGACAACAATAATAATAATAAAAAAAAAACATGACGACCACATCCATAATGACAGTAACAACAACAACAGCACTAATAATAATAAGAACAACAACAACACTACTACTACTACTACTACTACTACTAACAACAACAACAACAACAATAATAATGTACGATATAACAACAAAAACACAATTACCCGTCATTAAAAACAACTCATTGAATAACAGCTTCACGCGTCAATTAGCCAATAATACCCAGCAATGTAATTTGCATTATGCAGAATGTTCATAAATAAATAACACTAGAACATTCAACTTCTTACTAACAGTATTAGCTTAATGGCATCGTACTGCGTAAAACTGATTTTTACTCTCAAGAGATCACAATCTGAAGCTTTACAAACGAAATGGTAGAGAGAGGGCACCAATACGTTATAATGAGTATTAGGAACAGTAATTCTTCTCTATGTATTCAATTTATATAATATTTATATAAGAGCAGCACTTTTATACTTACTTAATTTACATAATATTTATATATATATAATAAATATACATCCGTACATACATACATACATACATACATGTGTGTGTATGTGTGTGTATGTGTATTTTTGTGCGTATCCGTGTGTATGTCCGGATGTATATTTACTGCTCAAAACTAAATTATTATTTAAACTCGTTTATAAAAGTTCTACTCACGAATGTATTTCAGGTAGCAGGAATAGTACTTTTCCAGCGTACAAATTGGCGGCTGTCCTGGAATTGGAAAAAATTTCGTAATTAAATTTGACATTCGTAACACACACACACACACACACACACACACACACACACACACACACATATATGTATGTATGTATGTATTCATAGATACATAGACACATACATACAGACAGACATACAGACATACAGACACCGTCAGTGCTATACCGTTAATATGCGGCATGTAGTGGTGGCGACATCCACACGCCTCTACAATATGCTTCATCGTGCACACCATCTGACAGGAGTCGGAGGAGTAGACGTTGTAGTACGGCGACGTCTGACTGCCGCAGTCGCCGTGCGGCTCTTCCAGATTCTGAATCTACGACGACAAACAACGCTTCACGTTTATTGACGTGTAAAAGAAAAACGCTTATAATGTCTGTGTGTCTTATACTGTGTAAACGTTTGATATATATATATTGATATTTTCTCTGTCTGTCTTTCGCTCTCTGTATATTCCTCACTCTTTTATTCTTTGTCTATCACTCTGTGTTTCTCGCTCTCTCTCTCTCTCAATCAATCTTTCTTTCTCTCTGTCTTTCTCTCTATATAGTCCTCACTCTTTCATTCTTTCTCTATTACTCAGTGTTTCTCACTCTCAATCTCTCTCTCTCTATCCATCTATCTTTCTTTCACTCTGTCTTTTCTTTCTCTTTCTTTTTTCCTCTCGTTCTCTTTTCTCTCTCTCTCTCTCTCTCTTTTCTCTCTCTTTTCTCTCTTTTTTTTCTTTAACTCTCTTTTTTTTTCTCTCTCTTTTTCTCTCTCTTTCCCTCTCTCTCTCTCTCTCTCTCTCTCTCTCTCTCTCTCTCTCTCTCTCTCTCTCTCTCTCTCTCTCTCTCTCTCTCTCTCTCTCTCTCTCTCTCTCTCTCACACACACATTCACTCACGCACTAGTCCACAATCAAATAAAAACAAGTTATACTAAAATTTACGTACCAGTGCAATGAATACATGTTAAGACATATCCCCGGGTTATCAATTCACTTGTAAAAAGTAACGTCTAGTTTTCTCAGCTAAGACGAAAGCTCTCGTATCTGTGCTATAAGTATTGTTACTACTCACCGAGACAAGCTGTATTCCAATAAAGGTGTGAGATCCCGTGGGTATAGCGAGACCAAGTTCGTGGACTTTGGGGAACTCTTTGTGGTTGTGGAGCAATAATTTTGCACCAGCTGCGTCATGCGGTCCTGGCATGTATTCATACTGCTCAACGTTCAGCGTCAGCTTAAGTCCGTAGTCGGATCCTGTTAGGAGAAATAAAATAAAATAAATAAAACGGATTCTTAATTCTGAGAGTGGCAAGGTAAAGTTCCGTGTTCGGCTGATAGATGGATGGATAGATGGATAGACAAAGAGAGAGAAAGAAAGAAAGAAAGACGGATTGATAGATGCATAGAGAAAACATTTTGTTGGAAAGGTGGACAGTATAAAGATATAGAGAGAGAGAAAGGTGAGTTAGAGAAATATATTTTGTTGGAACAGGTGGATCGTATAAACTGATATATATATATATAACTCAAAAACAATTGAAAAAAATAAATTCTATTCTTTTCAGAAGGCCATTTAATTTGAAACAGACGTGCAACAGTTTGATATTTTAATCATCATACTCACTAGAAAGTCATTTTGTTACATCTTCTAATTTACTATTACACATATATATATATATATATATATAATAACACAATGATATATATATATATACATATATACACACACATATATCTGTTTATATGATCCAACTGTTCCAACAAAATATATTTCTCTAACTCACCTCACCTCTCTCTCTCTAATTATCTCTCTCTCACTGTCACTTTCTCTATATATTACTACTTACCTGTATTTCAGTTTTATTACGTACACTAACTCACCTGTTGAACTCACCATCAAAACGTCTGACTGAAAAGTGTAACACATGCCGTGGTCCGTCAAAATTTCTGTAAAGTTTTCTGGTCCGCAGACTTTACCTTGCCACTCACACCTGTAAAAACAAACAGGTTTTTATTTTTATTTTTATTAAAGTGAATTAGAGGGAGAAACGAAAATATTCACTCGCATACGAAGATGAAAATAATACAAATATGTGTAGTGAAGTAAATCAATAAGAGTAATTTGCATGCGCACGCAGAAAGACATACGCATACTTATGCACACATAATATATACGTGCATACACAGACACATACGTATACATACAAACAAAAACACAGGCATTCACAACATATACACATATACATACATACATACATACATACATGTTATACATACATATATATATATATATATATATATGCATCATGTATGTATGTATATGGTTCTATATATATATATATATATATATATGTACGTATCTATCAGTCTTTATATCTGTTTCTTTCTATATACGCACCTACCCATCTCCCACACACTTATCTACATACTTGTCTGTCTGTCTCTACATCTATCTCTATATATCCATCCATCCATCGATCTAATTTTTCGAATATTTGTATATGAGACAATTTATTCATCTATCCATCTAATTTAACTGACTACTTATTAATTAATTAACAGCCTGTGTGTTTTTGTTTATATCGCCTTTAAACGTATCTCTGCATCTCTCTCTCTCTCTCTCTCTCTCTCTCTCTCTCTCTCTCTCTCTCTCTCTCTCTCTCTCTCTCTCTCTCTCTCTCTCTCTCTCTCTCTCTCTCTCTCTCTCTCTCAAACAGCTCTCTCATATCTTTTGATGTTTATTTATTTGTGTTTTTTTGCTTCTTGGACATCTCCCTACGAGAATTTGAAACTGAATTTCGAGCATAGTTAACCAAGCCTTCACGAACCCACACAAAGAAAGAACATATCAAACTAAGTAAACAGAACAAAAACATCTATCAATAAACGCGCTTTCATTTATTTTTAAAAAGAGAACTTGACGCAGATGATTCCAAACAATGAAATGTTCCGATGAAGATTTAGATAAGACTAAAAAAAAAAAAAAAAAAAAAAAAAAAAAAAAAAAAGAAAAAGAAAAGAAGAACAAAAAAAGTCAAGAGTTAAAAGTATGCTATTAGTATGTGACATTATGGCTGTCAAGTGAAAAATGAAAATATATTTTTTAATTACGTGACGTGTCAAAATGAGATCAGACGGTAATGACGTGATCAGTCTTGCGAAATGCGAAGAACAGCTGAGTTTATGAACATAAATGTTTAGTCGGAAGAATCGATACGACTGGATGAATGTTTATTGTTTTTTTCCCATTCTAACAACAAGTCATTTTAATAAACAAACGCTAATCTCGAAAGTCTGTTGTTACTACCATTATTATTATTATTATTATTATTATTATTATTATTATTATTATTGTTGTTGTTGTTGTTGTTATTGTTGTTAATATTGTTATAATTATTATTATTATTATTGTTGTTGTTATTATTATTATTATTATTGTTGTTGTTATTGTTGTTAATATTGTTATTATTATTATTATCATTATTATTATTGTTATTATTTTCATTAGTATTACTATTATTATTTTTAATTTTTATCATTATTATTATTATTATTATTATTATTATTATTGTTATTATTATTATTATTATTATTATTATTATTATTATTATTATTATTATTATTATTATTATTATCATTATTATTACTATTATTATTTTTAATTTTTATCATTATTAATATTATTACTACTATTATTATTATTGTTATTGTTATTATTATTATTATTATTATTATTATTATTATTATTATTATTATTATTATTATCACCA
>CM022674.1:6246435-6248935 GCA_012295275.1 Chrysomallon squamiferum
TTACAAAAATCTTCTAAACAAATACATTGTTACGTGCAGATATGTTTAATGTATTGTGTATAACAGGAGGCTTAATATTCGCGTTACCAGACTGTAATAAATATGATAGTACACTTTAAAGACATAATAAACTCAGATTTAGTAAAACTTCTAGAATATCTAATCATCTTTTCTTTGAGTGAAAATTAAAAGTAAATGGTAGAACATAATATGGCGGATACTGTATTAGAGATACAAAATATGTGTAAGTTAATTCTCTGAAATAATGATTATCATCTGGATGATAGATGTATGTATTGTCTGAGAGACATAAATTCTGTGATAAAGAATATAATATAAAAATATCAAAAGTTGTTGAGCGACTAAAATGGTAAAATTGGTGAAAATTCTGAAAGTGGTCAAAATTGGTAAAAAAAATTCTAGAATAATAAAACCAGCAGAAATTCTATAATTATAAAATAGTTAAAAAGAAGATTCTAGAGTGCTAAAAATTGGTGAAATTGGTACAAATTCTAGATTGGTAAAAATTATACTCAGTTCTGTTTGAAACAGTGAGTAGACATAAAACAATGAGTGGACGTTAAACATTGAGTAGACGTAAAACAGTGAATAGACCTGAAACATAAAGTAGACGTTATACAGTGAGTAGACGTGAAACAGAAAGTAGACGTTATACAGTGAGTAGACGTAAAACAGTGAGTAGACGTAAAAGAGTGAGTAGACGTTATACAGTGAGTAGACGTAATACAGTGAGTAGACGTTATACAGTGAGTAGACGTGAAACAGTGAGTAGACGTTATACAGTGAGTAGACGTGAAACAGTGAGTAGACGTTATACAGTGAGTAGACGTGATAGGTAAGTAGACGTGATATAGTGAATAGACGTGAAACAGTAAGTAGACGTGAAACAGAAAGTAGACGTTAAACAGTGAGTAGACGTTATACAGTGAGTAGACGTAATACAATGAGTAGACGAAATGATACGAAACAGTGGAAAATTAGAATTTCTACAACGGACAGACGCCCTTCAGTTCATCAAAATACCTTGTCATACAACACAGAACAACACTACCTCGGCAACATCCAGACAAGCTATCTTTCAGAAAATTCAACAGGAATACGTGAAACAGCGTGTACAACTCATTGACTGGTCTCAGCAACTTCTCCGTGTCCTCCCATCACCACGTGAAGAATAGCTGAAGATCCTCCCTCAACACTTTAAAAACATTCAAGTTTGTTAGATGCTGCTCTGACACATGATGTACTGCAACACGTTCGTCCCTGTATTTATCCACTGGTGTTAATTGACGTCATCTATGGATTAATGTTAACTGAGCGAATAATTTATTTATGTCGGCGTTGCGTAATCCGGTAATGATGTAAGTGATGAAAAGAGTTTAGATGACCGTCGGACGGGTAAACAAAGACAAATCGCCAGTAGCGTTTACAGTTCAGTAGACTGAAAACTGCAGCAAAAACGGGTTTTCTCGTTTTCTGTATTTCTCAAATGCTCGCTCGATGGCTGTTTCTCTCTCTCTCTCTCTCTCTCTCTCTCTCTCTCTCTCTCTCTCTCTCTCTCTCTCTCTCTCTCTCTCTCTCTCTCTCTCTCTCTCTCTCTCTCTCTTCTCTCTTTTTCTTTCTCTCTGTCTTTCCCTCTCGCTCTCTTTCTCTCTCTCTCTCTCTCTCTCTCTCTCTCTCTCTCTCTCTCTCTCTCTCTCTCTCTCTCTCTCTCTCTCTCTCTCTCTCTCTCTCTCTCTCTCTCTTTCTCTCTCTCTCTCTCTCTCTCTCTCTCTCTCTCTCTCTTTCTCTCTCTCTCTCTCTCTCTCTTTGTCTCTCTCTCTCTCTATTCTCTATCTGTCTTTCTCTCTCTCTCTGAATCTTTTTCTTTTCTTTCTCTCTGTCTTTCCCTCTGCTTCTTTCACTCTCTCTATCTTCCTTTTTCGTCTCTCTCTCTCTCTCTCTCTCTCTCTCTCTCTCTCTCTCTCTCTCTCTCTCTCTCTCTCTCTCTCTCTCTCCTTCCATGTATCTTTGTCTTTATCTCTTTTATTATAACTATCTGTGTTTCTCTCTCTCTCTGAATGTACTCCTTTCTCTCATTTTCTTTCTTTGTCTGTGTTTATTCGTCTATCTCATTATCTTTCTATCCATTTCTCTTCCTTTCTCTGTCTTTTTCTGTTTATCAAAACTCTCTCTCTCTCTCTCTCTCTCTCTCTCTCTCTCTCTCTCTCTCTCTCTCTCTCTCTCTCTCTCTCTCTCTATTCCTCGATCTCTCTCAAACAAACAAAAAAAAAAAAACACCTTGCAACACATTCTCGTCATACTTTTTCTTCCATCCCTCAAACAACATAGTTACAGTCTTTGACGAGTAATTTAACTTGCTGTCACTCTCTGAAACCTTATTTATTCGGAGAAATGGCTTTCGTTTGAGATCAAGCAACAAATATCTGTAGTTGATGAATGACTGGGAGTCAAAAGTTAAATATAATACTCTGCAAGTGAG
>CM022674.1:6256435-6303935 GCA_012295275.1 Chrysomallon squamiferum
TACTACTACTACTAGTACTATTACCACTACTACTACTACTATTACTACTACTACTATTACTGCTACTACTATTACTACTACTATTACTACTACTACTATTACTGCTACTACTATTACTACTACTACTACTATTACTACTACTACTACAGCTATTACTACTACTACTATTACTGCTACTGCTATTACTATTACTATTACTACTACTATTACTGCTACTAGTATTACTGTTACTACTACTAGTACTATTACTGCTTCTACTATTACTGCTAATACTACTATTACTACTACTACTACTACTATTACTGCTACTACTATTACTGCTAATACTACTATTACTACTACTTCTACTGCTGCTACTACTATTACTATTACTACATCTACTATTATTACTACTAATAATAATAATGATAATAAAATCAACATCATCCTCATCATCGACAAAAGCAACAACAATAATAACAATAACAGCAACAGCAGCAGTAGTAATAATAGTAGTAGTAGGAATAGTAGTAGTAATAGTAGTAGTAGTAGTGGTTACACTAGTAGTAGTAGTGACAGTAGTAGTAACAGTAGTAGTAGTAGTGGTAGCAGTAGTAGTAGTAGGAATAGTAGTAGTAATAGTAGTAGTAGTAGTGGTGGTTGTTGTAGATAGTAGTAGCAGCAGTAGTAGTAGTAGTAGTAGTAGTAGTAGTAGTAGTAGTAGTAGTAGTGGTTGCTGTAGGTAGTAGTAGCAGTAGTAGTAATATGAATAATAACAATTTGACACTATATCTATCACGTCAAAACAACCTCACCCTGTATTAGACCAACCTGTATTATTAGTGGCAGAGTCACATATTTCTGCAAAATGTGCATTCACGATGATTTCATTTCTCTGAAAATTATGTCTGTTTGCGCGCGCCACAAATTTTATACACCAGTCATAACCGGCGAATATGGCCGCGTTGTAGTTTTTGTTGACCAAAATAAACACTGTAGAAGACTCTAATTGCTCTCTGGATTTGATGGTTGCATCCCACAACTAAATAAGAAAGAATAAAAAAAAATAATAATAATAAATAATAATAATAATGAAGCAAATTACAGTCATGAGTTAATGAAAATGAATTACAGTCTTTGATATGGATTATTTCATACACAAACACACACAGGTACACATAAATACGCAGACACACAGAGAGAGAGAGAGAGAGAGAGAGAGAGAGAGAGAGAGAGAGAGAGAGAGAGAGAGAGAGAGAGAGAGAGAGAGAGAGAGAGAGAGAGAGAGAGAGAGAGAGAGAGAGAGAGAGAGAGAGAGCGAGAGAGAGAGAGAGAAGAACAGAGACAGAGAGAGAGAGAGAGAGAGAGAGAGAGAGAGAGAGAGAGAGAAGAACAGAGACAGAGAGAGAGAGAGAGAGAGAGAGAGAGAGAGAGAGAGAGAGAGAGAGACAGAGAGAGAGAGAGAGAGAGAGAGAGAGAGAGAGAGAGAGAGAGAGAGAGAGAGAGAGAGAGCGAGAGAGAGAAGAGAGAACAGAGACAGAGAGAGAAGAACAGAGACAGAGAGAGAGAGAGAGAGAGAGAGAGAGAGAGAGAGAGAGAGAGAGAGAGAGAGAGAAGAGAGAGAGAGAGAGAGAGAGAGAGAGAAGAACAGAGACAGAGAGAGAGAGAGAGAGAGAGAGAGAGAGAGAGAGAGAGAGGAACAGAGACAGAGAGAGGAACAGAGACAGAGAGAGAGAGAGAGAAGAACAGAGACAGAGAGAGAGAGCGAGAGAGAGAGAGAGAGAGAGAGAGAGAGAGAGAGAGAGAGAGAGAGAGAGAGAGAGAGAGAGATCAGTGGTGTGAAGAGTATAGCGAGAATACAGAAAAAAGGAAATTTGAGAGGGGCAGACAACTCTGCAATAACCTGCAGTGAGTCTATTTTGGGTTTAAACTCAAGTTTAGCTGACCAGCCACACATTGTGTCAACTGTACTAGTAATACAAACACTAGCCAAGTAGCCACCAAACCACGTTTTCTCAATTCTCAGCACCGACGCTGACGTCTTCAGCGACAACAGCAGAAACACTGCATATGTTAATAATCTGTAACAGAATTAGTAGTAGTAGTAGTAGCAGTAGTAGTAGCAGTAGCAGTAGTAGCAGTAGCAGTAGCAGTAGTAGTAGTAGCAGTAGTAGTAGCAGCAGCAGTAGTAGTAGCAGTAGCAGTAGTGGTTGTAGTAGTAGTAGTGGTGGTTGTTGTAGGTAGTAGTAGCAGTAGCAGTAATATGAATAATAACAATTTGACAGTATATCTATTTAGTAAAGAATATAATTATTAGTAATCTGTAAAAGAAGTAGTAGCAGCAGTAGTGGTAATAGTAATAGTAGTAGTGGTAGTAGTAATAATAGTAGTACTATTAGTAGTGGTAGTAGTACTAACAATAGTAGTAGAATTGTAGAAGTAGTTGTTCTGCTTGTGGTAGTAGTATTGATTTTATTTTATATGAATTTAGTAAAGAATAAAATTATTAGTAGTGAGTAAAAGACAGCTAATAGTAGTAGTAGTAGTAGGGTTAGTATTGTTGTTATTATTAGTAGTAATAGTAGCAGTAGCAGCCATAGTAGTTGCAGCAGCAGTTTTAGCGATAGTAATAGCAATAGTGGCAACATCATTAGTTTTAATAGTAGCAGTAGTAGTCGCCACAGCAGTAGTAGTAGTATTAGAAGTAGCTGCAATTTTATTTTATATCTGTTTAATAAAGAATAGAATTATCAATAATATTTAAAAGAAGTAGTATCTGGATTAGTAGTAGTAATAATAATGAATGAATGAAGGAAGGAATGTTTAATCACACCGTCTCACAAAAAATATCTCGGTATATTTTTAGTAAATATAATAAAATGGCCAAAACCTTTTAAATAAAAATACTAAATTGGTCAAAACATTTGTGTAATAATCTGTGTAAAAGTATCACAGTTTGTTTTTTTAAATTAAAATTTATGGTTAATTTCTGTAACTCTCAGAAAAGTTTTTTTAACAAGCTCAGGATGGAATCGAAACGAATTCATCACATTTATTTGATCAAATATATTTTTTTCTGGATCTGCCTAAAATGATCGGACTCCACCAAAATGTGGTGCATTGTCAGACACTCTGACAGTGTTCACACTGAGGTGAACGATCCTTCTTCTGAATGGGTTAAACAAGTTTGATCAGCACGACACGAAAACAAGACCAATGGAAACACGACACAAAACAAGACCAATGCAAACACGACACAAAACAATCTCATCTTTCTTGCACCACTTGCGGGAGGAGGACTGCCACTCTCACAGGACTGTGTCAACAGTATGAAGTTTGTTCTTAATCGCACCGTTCCAATTATCTTGCTAAATCGAAAAATTATATTTTGGTGAATTTCATGTTTAAAATCATTGTAAGGCTCACCAGCCTGGACTCCAGGCAAATCTGAAGCAGAATCTGCCTTTCACTGCCCCTGATCGCAACATGGTTAGCTACCCAGCAAAACAACAAGATACAGTTTCGTATAGCCAGCGCAGTTAAGGGATGTTCCAAATTTATATACTGTAAAGCATAAAGACACGAAAGTGATTCTGTGAAAAATAATGTGTTTGGATGTAAAAGGAATGTTTAATTTCTTCCAGATCTTTAAGAACTGCACAAATTTCAGCAGTGAAAACTGATGCTGAATCGTGCAACCTGATGGAAAAAAATATGTTTGATGGAAAAAGTGTAGCACAAGCTACAGAATTCCCGTCCCACGATCCATAAAATCACGGTATCATTATTTAATTTCCATGAAAAAAAATGATGATAAATAACAGGATTTGTCCTGTCTTCTCTAAGATGCTCAAGATCTACTACAAGTTTTGGTGTTTTAAGACACCAAGGCGGAAGAACAAAATGTGTAGGTATTTCCAAACTGAGAATTCAAACTGGAAGCAATTAGAAGCTGCTTGATACGAAGACCAAATATTTTAATGGTGTTTGACCTTACATCAGACAACCTCACATATTTGTTGTCAAATACCGTCTTATGTCCAGGATCCTTTGTTTGTTTTAGTAATAACAATTTTATTTTATATCTATTTAATAAAGTTTAGAATAGTTAATAATTTGTAAAAGAAGTAATAGATGGGTTAGTAGTAGTAATAATAATTTTCAGTTTTATATCTATTTAATAAAGGATAAAATTATTTCCATCCATCTGTCCACTTATTACATCTATTCAGTTTTTCAACTAATCGAGTCAGGAAAGTATCCATGCATACATCTGTCTTCTTTTTATAGCTACCGTAAACGTCCTGCCCGTAATGCAAACATACATTCATACCACCATCTGTTATTTACTTACCTAACAGCGAACATGCGTTTGACTGTACGTCTGTACATACCTGCCTGTCTGCGTGTATATGTTTTTGTGTCTAAACTTCGAAAGATCACAGCATGAAACAGATGTTTCCGAGTTTTATTTAAGTACCTATGTATTCAAAGGCAAGGCTTAAGTTTAATGTAAATTTCTGTGAATTTCATTTAAGTACCGATGTATTCAAAGACAAGGCTAACGTTTAATGTAAATTTCAGGTCGTTAAAATGTTCAAACCATCACAGAGTGCAATGATGGCCCCATAAAAATATGCATTTAGTAAATGCATTACACAAGATGTCTATCTAGAGATCTTTATCTCTGTTTCAGCATACGTGTCTCTGTGTGTATATAAATATATACTTGTTTATATCTTATGGATGAACTGAAGGTTTTATTCTTGTACTTGTATCACTGTACCAGTGTCTAAGGTGCTTCTTATCATGTCTTAGGGTTTAGAACACTATGACAGGGATTGGTAAATTTTAAATCATGACAGTAAAATTACATCCACCAGATAAATAACACATCAACAAAAGTGCTGTTTGAGTTGTTTATTTATATGCAGGAAAATATTTTGTAATTATTTAAAATAAAATAAGCGCAACTAACTAATTAACAGTTTTGTAGAAACCTGAGTAAAAAAACCTTAAATCAACTGAATCCTAGTTAGAGACTCGCTTACGGGGTGATCAAGTAATTACGTTAACATAAGTTTAACTTAGGTGTTTATATTTTAAAATCACGCCGCCATAGCACTGAGTTCCGTATATATATATATATATATATATATATATATATTAGATTCCTGCGGACGTCGGAGAAAACCTCGGAATCAAAGTCAAAAGCTCAGCCACGAGGATGTACAAATTTCAACACTGTGTAACACGCAAAACTCGCCGTTTCTTAGTCGATAATTAACTTAACATTTAAAATTTAAACTCTGTTTTTTTTTTTTTTTAAATTCGTCATAGCGTATTTTTCAGTAAAAGGGTATTACGGATGGTCAAACAGAAATTTATTTACATGCATCGCCACTTATGGAAGTTTATTTATTTATTATAATTATTAACACGTATTTATTTAATATTTGTCGTTGATTTATATTTTCTTTTTTTCATATGTGGAGACTAGATAACTTTAAGATTGACATATATGTAAAAATTAGTACTTTTAATCAAATATCTGTCGTTAGTGTATGAAAAAGAAATGTTATTAATGAAAAATAGGTTCAGAGATAACCGAGTTTTACGTTAAAAAAGGACAAGATTATCAATCTGTGTCATAGTTCTTCATAACAGTTCAGAAAGCTGCCCCTTTGTTTCTGACTTTTCGCTCTACACTTCACATCTCTCTCTCTCTCTCGTACACACACACACATACACACACACACACACACACACACACACACACACACACACACACACACACACACACACACACACACACACACACCTGTATGTAAGTTCCTATAAATTCATCTGCCTATCTCTCTGTAAATATGTTTATTTCTCTATTAACTATTCCAAAAAAAAAAAGTCACTTTGATGTTACTGACAATCTGGTTATGAGCAATGTGTGTGTGTGTGTGTGTGTGTGTGTGTGTGTGTGTGTGTGTGTGTGTGTGTGTGTGTGTGTGACTGTGAAGTAATCCATATCAAACACTGTATTTTTTTCTCTTTTTCTTTTACATTTGTCATCATTAATACATGATCAGTTGTCACATGTATGAGCAAATATATATTTATGTATGTGGCTGTGCATTAATTAATTTATTATTATTATTATTATTATTATTATTATTATTATTATTATTATTATTATTTTGATAAGAGCAACAACAAACCAAATTATGCAGGATGTTAACTGCGGTTCTGTTTACTTTGCACGTGCAGCGCGTCACTGTTGAGTTTGTGTCGGCTGAAATTTGATGAAATCAACACCTGCCAAGCTGTCAGAAATGAACTTGAAACGTAAGAAAATTTTAATTGTATCGTTTATTGAAACAAAGCTAATAATAGTTAAATATAAGATACAATACCATGTACTTTCATATTAAATATAAAGGCAATTTATAAATATGTAGCGATAATGGGGGAATAACTGCGAGCTATCTAACACAATTTCAAGAGACATAACTCGCGTTATAAAAATAAATTTAACACACGATTTATTTTAGACGGTATTTTTTTCTGTTTAAATTGACAGAAAGGATTGGCCATCAGGAGAATCCTATAAATATGTGGTCAGTTTTAAACACGTAATTTTATTATATGTCTCAGATTTTGTCTTAATGAGTCCAGATTTTGACTAGGTCATCATCTACTGAATTCACAGATTCTGATTGTGTGTTTAATAATATAAAAACTCGTAAAGGTTTATTTTGTTTTATTTTATTTTATTTTTGTTTTCAGGTTTTATTTGTATGTGGTTTGGTGTAATACAAATGGTGAGTTGTTCATTACATTCATCTTTATTATTAGAAATATTGTACCTTCAACATTATTATTAGAAATATTTTCTCATCAACATAATTATTATTGTCAGTTATTGTCATTATTATTACAATGTCAGTATCAATATTAGCATATTTCATTAAATCGCTATTTTTTTATTATTATTATTATTAGTAGTAGTAGTATTAATAGTGTTAATAGTAGTAGTAGCAGTGTTAATAGTAATAACAGTAGCAGTAGTAGTAACAGTGATAGAAAGTTGTAGTAATAGTCGTAATAACAGTAGTATTAATAGGCGTAGTAGTAGTAGTAGTAGCAGCAGCAGCAGCAATCGGAGTTGTAGCAGTAGGATTTATAAATATATAAAATGAGAAGTGTTAAAGATGTAAATCATTTGTAAATTGTAGGGGTCTGTTGAGCTATTATTACAACTAATAATGTTTAATTATGTTTAACGATGATCACCAAGAAAAAAAGAAAAAAGTAAGGTTTTATTTAAAATATCTCTACTATAATTCGCCATGCTAGATATGTTATGTCTATTTTTCAGTTGCTGCCAAAACCGACGATGGGAGTTTTGTCGAATGATAAGTATATTGTAACAGGTCGGTCACGTTTGTTTTTCTTTTTTTCTTTCTTTCCTGCGTTTGTTTTTAATATTTATTTATTTATTTGATTGTTTGTTTGTTGTTTTGTTTTTTGTTTGTTTATTAGACAGGTAATTAGCTAGTTAGTTAGAAAATTAGTTTGAAAATTAGTTTACAATGAAAATATGGAATAACTGTATGTACCAATAATTTCGTCAAATCGTTTTAAGAAAGAACGATAACAATAAATAAAGGAACATTCAAACAAACAAACAAACAAACAATTTATTGAATACATAAATAAAAGGCTAAATAAGTAAATAAATAATTAAAAAAAAAAAAAGTTCGGTATATCTTAACATTAACTGTTATTAATTCTAAATCACAACATTTCAATATACCGTTACTAAATGAGAGAAGAAACCAGGAAACTACCACACCACGAGTATTTTAATTACTAAACAGAGCATCTGTTACACCAGCGCCCGTAACAAAATGGACGTCGTATTGTATTTCTTTTTCTTTTTTTTTTTTTTTTTTTTGGAACCATACATGACGTAACGAGCTTCCGTTCAAGAAGAGATCCTGAGATCCGTCACGTTTCGGCTCCAGGCTTGGTATCCAAGCAACAGTCCAGTCCCTTGCCTTGCTAGTGTCAGTGAACCTCGTTTAATTATTATTTTATTTGAAAACAGATTTTTGATGTCTTCCGTCCTCGCTGTCATTCGTTCCAGACGTTATGACGTATTAGAGATGACTCCGCTGTCAAACTGAAATATCGACCTGTTTTCGTTTCATGTGAATCTGGCGACGTTCTGTCAACTTCTGTTTATACAAAGCTTCCTTGAAATTTTCTTATTTATTATCGGTCTCTCCAAACCGGAGATTTGATTTTTTTTTTTTTTTTTTTTTTTTTTTTTATAAAACGTTTATGTATATTAAAAAAAAGTCGAGTGAAGTGAAGTGAAAATAAACAAATTCAGCTTGAATAAAATAAAATAAAAAGCTTAAATAATAATAATAATAATAATAATAATAATAATAATAATAATAATAATATATATATATATATATATATATATATACACACACACATTAAAAATTAATTAATAAAGTTTTATAAATAAAAAGAAAGAAATGAAAATAGTCTGACTGAAAAAAATAACAAAAAAACAGAATAACAAAACTGAAAATTAATATTACACTGTCACAGTAAAATAAAGAAAAAAATGAAGATGATAGTCCTCGTCATTCTTCTTCTTCTTCTTCTTCTTCTTCTTCTTCTTATTATTATTATTATTATTATTATTATTATTATTATTATTATTCAGTCACAAGATCAGTGTGGATTAACGCACTGAATTACTGTAATCCACACTGACGCTAGTGAGATTTCACGAAAAACTAAATTTTCATAAATTCTTCAAACTAAAAACGTCACAATTCAAAGCAACAGCTTCGTCTGTGTTAAATATCACTGTAGTCAACCTGACTTTAATCACATTAATCATATAACCTATTTTCAGATATGTTAAAACACTGTGTCTCTGTGTCTTGCAGTCAGAATGACCTGTGGTCACTCGTACAAAGATTTGGCCACTCTCACTGCACGGACGGACATGACGGACGGTCGTCCGTACGCTGTATGCAAGGGACGTAACCGCTACTACTATAAAGCGAAGGACCGAGCTACGTACTTTCTTCATGTCGGAACAGAAGGAGATGAGAGCAAACAATGTGTGTTTATGGTTGGTCTGCATTTTATTCATTTATTTATTGATTTATTTGATTGATTTATTTCATTAGTGTTATTGCTGTTATTATTGTTGTTGTTGTTGTTGTTGTTGTTGTTGTTGTTGTTGTTGTTGTTGTTGTTGTTGTTGTTGTTGTTGTTGTTGTTGTTAGCATTAGCATTAGCATTCTGTTAAGAGGTCATGATGCATTACAGAAATACACAAATTTTGCAAATGTTTCGTTTCCATGATAGTGACATCTTTTCATAGATCCTGAACTGATTAGTTCTAAATAGCAGAAAGTGAAACCACAATTTTTATCCTTTATCAGAGTATTTAATTAAAGCAAATAAAATCAATTATTTTTTTCGAAAAAAACAACAACAAATAATAAGTAAATAAATAAAAAATTAAAGAAATAAAATAAAGAAAGAAATAAAGAAAGAAAAGAAAGAAAACTTACTGTCAGTATTTACACACAGTTTATACAAGCAGTTTATAAACACACATACAAACAACGAAACAAATAAAACAAAACAAAATTAGTACACACACGTAGACACACATACAATATCATTAAGTAAAAACATATATACAGTAAAAAATAAAAATAAATAAATAAATAAATAAATAAAAGAACATTCCATTATGACTTGTATGGTTTGTTCCGACGAACATACAAGGAAAGGGACAGAGTTATCTTTCCTCACAACGAAACGGAAACAGATTTCGTTTTACGAAACACTGTGACACCGTATTTCAGAAAAACAACGCCACGTGGACGTTCCACGTCATCACCTACGTTCCTATTTCCGGAAAGCTGTTAGTAAAGGAAGAAGCACCTTACGTCACGACGTGCGACTACGCAGACTACAGCAAGGGGGACAGCTCGGTTTCAGAGTATGTAGAAAGGTGCGTAACAACGTTGATTTGATGGGAGGTTAGTGAATTCGAGGAAAAAGTTGATTTTTTTTAAACAGTTTGTTTCGTTACAGTAACATTATGAGAACAGTTTGAATAATTTAATGTCTTGTTTAGCCATTATGTTATCACTCTGCTTAATTTTATTATTATTTTATTTTTATTACTATTACTACTACTACTACTACTACTACTACTACTACTACTACTATTTAATTTTATTTACAAACTGTTTCCTGTTGCTATAAAACACCGTAGCAAACGCTGTACTGTCAGTCTTAAGTCGAATATAGTTAAAGACACTGGTAATAAACAACAGTATTTACAACAAACCCAGTTTATTCTCAAATGCACACATCTACACGTACACGCATACGCACACACACGTACACCTATCTACTTACCATTTCTCAGCCAAGAGCCCGTGGGTGAGATGTTAGGCGAGGTGGGGGCACCGAGTACGTCATCATCAATGAATCTGTACCTCACTGACGTCATGAACAGACGTATCCTCGACAACGTCAAGCTGGGAACAACAATCAGGATCGTTGCTACGCTCGTTGGTATGTCCATGACGTCATTTGTTGTGACGTCATAGATTGAATTTTTTTTATCATTGTTACGATACAATGGTTGTTGTTGTTGCTGTTAAAGTGGAACGTTGTTTGTGTATCAAAGTTTATGATATGTATGAATTTATGTTTATTTGTATATCTGTATAGAGTTATATATATATATATATATATATGATGTTCGTCAACATCTCGTGTTTGTTAGATTTTTTTTTCTTGTTCTTGTCCTTTTGTTTCATCATCATCACCACTACTATGATCATGTTCATTGCAATTATTATTATTATTATTATTATTATTATTATTATTATTGTTATTAACAAGGTGATAATCCTATGGAAGTGAGTTTTCAGACAGTCTCATGTACAGCTGTGGGTTTCCTCTCGTCCTATCCAATTATAATAAACGGGTACGTATTTAATAATAATAATAATAATAATAATAATAATAATAATAATAATAATTAATAAATAAATAAATAACTGACTAATACTTCATAAGCATATTTTTGTTTGCGGCAATGAAGGCCAGTAATAATAATTATTTGAAGAAACAAAAAAAATATATATGTTTTATAAAATCTTTCTTTACTATTCTGATATCCGCAGCTGTGGCGACGGCATCATCATCGCCAAAGACGACGGCTTCGTCACGTCTGCTCGACAGACGACAAGTCCTTTCTTCCAGTCATTCAGACTACCCGGGTCTAAGAAGGTGCTCTTCCAGTGTGTCTTTGTGTTGTGTTCTACAAACTGCGACGGGGTGAGTTTTTGTTTCGGACGAAATTAGTGGCTGACATTTCCAATCCCGTACATGAGAAAATCTATCACGTGTTAATTACCTCTTTTTTTTGAAATAATAGCAGTGAATTTAAATAAGTATACGACTAATTATAAACTAACTAAATGAGAATAAATAATAATAATAAGCTGTTTACGTCAGTATTTAGGTCAGTCAGTACAGATATGTCCGATGATTTCCGAAGATTTCCGAGTCTCTGATTTTTATGATAGAGATCTTCGATTTGTCCTTGTAGCGTGTATATATATATATATGTACGACTAAATGATAGCTTTTATTGTACAAGCGAACTCGAAAATGACCAATATAAAGAAAATGTAAAGCCAAAATTGTTGTTAAATGAGTATATTATTCGAAATCGTTGCAAAATGTCCGCCTGAATTGTTCTTCCCCAGAGAAAACTTGGACTAAAACAAAAAGTGGTTGCAGGACTGATTTTGACAAACATCCGAAGTTCAGCGAGTGCATGCCTCTAATGTTACTATTATTTTTGCTATTATCGTTGTTATTGTTGTTGCTATTATTATTATTATTATTATTATTATTATTATTATATTTTTAGCCGACTTGTCAACTAAAGAGAAGAAGAAAACGATCAGCTATAAACAAGCAAATAGGTAAGCTTTATTTTACTGCTGTTGTTGCTTCTTCTTCTTCTTCTTCTACTACTACTACTACTACTACTACTACTACTACAACTACTACTACTCTGCTGCTACTACCAACACCAACACTACTACTACTGCTGTTCCTGCTACTACTGCTACTTCCAGTACAACAAATACAGAAAGAATAATAGCAATAACAAGAATCGTAATAACAACAGTAACAACAGCAATATAATAATAATGAAATGATGATGGCTATGACGACGACGACAACAACAACAACCATAATAATAATAATGTACTGTTTTGAACTTTCAGTACACACAACAGAAGTAACTGTAGAAGACATTAACCTTATCCAAGACTGAATTAGACAGCAATTATTTCGCCGGAACAAGCCTCATGCATTACGTCCATTTCCGAGGTTATCACCAATCAGATCTGACAAGACAAATTCGATCTTGATACCAGCCAATCAAAACGCATTAAATCCATATTCGTCGACAGCTTTCACAGACGAGGTCGAAGCAGGCAAACCTATTTCTGCCAGTGTCGCATGTCTAATTCAGGTCTGGGTCATATTAAAGAAAAAAAAAAAAAAAAAAAAAACAGTTTTATATTACTGAAAATATCGTAAATGAAAAGGCGGTGAAAAAATAACAACAACAACATCAAAAAAAAAAATAAATAAAAAAAATAAAAAGCGACAGTCTGTCAGTTCTGTCGTTCATCTAAACATGGTAATCTAATTTATTATGTAACGTCACACGAACAAAAATGGCGGCGGATATTGCGGTTAGGTTAGTAGGGCGGTCAGATTTCCACGTGACAAATCGATGCAGAGGTGATGTTAAAGAAACAACATGAACGTAATGTGTATGATGCTTGGAAACATAAAATGTTAAATAATAAACAGTTTATCTACGTGTATGTATTTTCGTTACATTCAGGCATAGGTAAAGTTTGACAAAATTGTTCAATTAGTACTTGTATTTAAAGAATGTTAAATTTGTTAATATTTTTTTATTTTTAAAATAATAACTATTTTTGAAATGAAAATAAATAATAGTAATAATCTTATTTTTTAAATAATAATAATAATAATAATAATAATAATAATTATCATCATAATCATAAGCGTATTGACCTAGTTAACAGAAAGCTGTGGTCTGCTATTGTAAAATATTCGTGACGTCAGTGGTTTTTCCGAGAAAATTAACAACACTATTAGTGGAATTTTCTAGAAGACGACGTATTTACGAGATAAAATACATTCTTTATGGAAACTCATCCTTTCTATTTTTCCACATAACTGCCAATATTTTAGTCTTCATTACTGCCTTCAAAAGGTTCATAGCTAAAAGTAACGCAAATAAGATCAATTTAGGTGATAAACGAGAAAGTGCAAGATATGGTCTCACAACAGATTTTAAAAGTGCGCAATATTGTTTATCATAAAATACTAGTGTATATGGACATCTAATGGAATTTAGCGTGTGTTCGTGTGTGTGTGTGTGTTTAAGCGAATCGTGTCTATATTGAAATATTCTAAGTGTAGATGATAACGGTATATTTGTTTATAAATGTATTATTGTTACTAATGTTTTGCTTGGAAATGTCATGATTGAAAAATGTAGTATTTGTTACGTATGTTTTATTATTCGTTTGATTCAAACGTTTCTCGATTATGAATGTTTTGTTATTAAAATAGTTACGTTTATTATGAAAATGTTCTTAAAAACTGGTTAATTTGTTACAGATGTTTTGTTTGAAGACTGTTACGCTCATTAAATGCCATATTTGAAGAATGTTATATTTGTTACAAATGTTTTGTTTGGAAATGGTTACTTTTGCTAAAAAAAAAAAAAAAAAAAAAAAAAAAAAAAAAATTTGAAACGTTGTTTGTTGATTTATCAATAATTCTGGTTTCAATCTTACTGTCTATGGGAAGGACCGCTAAACAGATTCTTCTGCTGACCAGGAAAGTAACCCAATAAAATCTAATACATCTACGCCCCTAGCGAGTTTTTTCAGTACACCTGAGTATTTAACACTAGCGAGACTCTATGCTGTCTCCTATACCCAGGAGAAGTCATTAAGTGAGCTAACTCTAACAGTCTATTCGAGATGCCTTCGGGGGCTTACTGAATGACACGCCTAATTTCACGATGAAAATAAAGTTTATTAGTGATTATAAAAAGGCCTCACTTATGGAGATCTAACGCTCCAGTAGTTCGCACGATATAAAAGCGGCTTGTTTGCGTTAACCCAAGAACTGTTTTTTTAACAATAAAAGCAGCGGTGACAGTCGCTAATGCGCATCACGTATAAACCACAGCCTCCTGATAGACAGGCGCAGTGGAAGAGACAAATGACAATAGTTTATCTTGACTGGTTCAGTCAACGTCACGTTATGATCAGATTTAACAGACTTTTTTTTTTTTTTTTTTTTCGTTTTCTTTCTATATTCCTCTTATTCATTTTTTATTTTTTTATTTTTATTTTTTGGATTGGAAGACATAAGAAAGTTGTATAGTTATTTGAAAAATCAGAAGGATGATGATCAAGATGATAACAACAAGAACAACAACAATAATAATAATAAGGATGATAATAATGAGGATGATTATGATGATGAACAACAAATAACAACAGCAACAACAAAAAAAAATAATATAATAATAATAATAATACTAAATAACAATATTTTCACTATCTCTCTCTCTCTCTCTCTCTCTCTCTCTCTCTCTCTCTATATACTACTACTCTTTCCTTGAACCTACTACTACATTTCCTTTGCCTTTTTTTTATTATTAATAACTTTCTTTCATCATTACCTTATTTTATTTGTTCTCCCTGTCATCCCAACTCTTTGAAGAAATGCATAATTATTAGAAAAAAAAAAGTTATTTCATATAACGATGTTCAAAAGAAATTTTAATTAGAAAATTATTCTGAACAAAGTTCATAAATACGACTGCTGATTAAATTCCTGAATCTCAGATATGAATCATTAAATATTGATTTTTTTGTTCCCCCCCACACCTAAATGTTATTGACTTTTTTAGCACAAATTCTATTCTGTGAACAAGGTCAGAAACACTACAAACTGAAATAAAATAAAATAAAATAAAAATATTTTTATACCTCTTTGTTATCGATCATTTTATCCTTACAAAAACCAACATGCGCGATATCTGAGATATATTTTTACTAAATAATAGTAATAATATCAGGAAAATTTTATAAAATCAGTCCCCATAATGTCAGAAACATAACATTTGATACACCAGTCCAGAGGCTGCAATAAGATGGATTCCTAAATTAAGAGAATATTTTATTTTCAGCTGTTTCCTTACATCTTGTACGCAGAGCACAAAGATTGATTTCTGAGAGCGAGGAACAAAAAAAAAAAAAAAAAAAAAAAAAAAAAAAAGGTCACGCATATGAGGTTTCCTTTCACAGCGAACAAATATTGAAAAGAATTACTTGGTCTTCACCGCGGATCTCTCTAAATTAAGGTCGGATTTACACAAAAACAACAATGACGATGGATCGGCGGAAGTGGTATTTTTTCAGACGTTACCATCAGAGAAAGTGTAATGATCAAACCTCCTTTCCAGGAATGTCGTAACCAAAAAGTTTATTTTGAATTAAACCTTTTCATTTTTCTTTTCTACCTTTCTTTTCTTTTCTTTTTATTATATATATATATATATATATATATATATATATATATATGTATTTCTAACTGCAGTGAAGAAACAGAACGTTAAATGCAAAGAAATTTCTAGGGCATTAAAAACACATCACATTTATTCTTGCCTTAACATTGGTCTGAAATCAGTACATTCTTGAAGTTATTAGAAAACAATAAAAAGAAGACAAAGAAAAGAAAAGTAATTTTAGATTGGAAAAAAAAAAAAAAAAAAATGATTAGGAGTAACAAGAAGCAAAAGTAAAAGGAAAGAAAAATATAATATTGAGATTGAATGAGAATGAACTTTTTTTCCCAAAAAGCCCCAAAATTTAAAATAAGATTTAATTATTACTAATTATGAATAGAGAGAGAGAGAGAGAGAGAGAGAGAGAGAGAGAGAGAGAGAGAGAGAGAGAGAGAGAGAGATTGCATTTATTATTTAATTTATTACTTATTTGCTTTTCATTTTGATAAATAACACACCTGTGCTACATTACAACGAATATAAGAAAATTAATCATAAATTCTCGTTTACATCCGCAGTTGTTTCACCTGCCTGAACATCACGTGGAAATTGTGTGACCTACATTAACACTTTCATAAACTGTTTTCAAGGACAAATTCAATTAGGTGTGCCAGCCAATGATTAACGCCGATAAAAGCTAGCATTTCGAAGAGTCGTCACGATTGGTTAATTTGAGCGGAAGCTGTCTCAAGCTACTCTCATTTGGACAAAAACAATAACAGTGTAAATTGCTCTCAGATGTAGAAAAATAACCGGCCTGACTTCATTTTTAAAATAAAGTGAATGAAAACAAATTCAAGGTTATCTATCAAGCTGCTTAAAAACAGATATTAAGAATAGTAAGGGCTGAGATCGGATATATAAAAGTCCAAATGTTTTCTTTTTCTCTTATTTAAAATTTTTATTTATTTATTTATTTATTTGTTTGTTTGTTTATTTTATTCCTGATGGTTTTTTCTTCTTTTCCTTTTTTTATTTATTTATTTATTTTTTTGTTTACGTCAGATAAATAATGAAAAAAGGTCAAGAAACAACAACAACAGCAAAAATAAAAAAAAACAATTATTACTACAGCCACTGTTACTACTGCACACACAGCTACTAACTGGTAATTCTAGACCACAACAACGATAATAATACAGAAGAAAACAAATAAAACAGTTTGAAGATCTCGATCACTCTGTTTTATCCTGACTGGTAGAGTTAATATCAGTAATCTCTCTGTGACCTGATGGTACGAAATTGCAACTATTTTTATTGTTTATTTATTTAATTTTAAATAGTGTTATAGGTATATTAATATATATTCTACGGAACAACCAAATAATGGCTTATATGTATTATTTTTTTTGCCTGTTGAATTTCGGTCGGTATCAAATTAAACAGTAAAATATAGCGATTTTCCTAATTTAGATATCACCCTTGGTGGCTTCATCTATGTATCTATGTATCTGTGTTATCTATAAATAACACACGAACAGATTAATGTGTACACTCCTCTTAATTTGTTTTCGTCTGTACCAACATCTAACAATAAATTAACTGGAAAGTAATATTAATAACGTTATTATAGGTCAATGTACTTTCATTTATCAGTTTTCTATCAAAACAAATTATTTGTTCCTTTTGTCTTTATATAATAATAATAATAATAATAATAATAATAATAATAGTTGTTGTTGTTGTTGTCCTAGTAGTAGTAGTAACTGAAAATAGGTAATGTGCTGTATCAGTATAGAATCTAGGACATCGCTTTCGGCTATTATAACTGACAATCCTTTTGAATTCAATGAACTAGTCACCTGAGTTCAGTTTCCGTCAATGCACCTGTCGAATGCTGAACACCTGTTACAAAGTGATTTCTTATTAAACAAACAGAAACTATTAAAACCAAAAAAAAAGTCTTCTTCTCGTCATTCTAGTCCTAAGTTCGTTTGGTGGACCACAATAAGCAACTTCAGGCAATGAGGTAAGATTTATAAATATTTATAATTACAAATAACTTTCAATATTTTAATTTGTCTTATTTCCCTTTAACTGTCTTTCTTTCATTTACTCTTTCGTTCTTTCTTTTAATCTTTCTTTCCTACGTTCCAATCTTTTTCATTATCCACGTGTCCGCCTGCATATCAGATTTTAATAATTACAACGAACACTTTGGAAATGTAACACTTTTATTTGGTGCTCCATGACACGGTTGTCAAGGATACGCTTGCACGTGCAGAACGCCTCTGAAGTTTTTCACACGTGCATGAATTTATAGTAATACATTTCTCTATAACCGCCTTCAAATACCGATGCAAGGGTAGGAAAAAAGAATAATTTATTATTTTTATTTCGAATTACTGAGCAATGCCAGCAGTAAATTAACAGTATATTTATATAGGCAGAGTGTGCTTTAAATACTTTTGAAGTTACCAGTTCACGACAAAGTGAAGAGTGTAAATGAATTCTTTACGATTCCAGGTTGTCATGTTGCCTGGACACTGTTAGTAAGTTAGTTGTAACGAAGATCGATAATCTCGTCTTTGCTTAACGTAAATCTCGGTTATCTGCGAAGCTGTGTTTCATCAGACACATTTCTTTTTATGTATACTAACTACAGATATTTTATTAAAGTACTACTTTTTCATATGTTTTGTAATCTTGAGAATACGTAGTCTGTATATATAAAATAGAGAAAATAAAAATGAACGATAAAAATTAAATAAACCTGTTTTAATAATTATAGTAAGTAAATAAACTGCCTTTCGCTGCCGACAAAAAAAAAAAAAAAAAAATGAAGTTGTAATTTGATTGACATTTTAATTGCCTTTCATTCACGTCAAATTTAGCCGTGTCATTGAATGTATCGGTGCTAAAATAAAACTCACAAACATCTGTTTCATGCAGTGTGCTCCAAAAAAAACGAAAAAAAAAACATACGCACTTTGGCACGCACAGACACGCAGGTATGTACGGACATACAGTAAAAGGCGCGCGCGCTCTTAGGTAAGTAAATAAATTAAAGAATATTTTTTTCTGGACATAATAACAGATGCTGGTATGAATGTATGTTTGCTTTACGGGCAGAACGTTTGGGGTAGCTATACAGACAGACAGACAGATGTATGCATGGATACTTTCCTAACTCGATCAGTTGAAAAACTGAATAGATGTAATAAGTGGACAGATGGATGGAAATAATTTTATCCTTTATTAAATAGATACAAAATGAAAATTATTATTTCTACTATTAATCTGCCGCTGTTAAAATGCTGACATTGCTCCTATTACTACTACTACTAACAATACATCTAATCCTACTACTGCTAATACTACTACAAGCTAAACTACTACTGTTATTACAACTAAGACTATTATTAATACTATCATTTCTACCACAATTAATATTACTACTGCTACTACTTATTTTGCAGATTACTAATAATTCTATTCTTTACTAAATGGAGATATAGTCCTACTGTTATTATTATTATTATTGCTGTTTACCACTACTACTACTACTATTAATTCTGCTTCTTCTGTTGCAGATTAATAACATGTGCAGTATTTCTGCTGTTGTCGCTGAAGACGTCAGCGACGGTGCTGAACGTTAAGAGTACATGGCCCGGCGGCTACGTGGCTGACATTTGTATTACTAGTGCAGCAGACACAACGTGTGGCTGGAAAGCTCAGCTTCAATTCAAACCCAAAATAGACAGTTTGGAGGTTATTACGGAGTTGTCTGCCCCTTTCTATTTCTGCGTTTCCTGGATTCTTGCTCAGTACTTGACACCTGATCTCTCTCTCTCTCTCTCTCTCTCTCTCTCTCTCTCTCTCTCTCTCTCTCTCTCTCTCTCTCTCTCTCTCTCTCTCTCTCTCTCTCTCTCTCTCTCTCTCTCTCTCTCTCTCTCTGTGTCTCTCTGTCTCTTTCTCTCTGTCGTTATCTCGTTCTCTCTCTGTCTCTGTCTGTCTCTCTCTCTCTCTCTCTCTCTCTCTCTCTCTCTCTCTCTCTCTCTCTCTCTCTCTCTCTCTCTCTCTCTCTCTCTCTCTCTCTCTCTCTCTCTCTCTCTCTCTCTCTCTCTCTCTCTCTCTCTCTCTCTCTCTCTCTCTCTCTCTTGCATATATATATATATATATATGCATGTAAATCCGTATAGGCTTATCTGCATGTCTGTCTGTCTGTGTATCTATCTCTAAACGGTTTTTAAGAATTTCTTGTATGCTGCTGCCAAATCGTTTTTCGACATTTTCTTTTTTCTTGACTTTTTTTTTTCTTTCTTTTTTTGCCTTCATTGATTGATACATGTCTTCTCTCCAGTTGTCACATGTATAACTCATATATGTATAAATGAGTATGTATTTACGTGTGTGTGTGTGTGTGTGTGTGCGTGTGTGTGTGTGCGTGTGTGTGTGTGTGTGTGTGTGTGTGTGTGTGTGTGTGTGTGTGTGTGTGTGTGTGTGTGTGTGTGTGTCATAAACCAGGTGTTAAAAATTCGGTAAAAAAAAAATAAAAAATAAAAATAAAAATCTGAAAATATGTGCAGTGTGAACCACCTTAACCAGAAAACTTTTATTTATTTATTTATTTCTCGCTTATTCAGATCTGGGATGCAGTTATTAAATCTACACAACAATTGCGTTCTTCCAGAAACTTTACTTTGGTCAACAAACATTACAAAGCGGTCCTACACGCTGGACAGAACTTGTGTCTCGGATTTGTGGCGCGGGTAAACAACAATAAACAATTCAAGAAAAACAAAATCAACGTGGACGCACGCTTCGTAGAAATATGCGGATTTGAAACGTCAGCTACGAGTACCGATCCAGGCAAGATTTTTCGTTTTCTTTATCTTTCTTCCTTTCTTTCTCTGTCCGTCTCAGATTTTACTCCCTGTACTTTTACCACTTTTACTTATTGATAATATATATATATGTGTGTGTTGACAGGTCGTTCAGCCTATTACATCTCAAAGACATGGACTGGCGGGTTTGTGGGTTACGTGTGCATGACGCCCACCACGGATATCTGCGGTAGCTGGGAGCTGCTCATCACGTTTAGTGATCCAGTCAAAAATATCACAGTACGTTACAGAGATCCGCTCTTTTCATTTTAATACAGTACATCCCAAGTTGAGTGTTCTTACTAACGCGTGACAGCTTAAAAAAATGCTCTGAAACATACAGTAACAACTCTAAATATTTATTTATTTATTTATTTGATTTATTTATTTGATTTATTTATTTACCCGTTTATACAGAGAATGTGGAATGGAGCTATTCAGGACTTTCAGCATGATAACGTCACCGTTACCAACGTCGACTACGACGGCAACCTGAAGGCCGGACACGAACAATGCATTGGATTCACTGCTGAAACCTACTACGGCCTGGAGTTCACTATGGAGTTGTTTTCTTTTAAAGGCGCTTTCACTTCAACAGCTCCTTGTGACACGCAGACCTCCGGGACTACGTCTGCTCAAACTGCGAGTACTGGAACGTCTGCTCAAACTAGGAGTACTGGAACGTCTGCTCAAACTAGGAGTACTGGAACGTCTACTCAAACTGCGAGTACTGGAACGTCTACTCAAACTGCGAGTACTGGAACGTCTACTCAAACTGCGAGTACTGGAACGTCTGCTCAAACTAGGAGTACTGGAACGTCTACTCAAACTACGACTGTCGGAACGTCTTCTCAGACTACAGCTTCTGTAACGTCTGTTGAAACTACAACAATAGCGCCAGGTCATATTTATTTGTTGACGGAAATAATCCGCAATAATTAGCAAATTTATAACAGAAAGAGTTCTCGTATCAAAAAAAAAAATAAAAAATAAAATGTATATATATTTATTTATTTATTTATTTATATATTTTTGTTTATTTTAGGTTCTACTCGTTACAATTATGCCGAAGTTTTGCACAAGTCAATTCTTTTTTATGAGGCGCAAAGATCTGGCAAACTTCCGGCGAATAACCGAATTCCTTGGCGAGGTGACTCCGCGCTGAACGACCACGCCCCAGGTGGAAGAGACTTGACTGGGGGCTGGTACGATGGTAAGTGGAGATAACTGCGATGTTATTGCTACAAATAACAAAACAACAACATCAGTTTCAACTACAACAGTTATTGCTACCTCAACAGCTACTGCTGTTCTTTTACAACTACTAATGTTACTACTACTACTACTACTACTACTACTACTATTGCTGCAGATGCTGCTACTACCACCACTGCTATGATACAGCTACTTCTGGTACTGCTATCACTACTACTACTACCACTATAATTGATACAGCCACTGCTGCTGCTACTACAACAGCTTCTGTGAGTGCTACAGCAACAACTACAAAAGTTATTCCTACTGTTGTAGTTTCAACGCAAGAACAGCTACATCTGCTGTTACTATCACCATCACTGCTATTATAACTAGAGCTACTGTTACTATGACCACCAACACTGTTACTTTGACAATCACTACTGTTACTATGACTATCAGTGTGTAAGAATTTTGTTTATATGATAAATGAATAAATAAATAAATAAATAAATAAATAAATAAATAAAAGGAAAAATTCAACTTTTAACGTTTCTGTCTTACAGCTGGTGATTTTGTCAAATTTAATTTCCCCATGGCGTTCTCGACTACAACGCTGCTGTGGGGACTGATCAAGTTCAGAGACGGCTACGTGGCGGCTGGAGAACTGAACAACGCCTACGACTCCGTCCGCTGGCCTCTAGACTACTTCATCAAGTGTTGGGACAGCGAGAACAAAGAATACTGGGCGCAGGTAAACACACAATGAATGAATGAATGAATGAATGAATTACTGAACGAAAGAAGGATGAACTTTGAACAAATAGACAGTAAGTAAATAAATAAATAAAAATATAAATAAATAAAATTAAAAAAAACCCACATAAATAAAGAAATTTAATTAATTATTTAATTAAAAAAGTCATAAAAAGTGACGACAACGACGACGACAACAACGACGACGACAACAACAACGACAACAACAATGACAACAACAACGACGACAACAACAATGACAACGACGACAGCAACAACTACGACAACGAAGACGACGACAACAACGACGA
The DNA here is from genome assembly GCA_012295275.1 of Chrysomallon squamiferum. Classification (NCBI taxonomy): domain Eukaryota; kingdom Metazoa; phylum Mollusca; class Gastropoda; order Neomphalida; family Peltospiridae; genus Chrysomallon; species Chrysomallon squamiferum. The sequence continues at coordinate 6,279,271 of CM022674.1, forward strand.
CGGCGACAACCACGACTACGACAACAACAACGACGACGACAACAGCAATGACGACAACGACAACGACAACGACGACAACGACAACGACGACAACGACAACAACGGAGGAAAGAAAGACAAAAATAAATTTGAAATATTCTCTCTCTCAGGTAGGTGATCCTGCTGCAGATCACAATTACTGGGGTAGACCGGAAGAGATGACGATGGACAGGCCCGCATTTAAAGTGAGCACGAGCTCTCCAGGAAGTGACGTAACAGCAGAAACTGCAGCTGCTTTAGCAGCCGGTTCGATCGTTTTCAGCAAATCAGGTAGATTTAATTAATTAACACACGTTAATTAATTCTAGTCAGTTTTTAAATTAACTTGAACTTTTTAGAGTATGAATATTATTTTTCTTTGTTTATTTGCTTGTTTTATTATTATTATTATTTATTTTTTATATGTTCGTTTAATTCATAGGATTTTTTTAAACTTATTATGTTGTATGTATTGTTGTTGTTGTTGTTGTTTTTTTTTGTGTTTTTTTACCACTACTATGATTACTTTTATAATGGTTTATTTTCTTATTTCAGATTCATCGTATTCGGCGACATTACTGATCAAAGCTAAAAGTTTGTACGATTTCGCCTACAAGTACAGAGGAAAATACTCCGATGCAATCGTTAAAGCTGCTCCTTTTTACAAGTAAGTACGTAGATGTTTTACTGATGTTCACATTGGTTGTATAGCTGAAGTTAATTTCAGGTAGAAAGAAAAGAAAGAAGCACAATCATCACTGTGGTAGATTGTTCATTTGTAAATAATAATAATAAGAAGAATAATAATAATAAGATATACTACTACTACTACTACTAATAATAATAATAATAATAATAATAATAATAACAGAAGCAACATCAACATTAGCAGCAACAACATCAACAATTAGCAACAGCAACGAGAACAATAAGAGAAACAACAACAACAACACTAAGAACAAAATATAGAAACAAATAGTGATGATGATGATGATGATTACTATGATATTGATGATGCTGATGGTTAATAACCTTGATAAAGACAAATTCTGTTGAAAACAAAAACAAAATATAAAACAAAGTTGCTGATGATGATGATAATGATGAAGAAAGTGTAGTTGTGATATTGATAGATGAAAAATAATAACAATAATAATAAAAGTCGTGTTATTAATGATGACTATTACTACTACGACGTCAACGACCATGATGATGATGATGATGATGATGATGATGGAAATTATGAGGCAGTCCGGTTTTCTGTCTTATTATCTTTATGACTTTTAACCATCTTTGTTCAGCCATATAACAAGCTGTGAAAATTCTGTCTGTTTTATATCCACTGTTTACATCAGATCATACAATGGTTACAAGGATGAGCTGTGTTGGGGAGCTGCTTGGCTGTACAAAGCAACAGGCGAGTCATCCTACCTCCAGAAAGCAAACGAGTTTTCAGACGCAAATTCAAACGAGTTTTCCTGGGATGACAAGATCAGAGGGTGTCAGGTAAATTTGGTTTGTTGAGTTTCGATTTTGCTAGCTCCTGGTTTTTTTTATGCAAGCTCGTGTCTAAATAGGTGTGTCTTATGTGTGTAGTGTGCGGGCGTGTATTTGAATTTAAATGTGTGCTCGCGCGCGCGCGCGTTTGTAGGTGTGTGTGTGTGTGTGTGTGTGTCTGTGTGTCTCTGTGAACATCAGCGATCTATCTGTGTACACGTGTTTGTTTATTTTTTTTTTTCTTTATTCATGTACTAGCTTATTTATTTATTTATTTATTCATTCATTCATTCATGTATCTACTTACTTAACAATTTATTTATTTATTTATTTATTTGTTTATTTACTGACAGCTACTGCTGTTTGAGATCGCCAAGGAGAGCAATGACGCTGACAATGTTGACAAATACAAGACAAAAATTGTGAATTTTGTTGACAACTGGTTGCCAGGAAGATCGGTCCCTCAAACTCAGTGTGGCCTTTCTTGGTACAGTGAATGGGGGTCACTACGTTATACAGGTAAATTTGTATAGGTAAACAATCACTACTTTGAACAGGTAAACAATCACTACGTTATACAGGTAAACGATCACGTCTTTGTACAGGTAAACAATCACTACTTTGTACAGGTAAAGCAATCACTACGTTATACAGTAAACAATCACTACATTATACAGGTAAACAGCCACTACGTTATACAGATAAACAATCACTACCTTATACAGGTAAACTGTGTTATAGAAGTAAACAATAACAACGTTTTAGAGGTACACAATAAACAGTCATATTTTGAAAAAGTAAACAATCACTAGGTTATGCAGGTAAACAATCACTACGTTATACAGGTAAACAATGTCTTAGGTAAGTAAACATCACTTCGCAGTATAGGTAAACAATCACTAGCACGTACAAATGAACAATCACGAGGTTATACGGTCAAAAATCAGTAAGCAATCAGTAAAGTATTCAGGTGAAAAGAAACACACCCACATAGATATAGTTAGATAGATAGATAGATAGATATAATGCTCATATATATATATATAATCTACAGCTAACGCTGCACTCATTGCACTAATTGCTGCCGACGACGGCATCAAGACGTCAGCGTACACAGAGTGGGCGACAAAAGAGATTAACTTCATGTTGGGCGACAACAAAAAACACAGAAGTTACGTCGTTGGCTTCGGTACAAATCCACCAGTTAGACCACATCACAGCAGCAGGTTAGTATTTACAGCAGTAGTCATTGTAGTAGTAGTAGTAGTAGTAGTAGTAGTAGTAGTAATAGTAGTAATAGTAGTAGTAGCAGTAGTAGTAGTAGCAGTAGTAGTAGTAGTAACAGTAGTCATTGTTGTTGTCGTCGTCGTTGTTATTGTTATAACTGTAATTTCAGTAGTGCTGGTTGCGGGATTTGCAGTAGTAGCCGTTGCTGTAGTTGTAGTGATAATGATAGCTGTAGTAGAGGTTGTTTTAGTAATAGCAGTAGCTGTTGTTTTGTACTAGCAATAATACTTGTAACAGTCTTATAATACAAAATGACAACATATTTTAACATTATAGAAAACAAACAAACAAACAAATCAAAGATAAAAATAAAAAATTACCCAAGAAATAACCCTCCCCCTCCCAAGAAAATCCCCCCAAACAAACCAAAACAAAAAACCTTTATAATAAAGACAATAACAAACATACTGACAAGTTAGACAAAGATCATTTTTTAATAATTATTATTACCATAAGTAATAAGATAGATTCATCATTCTCTCTGTCTTCTTATTTTTCTCTAGCTCTTGTCCGGACCCACCTGCATCATGTGGGTGGGACGATTTCCATAGTCCTAAACCCAACCCCCATAAACTGTACGGGGCGCTGGTAGGGGGTCCCGACCGAAATGAGAATTACGAAGATGTACGAAGCGATTACAAGAAAAACGAAGTGGCCTGTGATTACAATGCAGGCTTCCAGTCTGCGATAGCAGGTGAGATTTTTAAGGCCAAAGATAAAGAAATATTTGTTTTAACAGATCTAAAGATATTATCGGTTATTTCCCTGTATATATATATATATTAGGTTAATTATTTCGAAATTTTATTTTATTCTTTATTTCATGTACTTATTCCCGTTCCCTTTTGTTAATTTTTTTATCTGTCTGTCTGTCTGTCTTTCCATCCGTCTCTTCATCCATCCATCCATCCATTCATCTATTCGATTTAAAATTTTTATTTTTTTATTTGTGCGTTTGTTTGTTTGTTTGCTTATTTGTTTATTTGTTTGTTTATTTATTTCCAGGACTGGTACATTTTCAGATAAATGGCCATCTTCCCGCAGTTTCTCCACCTTCCGGCTGTTCAGGATTACAAAACTAAAATCTAATTAAATAAATATAATTACTCTTGTAGTCTTTCGTTACCTCGTTATACATACACATTATACATATACATACACATACATATACACATACATATACATATCCTCATACATAAACATATATATAATCAAAAAAATTAAAAAATTAAAAAAAGAATAAAAATAGCATTTCTCCAGAAGAAGTTTATTTTCATAAATGATTATTAATTTTCATTTGCAATGGTCAAATGACATCTGAGAATGTGTCTGTATTTCAGTGAGAGAGACAGAGACAGACAGAGACAGATACACAGAGGGAAAGAAAGACAATCACAAGACAGTTAAGTCTGTGGTATTTATCTTGTAAAATCGGTCAGCTCCGTTAAATGCTAAAACAAAAAACGAAAAATACCGAATCGAATCGAAACGGGCTGAATCGTGCAGAAACTGGCCAAAAAGAACAATTATTGCACTTGTTACATTAATTTATTTCAAATGTGCACCCAGTTTAAAATGGCCTGATTTCCTTGCCTTATTATTAGATTTATTACCATTCTCCCCCCCCAGCCCCCAAACTTAGAGTGATAGCGAGGCTTAGAGTGAGGCAAGGGATCGAGTCTAGAGTTCAAAGTTCACTGACCTTAACATCTGACCTTAACGTCTGACCTTAACATCTGACCTTAACGTCTGACCTTAACGTCTGACCTTAACGTCTGATCTTAACGTCTGACCTTAACATCTGACCTTAACGTCTGACCTTAACGTCTGACCTTAACGTCTGACCTTAACATCTGACCTTAACGTCTGACCTCAACGTCTGACCTTAACGTCTGACCTCAACGTCTGACCTTAACGTCTGACCTTAACGTCTGACCTTAACATCTGACCTGTCTCTTTACTACTGTAAATATGAAGTTATGGCAAACTAATCTCGGGGTTCATCAATGAAGATGGCGTAAACTGAACTTTTGAAACTGAATTTAGAATAATATTACAGAAATGTTAAATTCTATTAATATTATTTAAACTTTACAATGACAGAACAATTTTAAATTCAAAATTCAGAGCACAAATATATAAGACAGATTTAAGATGACGGAATAGTATTGTCCTCTAGTTTTATTTAGTTGTTCTTTCCGGGGTTTTGGGGGGGGGGGTTTCTGTTGTTTTTGTGTTTTTTTTTTTCTTCTTCTCTTGATTCTTTATGAAGCTCTGTGATTCCTTAACTTACATTTATCAGCATCACCGTTAATTAGCTGTACAATCAATAAAAACAAGCGTTTTGGTTAATACTCATAACGTCAGCCTCTTTTTCAAACTGCTGGTGTCAGGATTAGAAGCAGGAAGTTTTGCATTGTGTCACGCTCTGTTATTGTCATCATCATCATCACTATCATTCTTCTTCTTCTTCTCCTTCTCCTTCTTCTTCTTCATCTTCTTCTTCTTCTTCTTCTTCTTCTTCTTCTTCTTCTTCTTCTTCTTCTTCTTCTTACCAGTATTATTTATTAGTTACTATTACAGCAATACAGAACAAGACACTACAGAAAATAAACTTTAAGCACTTTTGACAAAATTCTCGTCTGGACGTGTATGATTTAATTAGCAAATTGATAATCTTGTAATATCTATAAATAGTGTTAACCACCACCTGTCAGATCACTGTATTAAAAAAATAATAATAATAATTGTTGACCTATTCCCCAATACGTAAAATGTTAAGGTCTTCAAGAGATACTTTTTGTTTTCAGTATTATCTGAAGATATCGTTAGAGATTTGTTTTTCATCTCTTAACACAAAGTTTCGTGTTTCACCGCATCATTGTTACTCACTGAACAAGGAAAGCATTTGGAACTGAACGACCACACAGAAAAATGTTGTGTAAACTGGATGACACTGAAGATGAATTTCACTTTTTAGTAATATGTGCATTGTATTTGCATTTTCTTGTACTGTGCTTAAAATACTACTACTAATAATAATACTAATAATACTAATAATAATTAAATAAATAAATAAACAACAACAACAACAACAAACAACAAACAACAAACAAGAAGAAGAACAAAAACAAAAAGAAGAAGAAGAAGAACAACAACAACAACAATAATAATAATAATACCGGTTAAGACCATCTGTTTTTAAATTAATACAGTTACTGTCTGTTCAGAAAAGACAACAACTTTTTAACCTTAGAAATTATTTAAAAACGCGACATTTATAACTGTCTGTCGTCCAAATACACATCACGTGTTCAGCTTTATGCTGACGATTATTTGAATATGACGTGTAATGTTCTGTGTACTTGTTTGCTTATGAGCAACACAGCTTAAAGAAAGTAAACTATTATTACGTTTAAATTACTACATAATTAATATACGAAGTGATTGCTACCAACAATACATGACTGATAAGCTGTATATACTTGCCGCCAATAGAAAAGTAACTGCAAGGCAATGCTGATGACGTCAATTCCAAATTAATAAATTTCGGTTTTTAATTTGTTTGTTTTTTTACCATCGCATGAAATCTAGAGCATCCCTTTCGGCTGCCATAATTGATAAACCTTATGAGTTTATTGAACTGATTTCATCATCACTTGTTTTTGTGTTTTTTTTCATTAAATATTTTATCTCGAATTTTCATCGTCTGTTCCTTTGCGATATTATATGAAACAACTGATAATAATAATAATTGAAAAAAAACAAAAACAACCTGTTGGACTATAAAAGGTCTTGTTTTTCTTTATTGTCGTTGTAAATTCGTTTGGTGGACTGCACTCAGCAACTTTAACAATGAGGTAAGACTGTAAATATTTACAATTACAAATAACTTTAATTTTAATTTTTCTTACCTCCCTTTAACAGTCTTTTCGCTCTTTCTTTCTTTTTTTTTTCTTTTTTTTTTTTCTTTTTTTGTTCAAGACGGTTTTCTTTATCCACCTCTTCGACTGTCTGTGAAAATTCTAGAATTAAACGATCACTTAGGAAATTTAACTCCTTACTTTGGTATTTTTGACGGTTGTCATGGATACCCTTGCACGATTATTTATCAGTGACTATTTAGCATGTCACGACAGACGTGTCGGACGGCAAAGTTAATTATCTAGAACTGTTTTACAAATCTAACATTAATCTATAATCACAAAACTGATTTCAACGTGGGCCATTCTGCAACACAAATAAATAAAAAAATAAAAATAAAAAATAGAAGTGATAAATAACATTTTTGGACACAACTGTTCAAATTATTCACCGAATCAGTTTCAGTGGCTACGTGTAATAAAGTATAGCGATGTAAACGATCGCCGCCATTTTGTTATCACGTGATATACTTTGGAACCTCGATTTCACGGGATGAGGAAGCACCGGTTCGGAAAATGCAAACGTCTGGGAAATCACGAATATAGACATCAACCCTAAAATTTACCGAAACATTAAACTTTAATACACATAACAGCAATATAAAACAGTGTAAGAAAAATACACAGACAGAAAAACAAATGTCATACAAGTAAATGTAAAGAAAAACGTACAACAGAAAAATTTAGACTAGGTCGTGTGAAATTTATTACGTTAGTTTCGTAATGTGTGGAAAATTTACTCTTACCTTAGTGGAAAGTGGTTTGAGAGAGAGAGAGAGGGTTAACTGTATTGTGTAGTGGAAATCAGAATAACGTAACAGAATCTAGACCTAAAATGTCAAGTGGGAAATGGCGGTAAGTTCAAACTTTGTGAATTTTTTCAGATTTCGAAATCGGTGTAAATCGAAGTGCGTGAAATCGAGAATCAACAGTTAAAAACTTTAAACAGGTGTGTCCACACAAAAGCGGACACACGCACATATGCACGCGCAAACAGTGAAACACATTTTGCAGATGCATTATCTATTTGCATGATTTATGATGCCACTGCATGTCAATGATCTATCGAACACTTTAATGAAATGTGATACTTATGACGTGCATACGCACACAAACACGCATACGGTGGATAAGCGAATGAATTAATGGATTAATTTTTACTGACAATTATTTATTTGTTTGTTTGTTTGTTTGTTTGTTTGTTTGTTTGTTTATTTATTTATTTACTGTTACCTTATATATTTTTCCAGATTACAGATAACATCCGCTTTATTTTTGCTGTTGTCGTTGAAGACGTCGGTTTATACTTCTACTACTCCAGGTTAGTATACAGGGTGTACGTCGTACATCGCAGGTGATACACTGGTATTTAAACGAATCCATATAAAAAATGTGCAGTTAGAAACTAGCATGTCACTTGTTGATCGATTATTATTATTATTATTATTATTATTATTATTATTAATAGTAGTAGTAGTTGTTGTTGTTTTAGTAGTAGTACTACTAAAAGTAGTTGTAGTAGTAGTAGTAGTAGTAGTAGTAGTATTGTTATTATTGTTATTGTTGTTGTTGTTTATTATCTTATTTACTTACTTATTAATTTTCTTCCGACTTGTAGGATTATCATCTACTGGAAGTACCATTTCCGGAAGCTCTAGTGGAAGTACATCTTCCGGAAGCTCTAGTGGAAGTACCATTTCCGGAATCTCTACTGGAAGTACCTCTTCCGGAAGCTCTAGTGGAAGTACATCTTCCGGAATCTCTAGTGGAAGTACATCTTCCGGAATCTCTACTGGAAGTACATCTTCCGGGACATCTGTTGGAACTTCACCTACTGTATCGTCTACACTAGCGCCAAGTTCGATTTTTGATATTTTTTTTAATCTTGAAATGACCAAAAATATTAATAAAAGATAGCATTTAATGAAGTAAGGCGAAAAAAAAAAATATATATATATATATATATCACTATGTACAAAACCATTTTAAACTGGTCTTAAAGAAACTAATGACTATAAATAGTTATGTTTAAGACTGATCTCTATTTCGTACTTGTTCTCTTACATCATTCTGCATTTCATGAAAAATGTTTCACCTCAGATTTGTAATTTAATTAGTTTGTATTATGAATTTTTCTCTTTCTACGTGATAAAATGCCTTGGAGAAATTTACAATAGCACTAAACAGTCTAACATTTTTGTTAACTTAATGAATAATCATTGAATGAAGAACAAACAAATTATCAACAATAACCATAAGTTAACGAAAATGAGATTGTGAGATGTATGCAATAGTCTTCAGCTGCATATGTCATTATTTCAGTAATAGCAATATTTAGTTGGTCTAAAATAACCTGATATTCTCCGTGTATCTATCTTTCATAAACTTCTACGGAGTCTAATCCTGCTTTAAAAAATTCAAATAATAAAATAAAAAATTATAAATTAAAAATAATTTGCAAACTCAAGACACATTATATCTGGAGGAAATTTAGCAATATTTTCCTGTAATAAATATTAGTATTCTTTAAGAGTTTGTATTAATAATGATATTTATTTATTTATTTGTTTGTTTATTTTAGGTTCTGGACGTTACAACTACGTGGACCTTTTACACAAGTCAATTCTTTTTTATGAGGCGCAAAGATCTGGCAAACTTCCGGCGAATAACCGAATTCCTTGGCGGGGTGACTCCGCGCTGAACGACCACGCCCCAGGTGGAAGAGACTTGACTGGGGGCTGGTACGATGGTAAGTGGAGATAACTGCGATGTTATTGCTACAAATAACAAAACAACAACATCAGTTTCAACTACAACAACAGTTATTGCTACCTCAACAGCTACCCTGCTACTGCTACAACTACTTCTGCAAATATTACCACTACTACTGCTACTATATTAAAAATACTTCTGATATTGCTCTTACTGATAGTACCACCTTGATTATTACAGCCACCATTGCTACTACAACTGCTTGTGTAACTGCTACAACAACAACCGCAACAATTATTCCTACTGTTGTACTTCCAACACAAGAGCAGCTACATCTGCTGTTACTATCACCATCGTTGCTATTACCACTACAACGACTATTGTTACTATAACAACCAATACCGTTACCTTGACAACCACTACTGTTACTATTACAACCAGCACTTTTAGAATTTCGTTTTATGATGATGATGATTGCTAATAATAAATAAATAAATAAATAAATAAATAAATAAATAAATAAACAAACAAATAAACAAACAAACAAATGGGAAAAATTCAACTTTTAACGTTTCTGTCTTACAGCTGGTGATTTTGTCAAATTTAATTTTCCCATGGCGTTCTCGACTACAACGCTGCTGTGGGGACTGATCAAGTTCAGAGACGGCTACGAGGCGGCTGGAGAACTGAACAACGCCTACGACTCCGTCCGCTGGCCTCTAGACTACTTCATCAAGTGTTGGGACAGCGAGAACAAAGAATACTGGGCGCAGGTAAACACAGAATGAAAGAATGAATGAATGAATTACTGAACGAAAGAAGGATGAACTTTGAACAAATAGACAGTAAGTAAGTAAATAAATAAAATTATAAATAAATAAAATTAAAAAAAAACCCACATAAATAAATTTAATTAATTATTTAATTAAAGAAGTCATAAAAAGTGACAACGACGCCGACAACAACGACGACGACGACAACAACAACGACAACAACAATGACAACAACCACGACGACAACAACAACTACGACAACGACGACGACAACAACAACGACGACAACAACAACAACAATGACAACAACGACGACAACAACAATGACAACAACGACGACGACAACAACAATGACAACGACGACGACAACAACAATGACGACAACAACGACAACGACAACAACGGAGGAAAGAAAGAAAGACAAAAATAACTTTGAAATATTCTCTCTCTCAGGTAGGTGATCCTGCTGCAGATCACAATTACTGGGGTAGACCGGAAGAGATGACGATGGACAGGCCCGCATTTAAAGTGAGCACGAGCTCTCCAGGAAGTGACGTAACAGCAGAAACTGCAGCTGCTTTAGCAGCCGGTTCGATCGTTTTCAGCAAATCAGGTAGACTTAATTAATTAATACACGCTAATTAATTCTCTGTCAGTTTTTAAATTAACTTGAACTTTTTAGAGTATGAATATTATTTTCTTTGTTTATTTGCTTGCTTTATTATTATTATTTTTTTTTACATGTTCGTTTAATTCATAGGATTTTTTAAAACTTATTATGTTGTATGTATTGTTGTTGTTGTTGTTGTTTTTTTTTTTTTTTTTTTTTTTTTTTACCACTACTATGATTACTTTTATAATGGTTTATTTTCTTATTTCAGATCCATCGTATTCGGCGACATTACTGATCAAAGCTAAAAGTTTGTACGATTTCGCCTACAACTACAGAGGAAAATACTCCGATGCAATCGTTAAAGCTGCTCCTTTTTACAAGTAAGTACGTAGATGTTTTACTGATGTTCACATTGGTTGTATAGCTGAAGTTAATTTCAGGTAGATAGAAAAGAAAGAAGCACAATCATCACAGTGATAGATTGTTCATTTGTAAATAATAATAATAATAATAAGATATAATAATAATAATAATAACAGAAGCAACATCAACATTAGCAGCAACAACAACAACACTAAGAACAAAATATAGAAACAAATAGTGATGATGATGATGATGATAATGATGATTACTATGTTATTGATAATGCTGATGGTTAATAACCTTGATAAAGACAAATTCTGTTGAAAACAAAAACAAATATCATAAAAAAAGTTTATGATGATGATAATGATGACGAAAGTGTAGTTGCTGATATTGATAAATGAAAAATAATAACAATAATAACAAAAGCCGTGTTAATAATGATGACTGTTGCTAGTACGACGTCAACGACCACGATGATGATGACAATGATGATGATGATAATGATGATGATGATGATGATGATGATGATGATGGGGATTATGACGCGGTCCGGTTTTCTGTCTTATTATGTTTATGACGTTTAACCATGTTTGTGCAGCCATATAACAAGCTGTGAAAATTCTGTCTGTTTTATATCCACTGTTTACATCAGATCATACAATGGTTACAAAGATGAGCTGTGTTGGGGAGCTGCTTGGCTGTACAAAGCAACAGGCGAGTCATCCTACCTCCAGAAAGCAAACGAGTTTTCGGACGCAAATTCAAACGAGTTTTCCTGGGATGACAAGATCAGAGGGTGTCAGGTAAATTTGGTTTGTTGAGTTTCGATTTCGCTAGGACCAAGCACGCGTTCTGGCTTTGTTTATGCAAGCTCGTGTCTAAATATGTGTGTCTACGTGTGTAGTGTGCGGGCGTGAATGTGAATTTAAATGAGTGCTCGCGCGCGAGTGTGTGTGTGTGAACATCTGCGATCTATCTGCTTACACGTGTATGTTTATTCTTTTTTTTTCTTTATTCATGTACTTGCTTATTTATTTATTTATTTATTCATTCATTCATTCATTCATGTATCTACTTACTTAACAATTTATTATTTTATTTATTTATTTATTTATTTGTTTGTTTATTTACTGACAGCTACTATTGTTTGAGATCGCCAAAGAGAGAAATGACGCTGACAATGTTGACAAATACAAGACAAAAATTGTGAACTTTGTTGACAAGTGGATGCCAGGAGGATCGGTCCCTCAAACTCAGTGTGGCCTTTCTTGGTACAGTGAATGGGGGTCACTTCGTTATACAGGTAAACACCCACTACATTATAGCGTAAACAATTACTGTGTTGTACAGGTAAACAGTCACTACATTATAGGGTAAACAGTCACTACATTATAGCGTAAACAATACCTGTGTTGTACAGGTAAACAATCACTACATTATAGGGTAAACAGTCAAACAATTACCGTGTTGTACAGGTAAAGCAATCACTGCCTTATACAGGTAAACAATATCTGTCATGTAAGTAAACCTCACTTCGCTGTATAGGTAAACAATCACTACCGTACAGAAAAGAACAATCACGAAGTTGTACGGTCAAAAATCACTACAATAAACAATCATTAAGGCATGCATTCAAGTGAACCAACACATGCATGCACACACACATACATACATACACACACAGACACACATACATACACAGATACACATACACACACCTAGACACACATATACATTATGTGTGTGTGCGTGTGAGTGTGTGTGTAAGTATAAATATATATATATAATCTACAGCTAACGCTGCACTCATTGCTCTAATTGCTGCCGACGACGGCATCAAGACGTCAGCGTACACAGAGTGGGCGACAAAAGAGATTAACTTCATGTTGGGCGACAACAAAAAACACAGAAGTTACGTCGTTGGCTTCGGTACAAATCCACCAGTTAGACCACATCACAGCAGCAGGTTAGTATTTACAGCAGTAGTCGTTGTAGTAGTAGTAGTAGTAACAGTAGTCATTGTTGTTGTCGTCGTCGTTGTTATTGTTATAACTGTAATTTCAGTTGTGCTGGTTGCGGGATTTGCAGTAGTAGCCGTTGCTGTAGTTGTAGTGATGATGATAGCTGTAGCAGAGGTTGTTTTAGTAATAGCAGTAGCTGTTATTTTGTACTAGCAATAATACTTGTAACACAAAATGACAACATATTTTAATATTGTAAAGAAAACAAACAAACAAACAAATCAAAGATAAAAATAAAAAATTACCCAAGAAATAACCCTTCCCCTCTCAAGAAAAAAAACAACAAACAAACCAAAACAAAAAACATTTATAATAAAGACAATAACAAACATACTGACAAGTTAGACAAAGACAATTTTAATAATTATTATTACCATAAATAACCAGATAGATTCATCATCTTTCTGTCTTCTCATTTTTCTCTAGCTCTTGTCCGGACCCACCTGCATCATGTGGGTGGGACGATTTCCATAGTCCTAAACCCAACCCCCAGACTCTGTACGGGGCGCTGGTAGGGGGTCCCGACCAAAATGAGAATTACGAAGATGTACGAAGCGATTACAAGAAAAACGAAGTGGCCTGTGATTACAATGCAGGCTTCCAGTCTGCGATAGCAGGTGAGATTTTTTAAGGCCAAAGATAAAGAAATATTTGTTTTAACAGATCTAAAGATATTATCGGTTATTTCCCTGTATATATATATATATATATTAGGTTAATTATTTCGAAATTTTATTTTATTCTTTATTTCATGTACTTATTCCCGTTCCCTTTTGTTAATTTTTTTTATCTGTCTGTCTGTCTGTCTGTCTGTCTTTCCATCCGTCTCTTCATCCATCCATCCATTCATCTATTCGATTTTAAATTATTTTATTTTTTATTTGTGCGATTGTTTGTTTGTTTGCTTATTTGTTTATTTGTTTGTTTATTTATTTCCAGGACTGGTACATTTTCAGATAAATGGCCATCTTCCCGCAGTTTCTCCACCTTCCGGCTGTTCAGGATTACAAAACTAAAATCTAATTAAATAAATATAATTACTCTTGTAGTCTTTCGTTACCTCGTTATACATACACATTATACATATACATACACATACATATACACATACATATACATATCCTCATACATAAACATATATATAATCAAAAAAATTAAAAAATTAAAAAAAGAATAAAAATAGCATTTCTCCAGAAGAAGTTTATTTTCATAAATGATTATTAATTTTCATTTGCAATGGTCAAATGACATCTGAGAATGTGTCTGTATTTCAGTGAGAGAGACAGAGACAGACAGAGACAGAGACACAGAGGGAAAGAGAGACAATCACAAGACAGTTAAGTCTGTGGTATTTATCTTGTAAAATCGGTCAGCTCCGTTAAATGCTAAAACAAAAAACGAAAAATACCGAATCGAATCGAAACGGGCTGAATCGTACAGAAACTGGCCTTAGAAGAACAATTATTGGACTGTTACATTAATTTATTTCAAATGTGCACCCAGTTTAAAATGGCCTGGTTCCCTTGTCTTATTATTAGATTTATTACCACTCTCCCCCCCCCCAGCCCCCAAACTTAGAGTGATAGCGAGGCTTAGAGTGAGGCAAGGGATCGAGTCTGGAGTTCAAAGTTCACTGACCTTAACATCTGACCTTAACGTCTGAGCTTAACATCTGACCTTAACGTATGACCTTAACGTATGACCTTAACATCTGACCTTAACATCTGACCTTAACATCTGACCTTAACGTCTGATCTTAACGTCTGACCTTAACATCTGACCTTAACGTCTGACCTTAACGTCTGACCTTAACGTCTGACCTTAACGTCTGACCTTAACGTCTGACCTTAACGTCTGACCTTAACATCTGACCTTAACATCTGACCTTAACGTCTGACCTTGACATCTGACCTGTCTCTTTACTACTGTAAATATGAAGTTATGGCAAATTAATCTCGGGGTTCATCAGTAAAGATGGCGTAAACTGAACTTTTGAAATTGAATTTAGAATAATATTACAGAAATGTTAAATTCTATTAATATTATTTAAACTTTACAATGGCAGCAGAATTTTAAATTCAAAATTCAGAGCACAAATATATAAGACAGATTTAAGATGACGGAATAGTATTGTCCTCTAGTTTTATTTAGTTGTTCTTTCCGGGTTATTTTGGGGGGTTTTCTGTTGTTTTTGTGTTTTTTTTCTTCTTCTTCTCTTGATTCTTTATGAAGCTCTGTGATTCCTTAACTTACATTTATCAGTATCACCGTTAATTAGCTGCACAATCAATAAAAACAAGCGTTTTGGTTAATACTCATAACGTCAGCCTCTTTTTCAAACTGGTGGTGTCAGGATTAGAAGCAGGAAGTTTTGCATTGTGTCACGCTCTGTTGTTGTCATCATCCTCCTGCTCCTCCTCCTCCTCCTCCTTCTTCTTCTTCTTTTTCTTCTTCTTCTTCTTCTTCTTCTTCTTCTTCTTCTTCTTCTTCTTCTTCTTACCAGTATTATTTATCAGTTACTATTACAGCAATACAGAACAAGACACTACAGAAAATAAACTTTAAGTACTTTTGACAAAATTCTCGTCTGGACGTGTATGATTTAATTAGCAAATTGATAATCTTGTAATATCTATAAATAGTGTTAACCACCTCCTGTCAGATCACTGTATTAAAAAAAAAAATAATAATAATTGTTGACCTATTCCCCAATACGTAAAATTTTAAGGTCTTCAAGAGATACTTTTTGTTTTCAGTATTATCTGAAGATATCGTTAGAGATTTGTTTTTCATCTCTTAACACAAAATTTCAAGTTTCAACCGCATCATTGTTACTCATTGAACAAGGAAAGCATTTGGAACTGAACGATCACAGAGAAAAATGTTGTGTAAACTGGATGACACTGAAGATGAATTTCACTTTGTAGTAATATGTGCATTGTATTTGCATTTTCTTGTACTGTGCTTAAAATAATACTACTACTAATAATACTAATAATACTAATAATAATTAAATAAATAAATAAACAACAACAACAACAACAACAATAATAATAATAATACCAGTTATGACCATCTGTTTTTAAATTAATACAGTTACTGTCTGTTCAGAAAAGACAACAACTTTTTAACCTTAGAAATTATTTTAAAACGCGACATTTATAACTGTCTATCGTCCAAATACACATCACGTGTTCAGCTTTATGCTGACGATTATTTGAATATGACGTGTAATGTTCTGTGTACTTGTTTGCTTATGAGCAACACAGCTTAAAGAAACTAAACTACTATTACGTTTAAATTACTACATAATTAATATACGAAGTGATTGCTACCAACAATACATGACTGATAAGCTGTATCTACTTGCCGCCAATAGAAAAGTAACTGCAAGGCAATGCTGATGACGTCAATTCCAAATTAATAAATTTCGGTTTTTATTTTGTTTGTTTTTTTCTAGTGCATCCCTTTCGGCTGCCATAATTGATAAACCTTATGAGTTTATTGAACTGATTTCATCATCACTTGTTTTTGTGTTTTTTTTTCATTAAATATTTTATCTCGAATTTTCATCGTCTGTTCCTTTGCGATATTATATGAAACAACTGATAATAATAATAATTGAAAAAAAACAAAAACAACCTGTTGGACTATAAAAGGTCTTGTTTTTCTTTATTGTCGTTGTAAATTCGTTTGGTGGACTGCACTCAGCAACTTTAACAATGAGGTAAGACTGTAAATATTTACAATTACAAATAATTTTAATTTTAATTTTTCTTACCTCCCTTTAACAGTCTTTTCGCTCTTTCTTTCTTTTTTTTTTTTTTTTTTTTTTTTTTTTTTTTTTTTTTTCCAGACGGTTTTCTTTATCCACCTCTTCGCCTGTCTGTGAAAATTCTAGAATTAAACGATCACTTAGGAAATTTAACTCCTTACTTTGGTATTTTTGACGGTTGTCATGGATACCCTTGCACGATTATTTATCAGTGACTATTTAGCATATCACGACAGACGAATCTAACATTAATCTATAATCACAAAACTGATTTCAATGTCGGCCATTCTGCAACACAAATGAATAAAAAAACAAAAATAGGTGGGGGTGGGAAAACAACGGTTCAGAAAATGCAAAAGTTTGGGAAATCACGAATATAGACATCAACCTAAAATTTACCGAAACATTAAACTTTAAAACACATAACAGCAATATAAAACAGTGTAAGAAGAATACACAGACAGAAAAACAAATGTCATACAAGTAAATGTAAAGAAAAACGTACAACAGAAAAATTTAGACTAGGTCGTGTGATATTTATTACGTTAGTTTTGTAATGTGTGGAAAATTTACTCTTACCTTAGTGGAAAGTGGTTTGAGAGAGAGAGAGAG
This sequence comes from Chrysomallon squamiferum, assembly GCA_012295275.1. Classification (NCBI taxonomy): domain Eukaryota; kingdom Metazoa; phylum Mollusca; class Gastropoda; order Neomphalida; family Peltospiridae; genus Chrysomallon; species Chrysomallon squamiferum. The sequence goes on from CM022674.1 coordinate 6,296,868, forward strand.
GGTTAACTGTATTGTGTAGTGGAAATCAGAATAACGTAACAGAATCTAGACCTAAAATGTCAAGTGGGAAATGGCGGTAAGTTCAAACTTTGTGAATTTTTTCAGATTTCGAAATCGATGTAAATCGAAGTGCGTGAAATCCAGAATCAACAGTAAAAACTTTAAACAGGTGTGTCCACACAAATGCGGACACACGCACATATGCACGCGCAAACAGTGAAACACATTTTGCAGATGCATTATCTATTTGCATGATTTATGATGCCACTGCATGTCAATGATCTATCGAACATTTTAATGAAATGTGATACTTATGACGTGCATACGCACACAAACATGCATACGGTGGACAAGCGAATGAATTAATGGATTAATTTTTATTGACAATTATTTATTTGTTTGTTTGTTTGTTTATTTATTTATTTATTTACTTTTACCTTATATTTTTTTTTTCCAGATTACAGATAACATCCGCTTTATTTTTGCTGTTGTCGTTGAAGACGTCGGCTTATACCTCTACGACTCTAGGTTAGTATACAGGGTGTACGTCGTACATCGCAGGTTAAACACTGTTATTTAAACGAAATCCATAAAAAATGTCCAGTTAGAAACTAGCATGTTGATCGATTATTATTATTATTATTATTATTATTATTATTATTATTATTATTATTAATAGTAGTAGTAGTTGTTGTTGTTTTAGTAGTACTACTACTAAAAGTAGTAGTAGTAGTAGTAGTAGTATTGTTATTATTGTTATCGTTGTTGTTGTTTATTATCTTATTTACTTACTTATTAATTTTCTTGCGACTTGTAGGATCATCATCTAGTGGAAGTACAACTTCTGGAATCTCTACTGGAAGTACATCTTCCGGAATCTCTACTGGAAGTACAACTTCCGGAAGCTCTAATGGAAGTACAATTTCCGGAATCTCTAGTGGAAGTACAACTTCTGGCAGCTCTAGTGGAAGTACAATTTCCGGAAGCTCTAGTGGAAGTACATCTTCCGGAATCTCTAGTGGAAGTACATCTTCCGGGACATCTGTTGGAACTTCACCTACTGTATCGTCTACACTAGCGCCAAGTTCGATTTTTGATATTTTTTTAATCTTGAAATGACCAAAAATATTAATAAAGGATAGCATTGAATGAAGTATCGGGAAAAAAAAAAAATAAATATATCACTAGGTACAAAACCATTTTAAACTGGTCTTAAAGAAACTAATGACTATAAATAGTTATGTTTAAGAATGATCTCTGTTTCGTACTTGTTCTCTTACATCATTTTACATTTCATGAATTTTTTTTCAACCTCAGATTCGTAATTTAATTAGTTTGTATTATAAATGTTTTTCTTTCTAGGTGATAAAATGCCTTGGAGAAATTTACAGTAGTACTAAACAGTCTAACATTTTTGTTAACTTAATGAATAATCATTGAATGAAGAACAAACAAATTATCAACAATAACCATAAGTTAACAAAAATGAGATTGTGAGATATATGCAATAGTCTTCAGCTGCATATGTCATTATTTCAGTAAAGCAATATTTAGTTGATCTAAAATAACCTGATATTCTCCGTGTATCTATCTTTCATAAACTTCTACGGAGTCTAATCCTGCTTTAAAAAATTCAAATAATAAAAATAAAATTCAAGACACATTATATCTGGAAATTTAAAAATATTTTTGTAAAACTCAAGTATTCTTTAACAGTTATATCTGGAGGATCTATATATTTATTTATTTATTTATTTATTTTTTATTTATATATTTAATAAATATTTATTTATTCTTTATTTATTTGTTTGTTTATTTATTTATTTATATATTTATTTATTTATCTTTATTTATTTGTTTGTTTGTTTTAGGTTCTGGACGTTACAACTACGTGGACCTTTTACACAAGTCAATTCTTTTTTATGAGGCGCAAAGATCTGGCAAACTTCCGGCGAATAACCGAATTCCTTGGCGGGGTGACTCCGCGCTGAACGACCACGCCCCAGGTGGAAGAGACTTGACTGGGGGCTGGTACGATGGTAAGTGGAGATAACTGCGATGTTATTGCTACAAATAACAAAACAACAACATCAATTTCAACTACAACGACAGTTATTGCTAACTCAACAACTACCCTGCTACATCTGCAAATGTTACCTCTACTACTGCTACAACTACATCTGCAAATATTACCACTACTACTGCTACTATATTAAAAAATACTTCTGCTATTGCCCTTACTGCTAGTATCACATTGATTATTACAGCCGCTATTGCTACTACAACAGCTTGTGTAACTGCTACAACAACAGCCCCAAAAGTTATTCATACTGTTGTACTTCCAACACAAGAACAGCTACATCTGCTGTTGTTGCCACCATCGCTGCTATTACCCTACAACGACTACTGTTACTATAACAACCAATACCGTTACCTTGACAACCACTACTGTTACTATTTCAACCAGCACTGTTAGAATTTCTTTTATGATGATGATGATGCTAATAATAATAAATAAATAAATAAATAAATAAATAAACAAACAAACAAACAAACAAACAAACAAATGGGTAAAAGTAAACTTTTAACGTTTCTGTCTTACAGCTGGTGATTTTGTCAAATTTAATTTTCCCATGGCGTTCTCGACTACAACGCTGCTGTGGGGATTGATCAAGTTCAGAGACGGCTACGTGGCGGCTGGAGAACTGAACAACGCCTACGACTCCGTCCGCTGGCCTCTAGACTACTTCATCAAGTGTTGGGACAGTGAGAACAAAGAATACTGGGCACAGGTTTACATAGAATGAAAGAATGAATGAATAAGCAATGAATTATGAATAAATAGACAATAAATAAATTAATTAATTAATTAAAGACATGTAATAAATAAATAAGTAAATAAAATTATATGTAATTAAATCGTCATGTACGTAACAAGAAATATTTTAAAGATAATTGTATACAAACTTAAACAAAGAAACGATGCAATAAATATAATTGTATACAAACTTAAGGAAAGAAACAATGCAATAAATATAATGACAACAAGATCAGCAACAACGAGACTAATAACAATAATAATAACGACGACGACAACGACAACAACAACGAAATAATCACAGAGGAAAGAAAGAAAGACAAAAATAAATTTGAAATATTCTCTCTCTCAGGTAGGGGACCCGGAAATAGATCACAATTACTGGGGTAGACCGGAAGAGATGACAATGGACAGGCCCGCATTTAAAGTGAGCACGAGCTCCCCAGGAAGTGACGTAACAGCGGAAACTGCAGCTGCTTTAGCAGCCGGTTCGATCGTTTTCAGCAAATCAGGTAGATTTAATTAATTAACACACGTTAACTAATTCTCAGTCAGTTTTTAAATTAATTGAATTTTTTTTTTGATATATGAATGTTATTTTATTTGGTTTGTTTGCTTGTTTCTTTTCTTTGTATGTTTATTTATTTTTATTTTCATAGGATTTTTTTTTTTTTGTAACCTGTTATTATGTCATATTTAATGGGTTCTGTAACCAATGCTTTGTAATGGTTTATTTTCTTATTTCAGATCCATCGTATTCGGCGACATTACTGAACAAAGCTAAAAGTTTGTACGATTTCGCCTACAAGTACAGAGGAAAATACTCCGATTCAATCGTTGAAGCTAGAGATGCATATGGGTACATTGTTGATGATGTTGTTGTTGGTGTAGTAGTTTTGTTTCTGTTTATAATATTGCTGTTGGTACTGATGATGGCGATGGTCATTAATATGATAATGATGATGACAATGATAATGATGTAGATGACGATGTTATGTTGAGTATTGTTAAAGCTATTCCCTTTTAATTACCTCCATGTGATGTTTGTGTTGATGTTGGGTTCCATCACTGCGATAAATTTTTCATTTGTAATAGTAATAATAACAGCAGCAATAGCATCAATAACAACAACGATAATAATAATAATAATAATAATAATAATAATAATAATAATAATAATAATAATAATAATAATAATTCCCATAGTTAAGAAAACAGAATAACATAATGTTGATGACAGTGATGAATTATTATAATGATGATGATGATGATGATTAAAGTGATGACATTGATCACAAAGTAAAAATGTGAACATTATTTTTATGATGATGATGATGATGCCGGTGAATACGATCTCTGGTTTTCTCTCACATTCAACCATATAATCGTCGTTTAAAACTCGGTCTGTAAGTCCACTGTTTGGCTGTTTACTTTAGATCTCAAGGATTTGAGGATGAGCTGTGTTGGGGAGCTGCTTGGCTGTACAAAGCAACAGGCGAGTCATCCTACCTCCAGAAAGCAAACGAGTTTTCAGACGCAAATTCAAACGAGTTTTCCTGGGATGACAAGATCGCTGGGTGTCAGGTAAATGTGGTTTGTTGAGTTTCGATTTTGCTAGGCTCTAGCATGTGTGCGCGTTCGAGTCTTTCTTTTTTTCTTTTTTCTTTTCGTTTGTTTATGTATTTATTATTATTATTATTATTATTATTATTATATATCGTAGTAAAAGTTATTGCGATGTGCGCTATAATATTTTGACTCATTTTCTGTTTTACTGTTTTAATGTTCATAACTGTATATATATATGAGTACTATCTGTGTTTATATCAGTATATTTGATTATTTATCATGCTGTTTGTCTGGCAATAATTATTTATTTATTTATTTATTTGTTTATTTATTTATTTATTTATTTATTTATTTATTTATTTATTTATTTATTTATTTGTTTGTTTATTTACTGACAGCTACTGCTGTTTGAGATCGCCAAGAAGAGAAATGACGCTGACAATGTTGACAAATACAAGACAAAAATTGTGGATTTTGTTGACAGCTGGATGCCAGGAGGATCGATCGCTCAAACTCAGTGTGGCCTTTCTTGGTACAGTGAATGGGGCTCACTTCGTTATGCAGGTAAATTTTCACTGCGTTATGCAAGTAAACAATCACTTCTTTTTTACAAGGTAAACAGTCACTACTTTGTACAGGTAGCAATCACTACGTTATACAGGTATACAATCACTACGTTATACAGTAAACATTCACTCCGTTATACAGGTAAACAATCACTTCGTTATACAGACAAACAGTCACTACGTTATACAGGTAAACAGTCACTACATTATAAGGTAAACAATCACGAGTTTATACAGTCAATAATAAGCAATCATTAAGGCATTCAGGTGAAAAGAAACACACACACACATAGAGATAGATAGATAGATAGATAGATAGATAGATAGATAGATAGATAGACAGATAGGTAGATATAATGCTCATAGGTATATATATAATCTACAGCTAACGCTGCACTCATTGCTTTAATTGCTGCCGACGACGGCATCAAGACGTCAGCGTACACAGAGTGGGCGACAAAAGAGATTAACTTCATGTTGGGCGACAACAAAAAACACAGAAGTTACGTCGTTGGCTTCGGTACAAATCCACCAGTTAGACCACATCACAGCAGCAGGTTAGTATTTACAGCAGTAGTCGTTGTAGTAGTAGTAGTAGTAGTAGTAGTAGTAGTTGTTGTTGTAGTAGTAGTAGTAGCAGTATAGCAGTAGTTCTGTTGTTGTTGTAATTGTTTGCTGGTATCAGAATTTGTAACTAAAGTAGTTGTAGTAGTAGTAGTAGTAGTAGTAGTTGTAGTAGCTGTTGTTGTTTTTCTTGTTGTTGTAATAATTATAGAAATTACTGACAGTGATAATTATAGACAATGGAGTAGTAGAAATTGTTCTAATAGTGATTGTGGTAGCAGTTGAAGTGGTTGCAGTAATAACCACAGTAGTGGGAGTTGTTATTGAGGCAATAGTAGTGGTAGTAATAGTATTAGCAGTAGTAGTGATAATAATACTAATTGTAGCTTTAACAGTAGAAATACAAGATATTGTTGTTTAACAGTAGTAGTAGCAGTAATAATAATAATAATAACTAATAATAGTAATAATAATAATAATAGTAGTTGTTGTAGTGGCACTAGTTATAGTAGCGGCAGTAGTTGTAGTAGTAGTAGTAGTTGTTGTTGTTGTTGTTGTTTTTATACTTCAAATGATGGTGGCACTAGTTGTAGTAGTAGTAGTAGTAGCTGTAGTAGTAATAGTAGTAGTAGTAGTAGTAGTAGTAGTAGTTGTTGTTGTTGTTGTTGTTGTTATACTTCTAATAGCTAATTGTCAACGATGATGGTTACGGCCGAATAAAATAAAGTGGTACTAAATCATTTAGTAAACATGGTAATAACGAAACATAATGACGCAAGGTAGAAAGATTATTTTATTTTTTATTTTTTATTTTTTCTCTAGCTCTTGCCCGGATCTTCCTAACCCATGTGGCACGGACCAATTCGACAGTCCTGACCCCAACCCCCAGACTCTGTACGGGGCGCTGGTAGGAGGTCCCGACCGAAATGAGAATTACGAAGATGTACGAAGCGATTACAAGAAAAACGAAGTGGCCTGTGATTACAATGCAGGCTTCCAGTCTGCGATAGCAGGTGAGATTTTTTAAGGCCAAAGATAAAGAAATATTTGTTTGACAGCTGTAAAGATATCTTAATTTTATCGGTTATTATTAGCCAACAGGTTAATTTTTTTTTTTTTGTAAATATTTTTTTTTTTTTTTAAATATTTTAAAAAAAATTATTATTATTATTATTGCATGTAATTATATATTTGTCTGTCTACCTTTCTGCCTGTTTTTCTGTCTGTCAATCTTTCCATCTTTCCATTTTTTTATACGTGCATGTATGTTAATTTTATTTATTTATCGTTTGTTTGTCAGTTTTTTGTTTGTTTGTTTATTTGTTTATTTGTTTGTTTATTTGTTTATTTGTTTATTTATTTCCAGGACTGGTACATCTTCAGAAAAGTGGCCATCTTCCCGCAGTTTCTCCACCTTCCGGCTGTTCAGGATTATAAAACTAAATTCTGACTAAATAAAAAAATAATAATAATTCTTGCAATCTTACCTTACTTTATTTCACATAAACATAAATATAAATAAATAAATAAATAAATAAATAAATAAATAAA
>CM022674.1:6306435-6308935 GCA_012295275.1 Chrysomallon squamiferum
CAAAAAAAGATATTATAAAAACTGACTGAGTGTTAGAAACTGCAGATTTTATAGTTAAATATTAAATAATATTCACAAATCAGAAGCATGAGGTAAGACTTTATTTCAAAATCATAACAAACAAAAGAAAAATTATTTCTTGAAACAGAGGCTTGACTCTCTCTCTCTCTCTCTCTCTCTCTCTCTCTCTCTCTCTCTCTCTCTCTCTCTCTATATATATATATATATATATATATATATATATATATGTATGTATGTATGTATGTATGTATGTATGTGTATATATGTTTGTAAAAGACACAAGGACGAAAGGACGAATAGATATTTAAAAATATATATATATATAAGTGTTGGTTTGCAAAAAACGAAAGAGACAGAGAGACAAAGAAAGACAGAGAGAGAGAGAGAGAGAGAGAGAGAGAGAGAGAGAGAGAGAGAGAGAGAGAGAGAGAGAGAGAGAGAGAGAGAGAGAGAGAGAGAGAGAGAGAGAGAGAGAGAGAGAGAGAGAGAGAGAGAGAGAGAGAGAGAGAGAGAGAGAGAGAGAGACTTGAAGTATATCTAATTATACTTGTTTATATTCAGATTGCTGCTTATAGGCTACGTCTTCGTTGTCACAATCGTGGCTCACGCTTCAGGAAAAAATGATCATCGGAGAAGACAGATTGATGAACCCGCTTATCTCCGTTAGTTTTTAAATTTATATTTTATATCTGTGGCGAGAGGGGGAGGGAGGAGGGAGGGAGAGAGAGAGAGAGAGAGAGAGAGAGAGAGAGAGAGAGAGAGAGAGAGAGAGAGAGAGAGAGAGAGAGAGAGAGAGAGAGAAAGAATGAAAGAAAGAAAGAGAGAGAGAGAGAGAGAGAGAGAGAGAAAGAAAGATGTACACAGTGAAAAGAATAGAAGAAAGAAAAGAAAATGAAAAGAATGGAACGAAAAGAGAAAGGTAAAAGAACTAAAAACAAAAAAAGTAAAAGCGATCCCAAAATCCCAAAATCACAAAAATAAAGAAAAAAAAATACTTAAATAAATAAAGAGTCACGTTTATATTATACCAGATGCTGGACGTTACAATTATGCCGAAGTTTTGCACAAGTCAATACTTTTTTATGAGGCGCAAAGATCTGGTAAACTTCCGGCGAATAACACGCCCCAGGTGGAAATTCCTTGGCGAGGTGACTAAATATGAAATTAACATGAACGACCACGCATATAGGTATGTGGAAGAGACTTGACTGGGGGCTGGTACGATGGTAAGTTAATAAATATGAAATTAACATAATCTATCTCTAATTATGAATATCATATAGGTATGCCGCTCGACATAAATAAACAATAGTTAGTAATTTTAAAAAGTTTCTACGAATTAATTGAAGAAATTTTCGGATTATGATCTGATCTAAGTTGACAAAATTACCACAATCTAAATTATGACAGACAGATAGAGAGATAGATTAGACACACAGATAGATAGATAAATAGATAGATAGACAGAGATAGATTGATAAATAAACAGAGTGAGTGATAAAGGAGATGGAGAGAGGCATTCAGATTAGCGATGCTTGCCAAGAATGATGACTTTTTAAAACAAAGCAGAAGATTTATTCTCATTCAACGAATCAGTGAACCAATCTCTCAACGAAAGAATGAATAATAAATAATAACGGATAGAAGACAAAACCGCAGACAGAAACTAGTTGCTCTGAATGACTAAACCAGCGAAAGAGATAAATGGCTGTCGAGGAAGACAAAAAACAGTGACTATTAGAATATCTCACTCTGCCGTCAAGACGAGAGTTCTTCGGCTTTTGAACAGAACTCACATTTATCTTCTGACCTTAACAAACTGCATAATAATAACACTAGTCCTGCGAACTCTCACTGTCGTACATTATTGATGCAGTTCATGCAAAAAAACACTTAATTTAAAAATCACACTTGCCTTTTTCTTCAAACAGATAAAACGTGAAGATAAAAAAAAAAAAAAAAAAAAAAAAAAAAAAAAACCCCCAAAAAACGAGTGAAAGTAAAATTAGAAAACGTGACGGTTTGAAATTACAAACAGCTGAAATGCTGTCGAATGCGTGAGTTGTCTAATTATTCAGCAAGCAGCAGCTGTTGTGACTTTGTAGTTTCGGTCATTACGATTGCATTTTATGTAATACAAGCTTTTTCTCTAAAGTAGGCTAAACTGGTGATAAAGGATAATGACAAACATGATGGATTTCTTTCTCTTTTTTTTGTATTTTTTTTTTCCTGCCTACTTATGATGTAATACTTGAGTCATTAATATACCCATTTTAAAAAACCTATTAACACACACACACACAAACACACATACACACACACAAAAACACACACAGACAAACACACACACACACACATCTACGTACATACAAACACATAATATTAATTTATTGTAGCTGGTGATTTCGTCAAATTTAATTTTCCCATGTCGTTCTCGACGACGTTGCTGCTGTGGGGACTGATCAAGTTCAAGGACGGC
>CM022674.1:6313935-6331435 GCA_012295275.1 Chrysomallon squamiferum
TGGAAATGAAATCGCATCTGCCGTCAGTCAACCCTCCTACAGGTTGCTCTGGAATATAAAAACATAATTTTATTATTTCAATAAAGTAATATAAATACTCTCTTTTGAGTTTTGTTTATTACAGTAACCACTTCTGTGTTAGCTTTGTTTCAATCAGAGAACAAAAAAAGTGTTAAACAAAAATTATATATATATAAAACTAATTTTTTCGCCATCGTTAACGATTATTTTGTCATTTGTAAAGATAAAATTCAAATTCAAAGCACATCCCACAGATACGCACACACGCACACACGCACAGACATGAAATTCCTGTAGAAATGGAAACTGCATGTTGTTGTTGTTATTATTATCATTATGATTATTGTTATTTTATAATGATGATGATGATTATTATTATTATTATTATTATTATCATCATCATTATTATTATCATCATCATTATTATTATTATCATTATTATTATCGCCAAATCTACTACTGCTGTTGTTATTATTTTTGTGTTTTGTAATTGTTGTTTCAGCTCTTGATGTTGTTATTAATATTCTTCATCTTCTTCTTTATATTATTATTATTATTATTATTATTATTATTATTATTATTATTATTATTGTTATTGTTATTGTTGTTGATGATGATGATGTTGTTGTTATTGTTATTATCATTATTATATGTATTACTGCCACCACTACTACTACTGCTACTACTACTACAACTACTACTTCTACCATCACTACTACAACAACTACTACAACTACTACGACTACTACTACTACTACTACAACTACTACAACTACAACTACTACTACTACAACTACTACTACCAGTATTACTTCTATATAAGCTGACTACCAAGGTGACCTGACACAGACTTCACTGTGACGAGATTTGAACTCGCGAACTTTGACGTCTTTCTAAATGGACCGATGATTCACCTGCGTCAGCCATGTTTGTGATCGATGAATTCATCAAACACGAAGGCAGCGAATTATATTAAATATATAATATCTCTCTCTCTCGTCAATCGATAAGTTTCAAGGCCAAAATGTGTCTGAACTGAGAAAACATCAAAGTTCTCTGAAAATTCGAGTGCGGTGAAACAAATGGCTGGAGAAATAAAATATGACAATGATGATAATAATAATAATAATAATGACGATGATGATGATAACAACAACAACGACAACAATAATAATAATAATACTAACAATAGTTTATGGTAAAAGCACGTCAGAATTAAAAACATAATAAATAGGAAAGGAAAGTAAATTGATTTTTAATAAATCATCACTTCCTGGTTTTGTCGAAACACAAATCTTTCGCAATTTGCAAAATCTGTACAGGAAAATGATAGTATTAAGAAAATAACAAAATTTATTTTTAGATTCTCATTTTTTTTTTTTTTAATTTGCTGCTGTCCCCTTCTTGATTCTTTTCCTTTTTCTATGTTTTTTCTTTCTTTTTTATGCTTTTGGTTTGTTTTTGTTTTTTGTTTTATTAGAAAGAATTAAATTATTTTTATATTTCGTTAAATACATTTACAACAAAGTAACAGCTTCATGGAAATAATTATTAAATAAAATAAAATCAATATAATAAAACAAATAATTTGTAAAGAATGTGTAAATTTATTAAGTCATAAACAGATAAATTTAGCAAGTATATGTGAGTGAAAAATAAATAAAACAATAAATAAATAACTAAACAGGCAAACAAACAAACAAAACAAAGATATAAATAAAAAAGCGTCTACTACGTGAAAAAATTTTTTCATTAATTTGTGTGTATGTCTCTCTCTCTCTCTCTCTCTCTCTCTCTCTCTCTCTCTCTCTCTCTCTCTCTCTCTCTCTCTCTCTCTCTCTCTCTCTCTCTCTCTCTCTCTCTCTCTCTCTCTCATCTATCTATATACATTGTATATGTCCGCTGACCTGTTTGTCTGCTTCTACCAATTTCGATCTATTTCTCCATCTGTTCATTCATCCATCCATCTATCCGCTCGTCCGTCCATCCGTCTCTTTATCACACAACACACATACACAGACACATACACAACACACACACACAACACAACACAATACACATACACACACTCACACAACACACACACACACACACACACACACACAACACACACACACACACACACAACACAACACACACACACACACAACACACAGACACACACACACAAACACACACACACACACACACACACACACAACAACACACAAAAACACACACACACACACACAAACACACACACACAACACACACACAGACACACAACACACACAAACACACAGACACACACACAGTCACACACATACAACACACAACACACAAAGACACACACACACACCGCACACAGACAAAACACACACAACACACATACACAAACACACAACACACACAGAACACACACACACAAACACACACTGCAATTATCATACTGTCTTTGTTTCGAGATAAGCAGGTGGTGGTTATGTAATTACGTCTCTAGAAATCTCTCACCAAATTAGCAACACCATCAAATCTGATCGAGTCCGCCAGCTTGCATCCACTGCTGAAACCCTTTCCGCTCCGTTCTAACAGCTCACACGACATTCAAAGTGATCCGAGGCTACTGACTTCTTCGTTTGTGTGGCTCATCAAATGTGATTGCTTTTTGCACCGTTCTCTCTCTCTCTCTCTCCATCTCTATCTCACTATCTCTATCTCTGTGTGTCTCTGCAGATCGATCAACATTTTTAACAATTCCGGAACGTTTTATCGTGAAAGAAGAAGAATACAAAAAAAAAATACAAAAATCAAGCGAAAGGTTGCGTCAAAACGCCGTCACCAAAAAAACGCAGTACACTCGTTCGTACGAAAAGTCTCCCGGAAAAACGTCAAACTCGAAATCGTGATTTTCGAGGGTTTTTTTTTTTTTTTTTTTGGTTTGACTTAATCGGATTTCGCAACAGAACAACGGAATTTGAGAACAGTTACAGTTAAACGAGGTCTTGAAGAGATTCTGGATTACCGACAGCTACCAGGGACTCGGGAGAAAAGCCGATAAATCACTGCAAATAAGAGTCAACAATTTTGAACAAAGAGCACAGAGAGAAAAGAAAAAAAAAAAAAAAATCAAAACAACAACATGGCGACGCCATACTTTGACAGCACGAAATTTGTGTGCGCACGTTATGCTCTCAGGTTAGTGTGTTTTGTATTCTTTACTTTTTTTTTTTTTTTTTTTTATTAATGTCCCTAGCGATCAGGGATCGATACTCAACAGCAGCAAATCAGATTAATTCACATAGTACGTTCTCTTCCCTGTTTACACAATCGTTATTTGTTTACTGTAGAGTTCTGACTAAGTTTTGTGCATACCAGTGTTTCACTTGATATCGTTGTGTTTATAAAAGTCATATATATATTTATTGTTCATGAAATTACTTTTTAATTTAACTTGTGTCTACATATTTGTGCATATTCACGCGAACACATTCTCTTGTGATAGTTTAATTGTTTAAATTACGAAGATATTTATCTTCTTTTTTTTTCTTTAATTTTTCTGTCTCTGTTTCAGTAGATGGTATCATTCTATTTATAACAACAATAAATAATGTTTCTGTTTTTTTTTTAATTACCTACATTTATCTCGCTTCTGTTTGTGTACGTATGACTATTTCATGCCCAATTATTCTCTTTACAAAAGTGACGTTACTAAAATTTACGATCAAATTGCTTCCATTTATATTTTATTCTCATTAACGTCGGCTTATCTGCTTTTGTTGTTAATACTTAAAATAATACATTCATTGTAGCTATTTTGCTTTTTAAAATTTATTTGTATATTTCTCTTCACCTCTTGACCTATCTCTCTATCTGTGTATTCATCTATCTCTCTCTCTTTTTTTTTGTCTCTGTCTATATCTATCTATATCTATCTATCTATCTATCTATCATGTCCATGTATCTATCTCTGTATCTATCTATAAATAATATCTATCCTTTTATCTATGTTACTCTAATAAATATCAAATTAATGTAAAAATCGTTTCATAAACTATAAAACGTTATTGAATGTTACTGAAAAATGATGGTTTCAGAGGGACTGATGGCTATCTTATCGTTGGTTACCATGGCAATAAGCGTCACAGAGGAGTTGTTCAGTTATTAGTGTAGTTTATCTTTTCTGTTAAAAATAATTTTATCTGATATTACTGCAGTTAATCATTGAACTATTACTAGTACTATTAGTACTGCTAATACCGGTACTACAATACACAACTGTTAGCACTACTAGTAGGCCTAGCAGTAGCAGTAGTAGTAGTAGTAGTAGTAGTAGTAGTAGTAGTAGTAGTAGTAGTAGTAATAGTAGTAGTAGCTGTAGCAACAGTAGTATGGTGGTAGTAGTAGTAGCAGTAGTAGTAGTGGTGGCAGTAGTATAGCATTAGTAGTAATAGTAGTGGTGGTGGTAGTAGTAGTAGTAATAGTAATAGCAGTAGTAAAAATGCTATTATTATAACGTTAACTACTATTACAACCATTTCAAATGCTTCCACTACCACTACTAATACTACTACTGCTATTACTACTGCTATTACTACTACTACTACTACTGCTGCAGCTGCTAGTACTATTACTACTTCTGTTACAAGTGCTATCACTACGTTTAACACAATCATTAGTACCACTACACCAGAAGTACTACAACTATTAGTAGTATTGTTACTTCTATTTCTGCTTTAATAATACTACTATTATTGGATAGATTATTTTACTACTACTACCACTACTACTACTACTACTACTACTACTATTACTACTATTACTATTATTATTATTCATATTTTTACTATTACTACTTTACTACTACTATTACTATTTTTACTATTACTACTTTACCTACTACTACTATAACGACTACTGCTGCTACTACTACTACTGCTACTACTACTACTATCTATTACTAACACAAATAACAATAACTACTACAACTATCACTGTTACTACTACCGTCACTTCAAATACTGCGGGTTACTACTACTACGACTACTTCTGCCCTCCGTTTATATTTCGTTTACGAAACCTATTTTTCTGTTTCAACAGTTTTCATCATTACGTATTTTTCTCGCCTACTTTTATGAGCTGTCTTTAGGGATGTCACAGTAATGACATAGTACACGAAACAACGAGAAAGATTAAATTTAAAAATCAATACACCTGCAATGTAACTCCTACACGCAACGCGATATAGAACATACAGAGGTTATACTGTCTTGTCCTTATGATGTATACTTTATTTTATTTCGTTTCATTTTGTTTTGTTTCGTGTTGTTTTGTTTTGTTTTGTTTTGTTTTGTTTTATTTTATGTTATTTTATTTATTTATTTATTTATTTATTTATTATTATTATTATTATTTATTATTATTATTATTATCATTACCATTTACTATTATTGTTATTGCTGTTATTATGATTATTATAATTTACTATTAATTTTATTAATTTTATTATTATTATTATTAATTTTGTTTATGTTATTATTATTGTTGTTGTTGTTCATTTCATTTTATTATTTAATACTTTCTTTTAACATTTCTTAATTTATTTTACTTCTTTCGTTTTCTCTTCTTTACTTGCTTCCTTTTTCTTTCTCTCTTACCTTCTTTTATTCTCAAAGATGGTACCTTTCTTTCATCTGAATTCTTTTTTTTTTTTTTTTTTTTTTTTTTCTTCTTTCCTTTTTCTGTCTTCCTTTTTTTTTTTCTTGGTTTCGCTTTTTCTATGTGAAATCTCACAAATGATTATTTCATTAAAATTTCTTTTTTCCTTTAATTCTTTCTTCTTTTTTTCGTTCTTTTTAAAATTTTCTTTCTTATTTCTTCTTCTTCTTCTTCTTCTTCTTCTTCTTCTTCTTCTTATTCTTCTTATTATTATTATTATTATTATTATTATTATTATTATTATCCTTTCTTTTTATGAATATTGAAAATTTTTTTTTTTTTAATGCTTACTTATATAACATTACTACTTTCCTTTCTTCTTTCTTGGTCCAATACATCTTTCATTCCTCATCCTTTCCTTCTTTCCTGTCTTTTCTTTTTCCTTCTTTCTTTCTTTACTTCTTACGCTATACAAACTTAAACCCAGCAAACCTAATACACCTTCTGATAACAACGCTCGCGAATGTACTAACAGCAAATTAAGTTATTTCTTGATGACATGGCACGAAGCAGAAAAACTGATATAAATGGATCGTGTTAAAGGTCTCTAATTTTTTTTACAGGACAAAATATTTACTTTCTTAGATATCTTACAGTAAACTGATATAAAGGAGTCCTGTTAATCAAATGAGCTGATGCGACGTTATTGAGTTTAGGTTATAAATAAGCTGTCCTGTTGGACACAGAAATTAATATCTGGTCTCAGACATTTTTGGGGAAAAACTCTTTTGTGATGAAATAAGAAATAATGGGCAATTTTTTTAATCAAGAAATAGGTTGATGTTCGTAGTGATAAATCGGGTACGGCGATTTTTAGAAAAGAGGGAAAAACAGAAAAGAGAAATGGAAACAGAGATAGTGTGGAAAAGGAAAGAGACATATGAGCGAAAAGCAGAACGACAAAGAGAGAGAGAAGGGAGAAAAGAGAGAAACAAAGAAAACGAGAGAAAGAAAAAGTAGAAAACGAGAAAGTAATAAAAAGAAGAAAGACAGATGGAATTGGAAAGAAACATAAACAGATATAGAGAAAGTGAGTGAACGATAGGCAGAGAGAGAGAGAGAGAGAGAGAGAGAGAGAGAGAGAGAGAGAGAGAGAGAGAGAGAGAGAGAGAATAAAGACATCAGTATGAAAAATGGCCGATGTTCGTGGAATTGCACCGGGTGGAGGGAGCGAGGGAGGGGAGGGGAGGGGAGAGAGAGAGAGAGAGAGAGAGAGAGAGAGAGAGAGAGAGAGAGAGAGAGAGAGAGAGAGAGAGAGAGAGAGAGAGAGAGAGAGAGAGAGAGAATAAATAAAATAACGACAACACACAATGAAAAATAGCCGGTGTTGGTCGAATGGCCCCGGGTTGTGTTAACTCAATTATCAGGTAAGTGATCTCTGCTATTACCGCGTCTCTCAGACAATGTCTTCTGCCATAAACAGATTACTTTGTGTTTCTGATAACATTAGCTCCGTGTGATCAGGGTTCCCCGGGAAAGGCCATCAGAATCCAGTGGTCAAAGCCTTAAGACATAAACTGGACGCTTTTGTGTGTCGAAGTATGCGTGCGTTTGTTTCTGAGTGTAACTTCGTTTTTTTCGCACATAGCTTTATGTTAAGAATACGTTTGTTTTGTGTATATGTTTATGTTAAGAATACGTTTGTTTTGTGTATATATTTATGTTAAGAATACGTTTGTTTAATATATGTTTATGTTAAGAATACGTTTGTTTTGTATATATCTTTACGTTTCTTTTGAGTATGTTGTTGTTGTTATTATTATATCTTTTCTTCTTCTTCTTCTTCTTCTTCTTATTATTATTATTTGTTATTATTATTATTATTATTATTATTATTATTATTATTATTATTATTGCTGTTATTATTATTAGTATTATTATTACTGTGTCACACTCTTACAAACTGACGTCTTCCTGTCATTATTTCGTTACAGACCAAATTAAAAAATAAAAAAAAAAAAATGATCATGAATCCACTTATCTCTTTTTCATTCAATTCGTTAATAACCCTCAATTTCATTTCTGGCACTCCGGAAATTTGTCTTTAATATTCATACAGCGACGTCAACAGCAGAGAAACGTGAAACGTAGATGCTAATTACTTAATTGACAGGAATTAGGTCTAAAAACCTCCACTGCCAGCGCGTATTCAAAAGAACTAAAAGCACATACCGCCTACACAACTGCCAGTCAGTGTTTACCTGTCAGCGTCGTAATATTTCTACGTCCATATTTACTTGCGTGTTCATCTGGCTGTTTATCTAATGTGTGTCTATGTCTGTGCTCTCTCTCTCTCTCTCTCTCTCTCTCTCTCTCTCTCTCTCTCTCTCTCTCTCTCTCTCTCTCTCTCTCTCTCTCTCTCCATCTCTCTCTCTCTGTCTGTCTTTCTCTTAGTCCCTCTCTCTCAGTGTCTCTCTCTCAGTCTCTCTCTCTGTCTGTCTCTCTCTCTCTCTCTCTCTCTCTCTCTCTCTCTCTCTCTCTCTCTCTCTCTCTCTCTCTCTCTCTCTCTCTCTCTCTCTCTCTCTCTCTCTCTCTCTCTCTCTCTCTCTCTCTGCCTGTCCCTATTTATCTATCTATCCGGTTTCTCTGACTCTCTCTTCTCACAAATAAAACAAAAACCAAAAACAATTTTTGAGAATTTAAACACACTCATTATTCTATCTTGTTGTAACTGAAAAGACACACCATATTTCTAAACAAAATATCAACTTTCCTACCTACACGTCACATCGGTTTTTAACTTTAAATACAGAAAATGCCTCACAATGTTAAAAAGAGAGCTTAACATTAACTGTTCTTATACGTTGACCGTAGACTCTTCATAACTTGTTATTCAGTGTGTGACATTTACTGTTTTAATACAACTCTTCACCCAATCACTTGTATTCTTTAGATATATATAAAAGAAATGTAACTGCAAATGTTACAGATTATATAGTTCATTAAATCTACAAGAATTCTAACATTACAGTTTATTTAATAAACTATAGATAATATATATATGATGAAAAGAAGGGAACACATTTTATTTTTCTGATAATCTTTTATATACACGAACACACACACACACACACACACACTCACACACACACACACACACACACACACACACACACACAGAAAATAAAATCGCATATTTGATGTAAAACACCAACCTCTTCACCCCGCCGCATTATGTAAATAATCCTTTGGACGTAAAAGCCTGTACCACCCGAACCAGCTGATACTCACCTTCTACTCATAAACAAACATTTTGAACGTCACTGGCAGATCCTTTTGTTTCCTTGTACTAGCCACTTTCTTTTCTTACGGAATTCACCGAAGTTTACCGGATGATGACGTTTGAAAGCGAACTCGGTGGAAATCAACAAATTACAGACACTCGACTTGTTACTGACGTTTTATTCATGAAATTTATTCATGAAACCGTACACGTGTGAATGCCTTTGTCATGTTTCGTTTGCATGTCATAATAATTAGAATAAATCGCGACGTTTTTGTCCTTCAGATTTTGTCAGCAAATATTAGTTTAAGAATTTACCAAATTGTTGTTATTTTTATTAGAAGTTGTCATTTATTTTATTATATTTTATTTTATTTTATTTAAATTGCATTGGAAAAAAAAATTCTCGAGTCCACAAAAATATTGACTAAAATGAATTTAGTGTGTAAAGTTTAAATATACTTCAACTTCAACAACAACAACAACCCTAACAACAACAACAACAACAACAACAACAACAACAACAACAATAATAATAATAATAATAATAGTATTAAGAGTAGAAGAAACAGTAGTAGAAGTCGTAGTAATAATAATAATAATAATAGTAGTAATAGCTGAAGTAACTAGTAGTAGTAGTAGTAGTAGTAGTAGTAGTAGTCGTCGTCGTCGTCGTCATCATCATCACCACCACCACCATAACCAAAATTTTCGTCCGTTCTGAATATATTGTTTACTGATTTAAACAAATAAAACAACTGCGTCCTTGAATTACTAATTTTAGCCATATTTCCATTTATCTGCAAACTGTTTGTCTAACAACAAGACATCTCAGATTCTCTCTTTCTTTCTATTTTTTTATATATTAATCTTCGTTCCTATGAATAAAACGAATCCAGAAATTATTATCGACTTCTCCTGTTTGTCCCCAGAGACGAACTGTTTACTGTTCTAGTTTCACTGACCTTACAACTAATTTCAGCGACTGAAAGCAGCTGTATTTGTGTAAACAACCTTTTTTGTACCGAGCACTGATACCTGCTTGCATATTGATTCTTAACACGTCTTTCGTATATATTAACATTTGATACCTATTTTTATATTGTTTGTTGACCCATTTATTACATAAACAGTCGATACGTTATTTTTATGCTGATTCTTTTACATGTAAATATTTTATATTCACATTTCATTGATATTTTGAAATTGTTTCTTAACATGTATTGTTATATAGTTTGTTAACACGTATTCTATGTTAACAGTTGATGCATATTTTTATAGTGATACGTTTTTATATTTGTGATTAATACGCATTTTGATATTCATGATTAATGCCTATTTCTTTTTTATTAATGGCAGATGTGTATTTTTGCATTCTTCATTAACAGGTATTTTGTTTATTGAAGGTTAAAATGTAATTTTATGTTGATTGTTAATACGTATGTTACATCGTATTTTAATATCAGTTATTAACGCTTATTATTATATTGATTGTTAATGCGAATTTTAATATTATTGGTTAATTCATAAACTTATTGATAGTTTAATATATATATATATATATATATATATATATATACCCTCCAGTCAGTGATTTCATCAAATCCTTATATAACCATTCAACCAGTAGTAATTACATCAGAGTTTTATTACATGCAGAAGAATTATACCAGGAACCAGTCACACCTAAGTCTGTTAGGTTCATTGGCCGATATTGCCAGCGATCGCTGGTTTTGTATCATACGTCCACTTCCGCTGTCCGGTCAACGAAATTCTAGCATTTCTCCGTTTTAGTAATAAATCTTAGCGAACCAAATCAACAGACACGACGTAGTTTTGTCCAGCGCATTTATTCCCTCGTTTGTAATAAAACTAATACCTCGGCCCTGGGTCTCAGCTTCTAGCTCTTCAGTTTCCATTACGTTTTGTTCAAAATAAACAAGGTTTCGGCGTGTGAGGTTCTTGACTCTGGAAATAAAGATTGAGCCAGAAGAAACATCCAGGTTGATCTTCTCGCCGTTCTTCCAGTTCATTTCCAGCTTCCGGCTTTCTGCGCGCTTCTTTCCGGCTCGCTTAACAGCGTAACCAGTGCAACTTCCGGTCTGAACCGCGCGCACTAAAAAGCGGAAGTTACTTAGTAATGGAAGTTGACGGAGTTTCTTGATTGTGCTGGGATGGATGGTTTCTGTTTTCTTTCGTTCTGGTTTGTGTGTCTGTAACATCTGTGTTTTGATACTGTTTTTAAAAAGTTATGTTTTTATTTTGGTTTTATTTGTTTATTTATTTATTTATTTGTGTGTTTGTTTGTTTGTTCCTTTGTTCCTTTGGGTGTTTAGTTGTCTGTTTTTGTTGTTTTTTTTTCTCTTAGTTTTATTTGATATTATATTTAGTTTTATCATAATTTATTTAATGAGTAATACAAGTTGCTTTTATTTATTTATTTAGTATTTACTTAGGAAAGGGGTTTCTTGTTCGCCAGCAGAAACTATCTCTGTTTTCATTTTCCTTTTTTATTTTATTTTATTTTTATTTATTTATTTATTTTTCTTCCGTCTTTGATACTGTCCACTCCTCATTTTCTTCTCCTTTCCTTTCTGTTCTTTCTTCTAAAATACTGTCAAGCAATGAAATATATACAAACAATTATTCCCTCACCTCTAGCACACTTCTTCGAATCCACAGTCCTTCAAAACCGACCTTCAGTGCACAGAGAATGAAAACTGGGATTATTAGCTGAAGGTCGAGTTTGTGCTTGATGTATCGATGTGTCACACAGACGAAGCTGAAAAAAATCCAACATCAAACTGTTCAGCTTGAAAACGATTAGTCATAATCTAAACTTCTCCACGAGAGTTCAGTGCAATTTACATTCTCTTCCCGTGAATTTGGATCGATGTAATTGTGTTTTATTTTATTTTATTTTATTTTATTTATTTATTTATTTTTATTGCTATCAGCATTATCATATCATTATTATCATCATCATTTTCATCATCATCACCATTTTAATTATCATCTTCCAGTTTTACTGTCAGTGAGTCGGTTCTTATAAAGACTTACTATTGCTAATGAATGAAATTAAAAGCTGGGAAAATGTGACATTTTCTTTCTTCTCTCATACACCGTGCAACTAATCTTCAGTCACGATTTAAACCATCTGAAACCAGCCTACCTCTTTTAGAAAGGTCACATATAACACAAGTCCACGCAATAAATAAGCTTCTGCAGACAGACAACAGTAACATCGGACAGGATTCACGTCAGTAGACTAACTGTCATTTCATAATCGGATGATGACAGCCCGTGACACTTCGTCTGAAGGAAAATGAGCGGGTGTCGTCATTCGATCTCGTTACCTGCCAGCTGAAAAGCTCTCTTCGTCATCGTGACACAACGGTAATCCTGTTCGTTGACGTGAATGTGTCACGTGATGTCCACGTAAAGTTGTTTACTGGGCGCTGAGAAGATTAGAAGTGTTGGAAATGTCACTCGTCGCTTCAGAGGGAGAAAGACAGAAACAGAGAGAGCAAAAAAAGGAAAAGAGTATTTTTTTGTAAAGTGATCAGACGGCGATTTGTAAAGTTTAAGAAATTAACGCGCGCACGTTCACACACACACGTATGCATAATTCACGCACACAAATATATGTATTCACGCAACACAGAAAGAAATACTGACACACACAAAATATACTCAACAAATACATCCATCCATACAGCATGAACACACAACACACACACACACACACACACACACACACACACAAAAAAAATAAAATAATAATAATAATAATAATAATAATAATAATAATAATAATAATAAAAAGTCGGGTTTAACAGACATTCTTTTAGTGCACGGCAAGTATTCATTTCTATTTATTTATTTATTTCATTTCATTTCATCTTGTCATGTTTTATTTTATATTATTTTATTTTATTTTATTTTATTTTATTTATTTTTTTATTCTATTTTTGTTATGTTTTAGTTTATCTTATTTTATTTTATTTTAACGAAAGGCTACAGGTTTTATTTTAAAATGTATGCATTTTACGAAGTCGATTCTCAGGCGTAATTGAATATTAATGAAAATAAATATTTCAAAATACGCTACAGATTTAATTTTGTTTTACACCATCTACTATTCCTGCTACGACAACAACAATTACTGTTACATCTCCTATTCCTCCTACGACAACAACAATTACCGTTACATCTCCTATTCCTGCTACGACAACAACAATTACCGTTACATCTCCTATTCCTGCTACGACAACAACAATTACCGTTACATCTACTATTCCTGCTACGACAACAACAATTACCGTTACATCTACTATTCCTGCTACGACAACAACAATTACTGTTACATCTACTATTCCTGCTACGACAACAACAATTACTGTTGCATCTCCTATTCCTACTACGACAACAACAATTACTGTTACATCTCCTATTCCTACTACGACAACAACAATTACTGTTACATCTCCTATTCCTACTACGACAACAACAATTACTGTTACATCTCCTATTCCTACTACGACAACAACAAACAATTACTACGACAACAACAATTGTTACATCTACATACGACAACAACAATTACCGTTACATCTACTATTCCTTACGACAACAACAATTACTGTTACATCTCCTATTCCTACTACGACAACAACAATTACTGTTACATCTCCTATTCCTACTACGACAACAACAATTACTGTTACATCTCCTATTCCTACTACGACAACAACAATTACTGTTACATCTCCTATTCCTACTACGACAACAACAATTACTGTTACATCTCCTATTCCTACTACTACGACAACAACAATTACTGTTACATCTCCTATTCCTACTACGACAACAACAATTACCGTTACATCTCCTATTCCTACTACGACAACAACAATTACTGTTACATCTCCTATTCCTACTACAACAACAATTACCGTTACATCTCCTATTCCTACTACGACAACAACAATTACCGTTACATCTCCTATTCCTACTACGACAACAACAATTACCGTTACATCTCCTATTCCTACTACGACAACAACCGTTACATCTCCTACTACGACAACAACAATTACCGTTACATCTCCTATTCCTGCTACGACAACAACAATTACCGTTACATCTCCTATTCCTGCTACGACAACAACAAACCGTTAATCTCCTACCGTTACATCTCCTATACGACAACAACAATTACCGTTACATCTACTACGACAACAACAATTACTGTTACATCTCCTATTCCTACTACGACAACAACAATTACTGTTACATCTCCTATTCCTACTACGACAACAACAATTACTATTCCTACTACGACAACAACAATTACCGTTACATCTCCTATTCCTACTACGACAACAACAATTACTGTTACATCTCCTATTCCTACTACGACAACAACAATTACTGTTACATCTCCTATTCCTACTACGACAACAACAATTACCGTTACATCTCCTATTCCTACTACGACAACAACAATTACTGTTACATCTCCTATTCCTACTACGACAACAACAATTACCGTTACATCTCCTATTCCTACTACGACAACAACAATTACCGTTACATCTCCTATTCCTACTACGACAACAACAATTACTGTTACATCTCCTATTCCTCCTCCTACTACTACAACTACAACTACTACTACTACTATTAATACTGTTAATACTACTGCCGCTGCTATTACCACAACAACTAGTACTACTAATACTACTACTACTTCCATTGCGACAACAGCTAGTACTATTACTACTACGACCGCTGCAGTTGCTGCTACCACCACTGCTATTACTGCTAACCTTTTCACTATGTACACTGCTGCCTTCATCTTTGCTGCTACAACTAAAGCAACTGCTGCTGCTACTACTATAACGTCTGTTTCTACTACAACAACTACAACTACTAAGTGGACCACTTTTACTGCAACTGCTACTCATTTACTATTATTTGTTATTAAATTACAAATAGTATTTTGAACTAATTTTATTTTTCTTTTATCTTCTTTACTTTTATTATTATTATTATTGTTGTTGTTGTTGTTGTTGTTGTTGTTATTGTTATTGTTATTGTTATTATTATTATTATTATTATTATTATTTAATTCCTTTACTTATTTGTTATATATATTCGATTTTTTTTTTTTTTTTTAAATTTTTGTCCGAATTTTATTTTATTTTATTATATTTATTTATTTTTTTTTATGTTAGTTGTCTTTCTTCTGTTCTTTCTTTTTCTTTCTTTTATTTGTTTCATTTTCTTTCTTTCTATTTATTTTCTTAACCACCTCCAAAATACGTGACACCTCCTTTTAAAAAAAAAAAAAAAAAAAAAAATTTCCAAATTACTAACGATCTCTAATCCACATTACCACTCTTTAACCAAAATATTCAATAATATCTGCGTCTTAACTGCCGCACCGTAGATTACTATCGATCCTGTAAAAAGCTTATCCCCTGACAGAATATGTTGCTTTTCGCCATACTATCACTTAAAAGCATTTTAAAAGCGATGGTTAAAAAAAATTTCTTGAGTTGAGTAATGCGCCGGACGCCATTACCACGTGCTGTTCGTGGCCTTTCCTCAGTCGACAGCTCGCGCGATCGTCAGCACGTGCTTCTCGTTAAAGCAGACGTCAGTTTGATTCATTCAGGTCACGTGAACGATTTACGGCACCGACGCAAATTAAACGAAGGAAGCCCTTAGAAGTAATCGGAAATCGGATGTATGTTCGTCTGTCTGTGCCTTTTCTGTCTGTCTGTATCGATCTCTCGTGCTCTGTCTGTCTCTGTTTTTGTCTTTCTGTCCGTCTCTTTTTCTCTCTCAGCTGTGAAACTGTTCTTTTGATTTCTGAATCCATTAATTTATTAGTTCTTTCACGAAGAAATCTGATGAAATACAAAATTACGTAACTGTTCTTTTAAGCAATACATCTGTCTTTTCAAATTAAATCAGTTAAAATAATAATAATAAAAAAAAAAAAATAATAAATCATATATATATATATATATATATCACACACACACACACACATACATATTTATATATAAACGTAATAAAATATCGTTTTAAAGTATTTTAATGTATGTAACTATATATAAGTGTGGGTGTGTGTATACACATATGTATATAGGTATATAGATATGTACATATATAGGCGCGTGTGTGTGCGTGTGCGTGAGTGTCTGTGAAAGAAAAAAAAATGTAGAAAAAGAGACAGACAGTCATTCAGACTGATAGACTTCCTTGTTATTTGCTGCTTTTTTTTTTTTCATAAACTGCTATCAGCACATTAACATTCGACTGTTATGTGCCTTAGGCACATTTTTAAGTTTAAAAAAAAAAAGCACTTTTCTGTACAAAATGTTCAAGGTTGTCTTGGAAGTGAAGTGTGTTGTTTTAACTAATGTAGTTTAATTCCGTCTAGACGTAGAAAAATTAGACACGAAAAGAGATTAAGAAAAACAAAAAATAAAAGACAGAAGGAAAGAATAAGCAGGAAGGAAGGAAAGAACAAAAGGATTTTTAATGAATACGTTAAAAGGTGCTAAAAGAGAGAGAGAGAGAGAGAGAGAGAGAGAGAGAGAGAGAGAGAGAGAGAGAGAGAGAGAGAGAGAGAGAGAGAGACAGACAGACAGAGAGAGAGAGAGAGAGAGAGAGAGAGAGAGAGAGAGAGAGAGACAGACAGACAGACAGACGGACAGTATGAGAGAGAGAGTAAGAGAGAAAGAGAGAGAAAGACAGACAGACTGAGAGAGAGAGTAAGAGAGATAGAGAGAAAGAGAGAGAGAGAGAGAGAGAGAGAGAGAGAGAGAGAGAGAGAGAGAGAGAGAGAGAGAGAGAGAGAGAGAGAGAGAGAGAGAATGTATAAACGAGATGGAGAGAGAGAGAGAGAGAGAAGAGAAAAAAAAGTGATGGATAAAAAAAAAAAAAAAAGGAAACAAATTGACAGAAAGTTTGATGAAAAAGAACGAAGAAACGAAAAACGGAAACAAAATGTTTAACAATGTTCGTAAAAAAGTAAGAAAGCAAATTAGAGAGAGAATTACAAAATATGTCAAAACAAATAAGAAGGAGGAAAAAAAGTAAGAAGACAAATAATGAGTTAACTAGAAAAAAAGTGAGATGGAAAATTAGAATTTTGGAATGTTAGGAAACATGTCAGAAACATTGATAATTTAACTGTCGAACTGATCTTAGAAAAAAGAAAAAAATACACAATGAAGAAAGTATTAAAAAGAATAATAAAAAAAAGAACGAAAGAGAGAAACAAATATGAAAGAAAGAAAGAAAAAATGAAACAGAGAAAGATTAAAGAAAGAAATAAAGAATGAAAAAGAGAATGTAAGAAAAAGAAAGAACGAAAAAGATAAAGAAAGATGAAAGAAAGAAAGAAGAAAGAATGAAAAATGGCAAGAACGATGAAAGAAGGAAACAAACAAGGATAGAGAGATAAGAAAAGAAACAGAAAAAGATGACATCAGAGATGAGATAAAATGAAATCTCGACAAACACACACGTTTACTGACTGAT
>CM022674.1:6336435-6428935 GCA_012295275.1 Chrysomallon squamiferum
TAACCATGGTGATTTCAAGGCGACACGTCACAGACAACAGAACAAACACAAGTGACCTTGTGATTAGTGCAATGTCGTTGCTAAGAAAAGAAACACAAAACAAATCAAAAACAAAGAAGGAGAATTAATTACAGCTTTGTAATGGCTATTTTATTCGAAATGTTACGATCTATAAATTGTCACTCCGCGTTTAGGTGTGCAGGTGGACTTTGCGCGTTGCCTCTGGATTTCTCAGCTCGTAGAGTTCGTGTTGTATTGTTATTAATCAAATGTAAATATAGATTGATAATGCAGTTTTCTCCCTGGGGCTGGGGAAGAAAAAAAAAATAATAGAAAGAAAGAAAGAAGATGAAGAGCGGGGGTTGTTTGATTTGCAGCCCTTGAGGGTTTGTGTAGCATGTTTTTAGTTTCTATTTTTATCTTTTTCTTTTATTTGTTAATCCTTTTGTGCGTGCGTGTGTGTGGGGGGGGGCTTTAAAATGTTATGTTACTGTTACGTTTTGCGTGTGAATGCGTTATTGTGTGAGGGTGGGAGGGTTATTGTGAGAGAGAGAGAGAGAGAGAGAGAGAGAGAGAGAGAGAGAGTGTGTTTATGTTACAGCGAGAGAGAGAGAGAGAGAGAGAGAGAGAGAGAGAGAGAGAGAGAGAGAGAGAGAGAGAGAGAGAGAGAGAGAGAGAGAGAGAGAGAGAGAGATAATAAGACAAAATCAAAATAGAAAAATGTATACATCAGACAATATTACGTCAACGCGATACATATCTAGTTCAGACAATCTCCGCCTTGCACTGACAAAAAAGTTAAATTCTCTTGTACCAAAACGTGTAGTTTATTAACTGGGACATTTCTGGTACATACAGTCAGACACTTTTCAAAGTCAGACACTTTTCAAAGTCAGACACTTTTCAAAGTCGGACATTTACTAAAACAGAAGTAAAGAGACGGACATCACAGCCTTCGTGAAGTCTTCGTAAAAAATAATTTGATTTAATTTTTGATTTTAATTTTTTAATTTTATTTTTTTTAAATTTTGAACAAAATATAGAACTACAGTTTAAAGCTGATAGAATCTTTTTTTATTTTCCTTCTTTTGTTTATTTTTTATTTTATATTTATTTATTTTTATTATTATTACTTTCTTATTATGATTATTTAAAAAAAAAATTTTTTTTAGTCTTGTTATTTTTATTTTTAATATATGGAAGAACAAGCGAACAATATTTGTATTTTACTGCTTCTTTCTTTTTTTCTCATCTCTGTGTGTATGTGTGTATGTATGTATGTATGTATGTATGAATATATATATATGCATGTATGTACGTAGTTTATATATATGTATGTATGTGTTTATGTACGATCCATGTATGTATGTACTTACATACGTATGTGTGAGTACATAAGTATACAATTCGCATATATACAAACTAAAAAGCGTATCACATTAAGTACTAGAAGCAGTAGCGGACAATCGATCCAGTAACCCATTTTTTTCTCAGTTCTGCTTTCCAGACGTCTGTGCTCTGACTTTTTCCATTACAACGAGACGTTTCCGTAGTTGTAGTTCTAACTTTCAATGTCCGCTCTTAAATGAAACTGTCTCAAAAAGCCAGTTTTAAAATATTCTCTTACTTTCCTGATGTGTACCGCTACGAGTTCAGTCGATAGGATAAACAAGATTTTAATTTCCTTAGACAGGTCAGATGTCTCACCTACACGATTTTCATTGCTTAATTGTGGACTGGGTTCGAGAGTCATTTTTTTCTGAATTTTTTAATTTGTTTATTTATTATATTTTATTTTATTTTATTTTATTTTATTTATTTATTTATTTTATTATTTTATTTATTTTATTTTATTTTAATTTAATTTAATTTTCATTTTACTTTTTTTTTTCTTCGCATTTGTTAATTTTGATATTTCAGGGTTTAATTTGAAATCGTTTTTATATTTATTTTATTATTATTTTATTTTTTTCATTTTTTTTTATTATTATGATTTGTTTTCTTTCGTGTTTGTTTGGTTTTTTTTTTTTTGGTTTTGTTATTTTATTTTATTTTATTTTATTTTGTTTTGTTTCATTTGTTTCTGTAGATATTTCTTAATTGAAGCTTCTTGTTGTTTTCTTTCTTTTTTCATGATTATTATTATTATCATTATTATTATTATTATTATTATTATTATTATTATTATTATTATTATTATTATTATTATTATTATTATCATCATTATTATCATTATTATTATTATTATTATTATTATTTTTATTTTTATTTATTATATATACATTTTTTCCATTATAATATATACATTTTTCCCGTTAGTTTTAAAAATAGACTAATCTTTCTTTCACTGTTCCACATTCTCTTTTAATTATTATTATTTCCAGCTGTGATCCTTCTTTGAACAAAATGTGACTTTTCTATTCATCTCACTATACAATTAATATGTCTAAATTATAAATTCATCTTCTGTTTTTTCTGCACTAATGTATGTGTGTCTACGTGCGTGCATTAGTAACATAATCTAGCGAAATACAAAAACTATTAATTGACAACAAAAATAATAATAAACAACTGTATTAATTCAAGGAAGCTTAGTCGTTTACAGTTTGGAGAACCATCATTATTAACAGCATTTTCATTTTATTTTATTTCTTTTTTATTTTTATATATTTTTTAACATGATGTAGCAGGAGAAAAGATCGTAAGAACATCGAAAATTACGATTTAGCAGCTCCAAGGCAAAAACAGACTTAAACCTGATTACGTCAGCCATCTAGTTTACTTAAAAACACCCTGATACAATTACTTCTTTTTTGTCTCTCTTTTTTAAAAATAAAATTGGAAAAGAAAAAGAAGATGAAGATGAAACTGAATTCACCAAAGGAAATAAAAAAAATATAAAAAGTAATAATAATAATAATAATTTAAAAAGACATCAAGGAAATAATATCGTTATTATTATTGACGTTTTGTGCATCATATCTCTCTCTCTCTCTCTCTCTCTCTCTCTCTCTCTCTCTCTCTCTCTCTCTCTCTCTCTCTCTCTCTCTCTCTCTCTCTCTCTCTCTCTCTCTCTCTCTCTCTCAAACACATACATACACACACTCACACTCATACGTATGGAATTAGAAGAAACAAATAAAACAACGTAATAATCTTTTGCTGATTAATGTTTTAGGAAGAAGCAGTTGTTTTTATCGATACACAAACAAAATAATAAAATTAACAACATAATGTATTTTAATATCATATGATTAGAACGACGTCTACAACGTCACCACTGTGCTACGGTGACTGACGCAATCAGCATTGAGGCTTTGAGAGAGATCTGTATCTGCAGACACGTAACGACTGAAGTGACAAATAAGTCAGTTATCTGCCCTTGAATCGATCTTCACAATACCCCCAGGCTCAGAAGTCGACTAATTTATGAGTAAACGTTGTTTGTTTTTTTATTGGGTTTTTTCTGAAAAAAAACCCTCAGAGTATTAAGATAATATTTTATGTTTGTAGGTTGTAGTTTTGATGTCTGAAATATAGTGTGATTTATGGGTTTGTTCTTTTCGATATTATTTTATTTTTTTTTACCGTGGATCTATTTATTTATTTATTTATTTATTTATTTATTTGTTTGTTTATTTGTTTGTTTATTTGTTCGTTTATTCATTTGTTTGTTGTTTGTTTTTTTTTTTTTTTTTTTTTTTTTTTTTTAGTTATTATTATTATTTATTTATTTATTTGTCTATATTTAATCATTTGTTTATTTGTTTTCTGAAATTTATTTTCTTTCTTCAGGGTCCCTTCTATTGTTTTAGATAATTTGTTATGCTTATGACTTTGTCTTTACTGAAAACAGTAAATAAATAACAAAGTAATGAATAAATAAAATATATACCATAGGAATAAAATAAGTAAATAAGAAAGGAACAAAATGTAACTAAGCAAAGCAAAAGATATGCAATCAAATTATGCATATGAATAAATAATCATAATTAATAAAGAAATAAACATGTAAACATATAAAAAAAGTAAATTTAAGAAAAAGAGTACAATACATTTTACATATTTTGGTATTATATGTCTTTGGAATCTATTAAAGAAAACACGATTATTATTGTCTCTAATATTTCATTACGAACAGCTCAGTTTACAAATATGTCTGTGAACTTCACCTGTCTGTCAGTTTACACATATATCTGTGAACTTGCACATCTATCTGTCAGTTTACACATATATCTGTGAACTTGCACATCTATCTGTCTGTTTGCACATATAATCGGTGAATTTACACATCTGTCTGTTAATTCACACATCTGTCAAGTTATTATCAATCGATCTATACTCCTTTCCATCATTTCATTCATTTCATACATCTCCCAGTTGTACACATCTGTCAATATTTACATTTACCTATTAATTTACACACATCTGTCAATTTGAACATCTACGAATTATCACATGTAGCAGCTAAAAACCAGTCAGAAAAATCCAATGCAATTTCACTGATATATATACTCACTTAACCGAGCAGTTTACGTGCATAACGAACTAAGCGTATATCCCGTGCGCGAAAACATGGCGTATCATACTACAGTAATAACGCGATTAACGTACCGATGCATGAAACACATTATTTACGATTTCGCGCCGGTTTGAACAACAATATCAAATCTTGCTTGTGTCAGATTGGCTTTCCGTTCGTCCGAGCGTAAGATAAAGAGGTGGGTGGGGTATCGAGATCGTAGGGCCATCGAGATCGTAGGGCCGAAATAATAAAAAAAAAAAAAATTAACACTAAGATACGATAACTGGTAATACGGGCATATCAAGGTTTTTGGTTAATTCTGTTAGCGTTTTGAAATTGTGTTTGTAGTGATGTGGAAGCAGAGAAATCGCCGTGCTGCCAAATGATCAACGTTGGATAAAACATTTAAGTTCTCCCAGGTCTTCAAGAGGTTTCAGGGAATTTGTTAGCCATTTTTGATGATGTCGTAGCCGCAGGCGAAAAGCGTAAAAAGAAAAATCAAAGAAAACAGGAGGAATGAAAAAAACGTCATTAAGCGCGCTGCAGACGTCGTTGTCCATTTCGTTCTACGTTGTTGTTGTTGTTTGTTTCTTTGTTTGTTGATGTTGTTGTTGTTGCTGTTGTTTTGGTGTTGTTGTTATGTTTTTGATTATTTTTTGGAAGAGGATATCTTCGACTTAACCAACTGGTACCTACAGTAATTTCTGAGACATGATGCAAATATTATTTATTTATTTATTTATTTATTTATTTATTTATAATGTTATTATTATTGTTATTTTTTTTTATATTATAGGGATGTATTACTATATCTTTTTTAATAATGTGTTTTTTACCATCTTCATTATATTTTTATTGTTATAATTCTAATCATCATGTTTATTTTAAATCATTAGTATTACCATTGTCATTGTGGTTGTTGTTGGTGGTGGTGTTGGTGGCTGTCGTCGTCTTATCATCATCATTATCTTCATTATTATTATACTCATGATAATTACTACTACTGTTATTATTATTATTATTATTATTATTCTTCTTCTTATTATTATTTATTTATTTTTTCTTCTTCTTCTTCTTCTTCTTCTTCTTCTTCTTCTTCTTGTTGTTCTTCTTGTTGTTGTTGTTGTTGTTGTTGTTGTTGTTGTTGTTGTTGTTGTTGTTGTTGTTGTTGTTGTTGTTGTTGTTGTTGTTGTTGTTGTTGTTGTTGTTGTTGTTGTTGTTGTTGTTGTTGTTGTAGTTGTTGTTGTTCTTGTTACCATCACCTTTTGCAACAACTTAAACAGGCCTAGATAACAGTTTAGCATTGACCTCTATATTATTTCCCCTTCGCAACTGAACAAAACAGCCTGGAGCGAACATGTACTGTTTATTTAATAGCAGTTCATTTGAACATTCCCCCTGCAGCTGTGTGCACGTTTAATAGAACACACTTACGTGTACGATAAATACCTAAACTCTGTTTAATTTCCAGCCTTGTACTTCTGGCGCGGTTCTGTAATTACGTCCGAAATTGGCGCGCGCGGCAAAACGTCGTGACGTAGAAACAAACTTACCGAGCAGACGCCAAAGAATGTTCTTCGCGCTCTCTCGACTTTCCCGCTATTTTTGTTTTCACTGTTGTCGAGTGCACTCGAGTTGATGCTTCTGTCTCCTGTTAACGTGAATGTGTGTTTATCACGTTTTCTTCGCGTCTGCGGTGTGAGAAACACTACAAAACATCCACGCTAAGATAATCTGCGTGTTTAGTTTGATACTGATTAAAAGACAGATTTATAAACTGTACAAGAGATATGGAAGTTCTGTGCGAGCGTCTGCTTAACAGATATCTTGTTCTCTGCTCAGCGTTCTCTCTCTCTCTCTCTCTCTCTCTCTCTCTCTCTCTCTCTCTCTCTCTCTCTCTCTCTCTCTCTCTCTCTCTCTCTCTCTCTCTCTCTCTCTCTCTCTCTCTCTCTCCACATCAGTGTATTTACTTAGCATTTGTTTCACGTGGCCTACACTCACAATTACATTTCACTCTGTCACTGCTTGTGTCTGCCAATAACCAACTGTTTGCGAAGACCTACATCTCTGCCAGTTTTTTTTTTTTTTTTTTTTTTTGATTTCCTCCAAATCTCGTCTCTGCGACCATTCCACATGGCCAGCGAGATAACGAATTTTTATTCGCTGATCGATGACAGAAAACATCGGCTGCTGTTCCAATCAAAATGGCTGATGAAATAACAAACGGGAACAAACTGTCTGTGATGAAAAGTAATCGTAGACATCTGCGTCGGATATCACGAGAAAGATTTTCGGTTCGGGATGAGTAAATACCAATATCCCGGACAAATTACATTTATCTTGACTGTTTTTTCTTGTTGGTTTTGTTTTACCTCGCTTTTTTTCTTCATTTTTTTTTTTTTTTTTATTTATTTTTTTTTTTTTTTTTTTTTTGATGGGGGGAGGAGGTGAGAAAGCTGAGAACGCTCGCGTGAAAATGAAGAGTAAAAAAAAGGTTGCCTGAAGTTTTGTAATGTGAAGGAATAACCATTCTCTCTGCACCATTTAGACGATTTCTCGTTCCAACCATTGCTCGAGGCTGGTTTATCAAACATGGTGACGTGTTTTTGTTTTTATTTTTTTTTTTTTGTTTTTTTTGTTTTTTTAAATGATTTTTGATATAGTCTTTATATTTGCGAACCGATAACATTTGCAATTAAAAAATTAAATAACCATTTCTCAATTCAAGAACTATATGACGCTCGCTCGTATACACACACATATATATAACGATATTCTCGTGTGCCTTCTGACGTGTGTGTGTCTAGATTCATACAGAATATCAGCTTAAACATATTTACCACTAAACCCGTCTGTCTTTGGAATCTATTTGTCTGTCTGTCTGAGGGCGAAACATTTGTTCGAGGTGTCACTAGAAATCTGTTGCAATTTTATCTATCTGCGTCTCTCGTCTCGCGAGAAAACGTAATATTGTCTTTCGAAATGAGATTTGCCTCGTTACCTTGGAGATTTGTTTTCGCTAATGGCGTTGTTGACACGGAGGCCCTGTACGGGCAACGGGCAAATTTATCTGCTGCGGGATTAGCGGCGTCTGCTTCTCGTTCGTGCGATCGCAGAGTTTTTTATCCTCGCCGACTGAGAGGTTTTTCTGGGTTACTCGTTTGTCAAGCGGTTCGAGCCTCGGGCGTTCTCAGACGAAGGATCGAACCTGCTGAGTGATGTGTTTTTTTTTTTTGCTTGAGTCGTTTCCAAGTCTAAACCACGTAACTCTACGTTTAGACAGAAATATGGATGAAAAGAACTGGAGTTTCACGCGCACAGAGAGAGAGTTAGAGAGAGAGAGAGAGAGAGAGAGAGAGAGAGAGAGAGAGAGAGAGAGAGAGAGAGAGAGAGAGAGAGAGAGAGAGAGAGAGAGAGACATAACACGATATATTGCTGATTGTTACTATACACATCATCATTATTATCATCAATATCTTCATCCTATCCTAATGGTTATCAACATTATAAACTTCATAATCATTCATCATTCATCATCATCATTATCATCATCATCATTATTATCATCATTATAATCACTATTAATATCAACGTCATCGTTATCATCATCAATATCACTGTCATTAACATCATCCTCGTTATCGTCATCATAATTATTCTAATCATCGCTATCAGCGTTACGATTAACAAACCATCATCATCATCATCATAATCATCATCATAGTCGTAGTCGTAGTCGTAGTCGACATCTGTTGAGGCTCATATTCACTGTTATACCAGGTGACCGCTGTCGGAAACCCAATATCGCGATGTCGTTGTTTGCTTTCTTTCCCAGTATGATAATAATCGGTCAAAAAGACGTTTAATTTGCGAGCACGCCACAAACTGATGATGGTTACGTGTAGTGTTACAGGTCTGAAGTGAAACAGTTTTGTAATCATAGACTGGTCGCGTTTACAAAATTAATATGAAAAACACACACAAAGGTCTCGATTTCTCTTTGTAATCGACATTTTTTATTTTTTATTTTTTTATTAAATAATTTTTTTTATTTTTTTTTTTAACGTTTTTCGTGAGTTTCAGTTTGTGAGTGAGTATCTGCTGATGTTCGTTTTTAGAGTATGTGTGTGTGAGTGTGCGTCATTGTGCGTGTTTTGAGTAAGTGTATATATATGTCTGTGTTAATGTGCGTTTTAGAGTGTGGGTATGCGTGTTAATCTGCGTGTTTTAGTATGTGTGTGTGTGTGTGAGTGCGTGTTATTGTGCGTTTCAGAGTATGAGAGTGTGTGTGCGTGTTATCATGTGTAATAGTGTATGTGTAAGGACGTATATTTGCGTGTATCTTTCGATGTTTGTGCTTGCATGTGGATTTATATCAACGTTTCTTAATCTTATTTCATACAAACAGCTATTTAGTATTTTCGATGTAACTCGGTACATGACAAATATATCGATTTACATAAAAATAATAGCAGAGCAGAGCAAGAATGAAAATAAAGAATGAGAACAAAAATCTCAAAATAGATTTTTTTTTTTTTTTGTCTCTGAGATGGCAGTAGCTAGCTAAGGTAATAATGAAGTTCTATTAATGAAGTAGGTTTGAACAGACTCGCGTAAATAAAGCAATTACCCTGAAAAAGAGAGCGTGAAAATAAAACCAGGTGTTTGGACAGTCTGAGTAGCCATTGTTGTCCAGTTTTACGTGTCATGGGGTACGCTAATGTGACCTGCGAGGGGTGTGCGGATCGATACTGACTGTCAGAAGATGCTGATTTTTTTTTTTTTTTTTTTTTTTTTTTTTTTTTGTTCCGTTTTCATTTGTTTTCGTTAATGTTGTCGTTATTTTTCTCTATCTTTCTGGTGGTGTTGTTGTTGTTGTTGCTGCTGCTGTTTCGTTGTCTTTCTTGTTATTTTTTTTTTTTTTTTTTTTTTTTTTGCTGGTTGTTATTATTTCTTGTTGTTGTTGTTTTTAACATTATTATTATTATTATTATTATTATCATTATTGTTGTTGTTGTTATTGTTATTAGTTTACACACACACACATATATATATCTACATAATTAAATACATACACACACATACGCACATACAAACTCACACACACACGCACACGCAGAGACATACATTCCCACACACCTATTTACATTTTCTAGGATAATTTCTAGGATCATTTCAATTGCTGAGATCCATCTTTTAATCTGATCTGTGTGTTTTGTTTTTCTCCCTAAAGCGGCATATCTAACATTTGTGATGAATGGTGTTTCTGACTGTGATGAATGGATTTTGTTTGGGTTTTCGTACTGGAATGAACTCTCACGTAATCTCGCGATATTTTTGCCTTTGTGATAAAGTCGTTCAGGTCTTGGACTTGTTGTCGTTAGTCTGGCTTTTGCGTTTTAAAAAGAAATTATTTATTTGTTTGTTATTTTGTTGTCGTTATTTTTTTTTTTTATTAATTATATTGTTGTTGTTATTTATTTGTTTGTTTGAGTGTTTGTTTGTTTGCTTGCTTGCTTGTTTGTTTGTTTTGTTTTATTTTATTTCTTCAGTTCATATAAACATATGCGCATGCGCACACGCGCACGTTCACGTACATACAGACACAGACAAATACAGATTTTTGTACACCAAAAAATATCGAATTATCTGTAGGTGGAGGGGTACATTGTTTGTCAAAGACAGATAAATAAGTATGAGAGTAGGTAGTGTCAGTTCCATTGTATAGTCAAGAAGAAGAAGAAGAAAAAGAAGAAGAAGAAAGTAATTACTGACCATATTAAAACCAATGAATTCATCGTTTTGATAAATTAGTAGAAAGTAAAGTTCACCAATCATACGCAGGTGTTTAATTGATCACACAAAAAAAAGAAAAAAAAAAAAGAAAGAAAGAAAGAAAGAAAAAGGAAGAAGCTTCGAGAAACAAAATGTTTCACTGTCACATACTGTCACAGTACACACTCTAATCAGTGAAATAAACAACAAAAATTAAATATCCATTCAAAACCTGTTCTGTATCATAGCAAAACAAAATTCTTGTTATTTCGAAATGTACACTGAACATTATTAAAACGAAATAGTGACTTGCCTAGAAATAACGAGGTACAAAAACAGTAATTAAACGTCACAGAAATAGTAAACCCCCCCGCACCCCGCACCCGCCCTCACACTGCACTCGGTAACACAATGCACGCGGTAACAGAGCAGACGTGAAGACGTGGATTCATAATACTTTTCTAATCCGGTAAACGTCACACTCTCTTAGATAAAACGTAAAAAAAAAAAAAAATAAAAAAAAAATAATTTAAAATTAGCTTTTCCTATATCCTCCTACGTTAGTTGCCTCATAATTATACAACCACCACAATAGTGGAACGTTTCTTTTATCCTCCCTCCGATAACGTGTTAATCTCAGCGGTGTATACGTAGTAGATTGTATTCACCTCCCTCCGACAGTACGTAAATTACACACCGTGACACGAAAGCTGAAATCGCCTAATCGCCGGAAATAAGGTGATACGTTAATACCACCCACGTGACAGGTGATTAACAGAAATTGAAGGCGACATTAGAACTGAAGAAAATTGCAGTCTGCGTTAAGAATGAAAATAAGACTGATGTAAAGTGAATATGTGAAACACTGAAAATAACTTCTGTGTTGTTTCATTAATTTTATTTTGTTGCTGTCGTTGAATAGTTTGTACAGTTTTTTCGTTGAAGAAAAATTTGCATTCACGAAACACGAACATATATAAATTTTCGTATATATATATATGTGTGTGTGTGTGTGTGTGTGTGTGTGTGTGTGTTATGTGGGAACATGACATAATGTGAATGTAATGACATGTATATGAATGTATATATATATATATATATATATATATATATAGAGAGAGAGAGAGAGAGAGAGAGAGAGAGAGAGAGAGAGAGAGAGAGAGAGAGACATTCGTACACACTGTATATATGTATATGCATGCATACATACGTACATACCCACATACATGCATATATATACACATAATATATAAACACACACACACACACACACACACACACACACACACACACACACACACACTTAAACACACACTCACAGAAACTATGCCCCTGTTAATGTTTACGAATTAAGTTAGCTATAAACACGTTCGCTGTCAAATGCAATTAAATGAGCTCAAGGAAAAAAATAGCGTCTTAATAAAATAAACAAGAACGCCCTAAGTAATACGTGAGTTACAAAAATTAACTTCTAACACTGACCCCTTTTAGCGACCACCTTATTAATGAAGACAACGGGAACCTAGTTATTTCATTATAGTGAAACATATTGAAGAATCTTTTTTTTTTTTTTTTTTTTTTTTTTTTTTTTTTTTAAATATTTTCTTGTGTTAAAGCTGTATTTTAGAAGGTTCAAAGTCTAAAAGTGAATAGAACTTGTGTATTTATTTATTTATTAATTTGTTATTTTTATTAATATAATATGTAAATAGAGTTAAAATTAATATAAGCATAGGTATTTGTGCGCTATCAGTTACAGAACAACAAAGATTATAAACAATACACTTTTAAGTGAAAGCAAAGACACAGACAGACAGACACACAGACGAAATTTGTGTAAAGACAGCAGATTAGTTCATTTTTATTTTCTTATATCTATATTTTACTTTATTATATACATATATATATATATATATATATATTCCTTTTTCTAATTCTATAGCCATTTTTAGGAATGTATATATGCATTATTTTAAATGAATGAATAGCCAAAAAAAAAAATACGACTAATTATTTTGACAAATGAATGAATAAACAAATGAAAAAATGAATGAAAGAACGAAAAAATTTTGAACAAACGAACAAAATGAAAAAGGAAGGAATCAATGAAAGACTGAATCAACGCATGAAAACAAACGAACGAATAAATGAACATTCACTGAATTCACGTAAAACGAAAAGAACATCATCCATTGATAAACAAGGCGAAAAAAAAAAAAAAAAAAAAAAAAAAAAAAAAAAAAAAAAGATAAATGTGTATACATCAAGCCGAACGGGTACCTTGGCTTCTTCGAGCACTCATCAATTCTTTGTCTTTCTCACTTCCACTCTGATTTCTTGGCTTCTTCCTTTCTTGAATTATTATTATCTCACGACTCAAAGTAATATCCGCCGGCAAAGAACGCTAATGTTGAGCCCAAGCATTGAAATATTTCTTTGTGTCACAGGTTTCTTTTTTTTTTTTTTTTTTCTTTTTTTTTATTGTTTTTTTCAGGTATTGACCGATACACATAAAAAAATCTATCTCCGAGTGATAAATTATTGTTGTTTTCGTTTTCTTGTGGTCTCCTTCGCAATAGAAGCTTTTTTTTCTTTATTTATTTTTTATTTTTTATATTTTTTTAATACTATGTATAGGATGATTTACTGTGTTGGATATATGTATATATACACAAACGCACGTACACACACACACACACACACACACATATATATATATGACATCAATGTTGTCTTGATGACAGGTTTGGTGGAATGATTGAACTGTTCAAATCCTCTTAAGCGACATTGACGGGGTTTCCTGAATATTGTGACTGTGCTTTGTCCTATTCAGACGTACATAAAATATTGACTATTCAAAGTCTAAATTCAGACATAAATACATACAGACATAGAATATACAAACATAAAATACATACATATATGTATACATACATACATACATACATACACATATATACATACATATATATATATATATTCATATATATATATATATTTGTATATTTGTGTATATATATATGTATGTATATATGTATGTATGTATATATGCAAACATATATACATACATTTATGTAATCATACATTTATACTT
This sequence comes from Chrysomallon squamiferum, assembly GCA_012295275.1. Lineage (NCBI taxonomy): Eukaryota > Metazoa > Mollusca > Gastropoda > Neomphalida > Peltospiridae > Chrysomallon > Chrysomallon squamiferum. The sequence continues at coordinate 6,349,830 of CM022674.1, forward strand.
ACATGTACACATATATACATACATACATACATACATACATACATACATACATACATACATACAAACTGTACTGATTACGATTGTTTAGCTTTAATGATTAATAATTTAACGTTAGAGTAGGCTGGATCCAGAGCTAACTAAGCTGACATTATCATTATCTTATTATTGTAACGTAACGGCGGTCCTTTCAGTGCGTGACAAAATAATCAGCGATCTTTGCTCTTAATAATACGTTTGTATTACAAGGAAGAATGACGTTTCCTGACCGTAGATCACGGTGTTTTGCGGGCCCAGCAAGGTACTGAACTCTGCGCAAGATCGGCAAACAGGAGAAAACAAGCGAACGAGAGTTCGAAACACGAATGTAGCCGAAGGCGAGACAAGAGGGACCAAGAATATTCGTATAAAGACAGTGGTGCAATTGCAAGATTGGGCTTTGTTTTCTAGCTAATTTGGATGTCTCGTTTCTAAGGTTTACTTTCAAGATGACGTTTTGTTTGGGGGGTAGCGGGTTCAAAATGTTCATTTCGAAGGTGTAAGTTCAAAATGACGTTGTTGTTTGATCGCCTTTAGGAAATTCTGATTCCAAAGCTTTTATCCATACAGACACCTCAGACCATTTATTTATTTATTTATTTATTTATATTTTTTAAATTTAATTTACTTCTAAAGGTTTGTCCTTTCTTGTTATTATTCTTGTAATTGTCGTCGTTGTTGTTATTATTGTTGTTGTCGTCGTTGTTTTTGCTGTTGCTGCTGCTGTTCTTATTGTTGTTATTTTAACTGCATGTTCAAAACAGAAGAAATACAGACAGATAAAACACAACATATAGCAACAACATCAACAAAAAAAAAATATATATAAAAAAATATATTTACAAAAACGTCTTTCTAAAATATCCGATTACACAAGGAAGTTGATAACGTGTCTGAATGTTAGTCGGTGCGCCACTCAGAAACAGGGGAAGCAACAGATAAAGAATAGTGACAATGGCGGCGATCGCATTACATGCTTAAATAACACTGACGTCTCGCGATAAATCAGTTTCAGATCACTGGTCGAAAAATAGAAACATCTTTGTTAACTGAAGATGATAGCGGACAGACAATAAGAATGATGGATGGGCGAAAACAGATGAAAGAAGAAGATTTCTGTGATATTTTCTACGATTTCTGATTGACGTGAAACTTTCGAATATTTCAAAGTTCGTTTGAAAAATGGTGTGTACAAGATGTAAGTTATCCATCGGGAAGGCTCAGCCTGCGTAAAATCCAGGTCAGAGTCGTGTCCTGGACACGAAGGATGGTAGCAGGATCAATCCTCGGTGTTACTGTTTGGGCTGATTTCCCGTTACAACTAGAGTTCCAAATGTGAGAATAAACATGCATAGGTTGTTTTGGGTTGTTTTTGTAACTAAATAGATCAGTGTAAATGGTTGACAGTGCTTCCTTACTTGTATTTTCATTATTAATTTTTTTTTTTTTTTTTTCTTCTTTCTTCTGTTTGTTTTTGTTTTGTTTTCGTCTTGTTGTTTTTTGTGGGTTTTTTTTTTCTACTGTTTGTTTTGGGGTTCTTTATTCTTTTTCTTAGGACGTTACTGGTTAAATAAATAAAAGAAACACGTGCAATAATTGTTAATGCTAACATATTACCTGTGTAATTTAATAAATATTTATTAATTTAATTTTCCTTTCTTTGGTGTGTGTAATAATATTATGTGTATATATATATATATATATATATATAATAAAAATTTATTTTTATTTATTTTATTAGTTTTTGCTAATATTTATTTATTACTTTGTTTGTTTGCTCATTCGTCATAATTCACTCCAGTATTTCGATTTGTTTTTAACAGAACCCAGTCTTTATCTTTATTCCGAGTTTGTCAATGATTCGTCGAATGAATGAACGAAAATATTGATAAATAAACAAAAAACTAAGAATAGCAGTTGTGTTGTTGTGTAAAACTGATATTCTCATTACGGGAAAACAGCAGATAAATATTGATCTCCGATATACTTTTTGTTATTTTTAATATACGGATGCATTACGAGAACAGCGGGTAACGAACTCCGATAGCGTAATAAGTGTGAAAACTCAAAAAGTGATCATTAATATTATTACCGTTAATGCTGCACATGGAGTTTCAGTTGAAAGAGAAGATTATTTTGTTTGTTTATTTGTTTGTTTGTTTGTTTATTTATTTATTTATTCATTCATTTATTCATTCATTCATTCATTTATTCATTCATTCATTTATTCATTCATTCATTTATTTATTTATTCATTTATTTATTTATTTATTTATTCATTTATTCATTTATTTATTCATTTATTTATTTATTTATCTATTTATGTTATGGTTTTCATTCAGTTTTTTTTTTCTCTTGCTTTATTTTTCTTCTCGTATTCCCTTTCTTCAATTTTTTCAATCTTTTTCATTTTTGTTTTATATATATTACTTTATCGGTGATATATTTTAGCGGTAATATTTTAAAAATAAGTTTTGCTTTTATCTTGCTTTATTTGCTTTCCATTTTACTTCTCCTTTCTCTTCACAATACTTTCAATTTTTTTATCAGGTCTGTTTCTTTCTTTCTTTATGCCATCTCTCTCTCTCTCTCTCTCTCTCTCTCTCTCTCTCTCTCTCTCTCTCTCTCTCTCTCTCTCTCTCTCTCTCTATGTATATGTATATATATATATATTTCTCTCTCTTTGTCTCTCTGTCTTTCTCTCTATTTCTCTCTCTCTGTCTCTTTCTCTCTCCTTCCCTCTCTCTGTTTCTTTCTCTGTCTCTTTCTCTCTCCTTCCCTCTCTCTGTCTCTTTCTCTCTCTCTCTCTCTCTCTCTCTCTCTCTCTCTCTCTCTCTCTCTCTCTCTCTCTCTCTCTCTCTCTCTCTCTCTCTCTCTCTCTCTCTCTCTCTCTCTCTCTCTCTCTCTCTCTCTCTCTCTGAAATGTTTTTATCAGCGGTCGTTGTAGTAGTGAAAACAGGACTGGATGACAATGACGTAAGACTTGAACGGAATGATGATGCCGACGTCGTGGTGGATGATGATTTTTTTTCTCACACTGAACGTTTGTTCTGTTTCTGTGTGCCTGCAGGGTGGCTGTCGTTGTGTTTCAGATCAGAAGAGTCGCAATGAAACTTTAGACTCCTTCCCTGAAGCCGATAGCAGGATCAGTACTCGTCAATAAAACAACACAGCGAGATATAAGATACAGAAGAGTTTGGTGGTGATGATGATGATGATGATGATTATGATAAATTTATGATGATGATGATAAAGCCATGATGATGATGGTTATGATGAGAAATTTATGATTATGATGATGATGATAAAGCGATAATGATGATGGTGATGATGAGAAATTTATGATTACGATGATGATGATAAAGCGATGATGATGATGGTGATGATGAGAAATTTATGATTATGACGATGATGATAAAGCGATGATGATGATGATAAAACGATGATGATGATGATGATGAGAAATTTATAATGATGATGATGGTGGTGGTTATCATATTAATCATGTTCAAACTCGAAGAAGATGGTGATAGTGATCATCATGATGATCACGATCTTGAAAATAATGAAAAAGAAGGCAAAAAATGATGTGAATCAGAGGGATGTACAAATAATATCAACCACATCTCGTTTAGTTTTGTTTTCAGTCCCCGCCAACTTTTGAAATATCAGATGAGAAACTGCACTGGAATAATATTTCTGATCTTTTTTTTTTATGAATATGCTCGTTCACCATGTTTAGATATTTACAGCGGAAACTGAGAAATTTTCATAAAAAGCTGCTTCTCTCTTTCAGAAAACAGTATCTTATTTTACATCTCAGCTGGTTTCCATAGTAATGATGTTAGTGATTGGAAGAAATTATTAAAAAAAAAAAAAAAAAACATTTCTCAACTGTTTTATTTTCACTTCTTTTCTTTTATTATTATTATTATTATTATTATTATTATTATTATTATTATTATTTTTATTTTATTATTGTTGTTGTAATTATTATTATTTATTTATTTTTTTTTTTATTTTTTTATTTTCAACTTTGAGTAATGAGCCGAATTTTCATTTCTGAACTTGCTTTCTTTGCTTTGAACTGAAAAAAACATTCACGTTGTAGTTGTTAAACAAGGAAAAGAAAGAACTTGACGATGACGTCAAAAGTTCAAAATGAAACTTCGGCTCATTACTCACAGTTGAGTAGCACCTGCTAAATTCACAGTGAAATTTTTTTTTTTTAAATGAAACAGTAATAATAATAATAATAATAAATTTCGTTTTGTATTAAGAAACCAGTTTGCTTTCGTGTGCATTTCAAAGTTTACAGAACACGATAAAAAAATAAATTATTTAAGCTTCTTTTAATGTCCTGTTTATCTTCATTTTCTTCAACTAATTAATCTTTTCTTCCTTGTTATGGTTTGTTCGTTTTTTTCTTTTTCTTCTTCTTCAATTTCTTTTTCTTTTTGTTATTGTTTTCTTCTTCGTCCAATTATTCGCATCTTTTTCTTTTCTTCTTTAGTTTCTTCTGTTTCTGCATCTTCTTATATTGTTCTATATTATTTCAGTGTTATATTCGTCAACATCCTTTTCTAATAATAAACAAAGCAGTCAGAGAAGATTAATTAATATTGCCTCCCTCTCTCTCTCTCTCTCTCTCTCTCTCTCTCTCTCTCTCTCTCTCTCTCTCTCTCTCTCTCTCTCTCTCTCTCTCTCTCTCTCTCTCTCTCTCTCTGTCTCTCTCCTTTTTTGTTCATAACTTATTGAACTTTAGAACATTAATGTCATGAAAAATCATAACGTAAACAGGCTGTCGTATCTTACGTCTGTTTCTTACGATCACGTTTACAATTACGTTTCACTTCTGCGATATTTTTCTGTATATTAGTTTTCTTATTTACGAAAATATTATTGTATCTGAAATCGGTACGTTAAGAAATATATATATTTTTTTGTTTTTTTGTTTGTTTTTTTTGTTTACAATTAAATTCTTCTTCTCGTAAATTAATATATATATATATATATATATAGACAGAGAGATTTGTGTAATATTAAATATTTCAAAATACAATGCATCAGATTTATTTTACTCAATACACTAGTTCGGGGTTCAGTGTGTATGTAGGTTCGTGTAGGTGTATGGTTATGTGTGTGTATGTCACAAATGTATAAATATGTGCGTGTTTGAGTACGTGTGGATGTATGTATAGTATAATTATAAATATGTGTGTGATGTCTGTATGCGTATGTGCATACACTGACACATATATACATTTAAACAGTCTCGCATCTACAGATACATGCACATACTCACACACACTTACACCTCTCTATCTACCTATCTGTATACATACATACCTACAAATACAGTCACACATACACACACAAATACAGACATACAGAGAGACAGACAGACAGACAGAGAGAGAGAGAGAGAGAGAGAGAGAGAGAGAGAGAGAGAGAGAGAGAGAGAGAGAGAGAGAGAGAGAGAGAGAGAGAGAGAGAGAGAGAGAGAGAGAGAGAGAGAGAGAGAGAAAATCATTTTAATTAATTATTTATTTATTTATTTATTTATTCAGCTTGTTCAAATTATTTTCGGCTGACATAGTATCTTTAAAATATGATCCGAATGCTGCAGTAGTAGATGCAGCAGCATCCCGATCAACGTGTTAGACGTGGCATTATAATAAAAAGACAAGTCGCCATCAACTGTTAAAACAATACGCTGTGGTAGTCGTTGTAACAGCAATCGAAGCCGTCGTTGATGTAACATCATAAGTAAATGTTAATATACACCATAATCGTTGTAGTATCTAAATAGCAGTTATAGCAGTTATAGTAGTGGTAGTAGTTGTAGTGTAGTGGTATGTAGTAGTTGTAGAAGTGGCAGTGGTGGTTTTATTATAGTAGTAACAGTAGTAACAGCAGCAGTAGCAGTAGTGCTAGAGGGAATAGTTAGTAATGGTAGCAGTTGTAGAAGCTGTAGTAATAGCAGTAGTAGTAGCTGTTGTTACAGTGTTAAAAGTAGCAATTGCAGAAACAGTAAAACATCCGTGGATACTTCACAGACACGATGTTTTGCGGTAGGTACACTAACAACATCGTTGCAAATGCATTAGGCGCAGTCATCGACGTTGTCGTCGCAACAACCGTAACAGCGTTAACAGCAGCACAGTACATAAACATTCACACACACAAAAAAAAAAACCTCTTTGTTTCGTAATCTCTACTAACTCTGCCGCTTGGTTGTGGCAAGATCTGTGAAAACCTCGGACTGATTTCTTACTGGTCGTCTTTGCTCGCTCGCAATCTTTCTGGTTGGAGAATAACGAGTTGTTTTTGCCTCAATAAATTTCGCCTTCGACTATGTGTGTGTGTGTGTGTGTGTGTCTGTGTCTCTCTCTGTGTGTGTGTGTGTGTGTTGGGGTTTTTTTTCTCTCCCTATCCGCTACAGTCCAAGTTCAAAGCTTTATCGATCCTCGATATACTAGCAGAGCTGGCGAGAGAGAGAGAGAGAGAGCGCGTGCTCGACATGGATTCGCACAACAAGTTGGGATATCGTAGGGTGCTTTGTTGTCGCCGTACACAAGGATAGCGTATTAATTCGAGAGTGATGTCACAGCACAGTTTAAGTCTTCGGCAAGTTACTTAACGTAAGTTTATTTTTTTATTATTATTATTATTATTAAAAAAAAAAAAAAAAAAAAAATTATATTAATTTTGCTTGTGTGTGTTTTGTTTCTGGTCATTTTTTTTTTTTTTTTTTTTTTTTTTTTTTTATGAAAAGAAAAAAAATAAGGTAAAATAACCGTCACTTTAAATTAACATTTTTAAAATTTGTTTTTATTTATTTATGTAGATAGATCAGTGTTATTGTTATTGGTTTGGTTATAAATATCTTACTGATGCCTAGCTGAAATATTATATATATATATATGTAATGAATTATAATATGATATACAAAAAAAATGTCTAGATTCTATCAGATTGTTTATTTCTCTCACCGATAAAGAAATATTAATTTTAAAGAAATTGTAATAAACGAAAAATACGACATAAATATGGAGTCAGATATCTGATCTTATCGAAGAGCCAAATTAAGTGTTAAAAAAAATCAACACAAAAGCAACAACAACAACCAAAACAAAGAGCAACAATAACAAAAATAACCTTCACATTTACGTAAACAGCGACATGAAATTATTAGAAGCGTAGACGAGGTAAAAAAAAAAAAAAAAAAAATGAGAAATAAGTGAGCGGCACCATTATTGTGATTGTTCCTGTCACCGGAATAATAAAGACTAATTTCAGTTTAAAAAAAAATATATTAAACAACGGATGCGACAACGGCGACAAACTGAAGTGCAAAGTGGCAACGCCCGTGCTTCAAAACCAAGGCTTGCTGCAGCAACAGCAGCAACAACAACAACAACAACCTGGATGACCGCGTTTCTGGATTCATCGCTCTGGATCAGCGATTGTTCTGAAGTTGTGTTAGTTTGGTCTTTTAAATTCTTGGAATCAAGTTGGTGGTTTTTGGGGGGTTGTTTTTTTCAATTCTTGGAATCACGTCTGGGTTGGTTTGTTTGATGTTGTTGTTTTTTGTTTTTATTTCTTGGAATCACGTCTGGGTATGTTTCTGTTTTTTATTTATTTTTTTTTTTTTTTAAATTCTTGGGATCACGTCTGGGTTTGTTGGTTTGGGGTGTTTTAATTCTTGGAATCACGTCTGGGTTTGTTGGTTTTGGGTTTGGTTTTTTTTTAATTCTTGGAATGAAGTGTGGTTTGTTTTAATTTGTTAAGTAAGTGTAAGAGTTCTTTACGAATGACTTACTCAGTTCAGTGTGATCAGTGAACTGCGGCGGGCATCCAGCCCAGTGAAGCGAAACAGAATTTTTTAATTTGACGTCAAAATCTCCATTTTACAGAGTTCAGTTTGAAATTAACTTTTCCGTGTAATTAGGATTATCTGTCTCTTTATCCAGCCGTCTGTTGAAACATTACATGTATAGTGATATAATGTGTGCGCGTATGTTTGTATTTGTGTATATATATATATATGTATGTATGTATAAAACACACACACACACGCACACGCACTCACACAAATATATAAAGAGACAGAGAAGGGGAAAGGACAGAAAAATAGTCGTCACTATATAATTAAATATTACTTAAAACATACATGTATTTATATATATGTATGTATACACACACATACACACACACATATATAATTACACACATTTATGCATACATACATACATACATACATACATACTCTAGAGTCTAGACAAATGCACACATAGATATATCCATTCACTTACACTAGGTAAACATTATTAAATCATAACGTTTTTATCTTCATTGTTTTAAAAACTACTTCAGAAATACCAGTTACCGAGCCTCACAACTGTATAACTTTGACAGTATTTCATGTTTCATAATATTTAGTTTCTCTGTTACTCATAGTTAGCAGATGATTTTTCCTTTTCTAATGAAGCTGTTTTACTTACTGTATTTTAGTACTTACATACACCAGTTTTTAAAGGGCCGATGAAATATTTTTTACTTATTTTACATTTGCACGCAGCAAAACACATTACAAAGACTGTTTTTCTAGAACTTCCATTTTAAACAGTTAAACTCTTGTTTCGAATTATTGGACATGATTGTAAAAATATAAGAAGAATGAATGAATGAATGAACGAATGAATGAAAATAAATAAATAAATAAATAAATAAATAAGTAAGTAAGTAAATAAATAAAAAATAAATAAAAAATAAAAATAAATAAAAATAAAATAAAAAATAAAATAAAACGAAACGAAATAAAATAAAATAAATAAGAGAACTTCATGAATTATGCATGTCTCAGATTTTCTTAATTTAATTTCCAGATTATCTCTCTTCGACTATTATAACGTAAATTACTTTTTTACTTATTTTTTTTTTTTTTTTCGTATTATCGACAACTACATTATAAATGAAATCAGAATATGATTTTCCTCCACGCTTCTGCTCAAATTGCTTGTGGTTACCAAGTCGTAAACTTCTTTTTGACGTACGTTTCTGCTCATTGTGCTTCGTTGCTCGTATTTTATGACTGCTGGGTTAATAAGCTAGAAAAGCTGTTTTGATTTTTATGAGAAGGATTTGCGGCAGGGAAAAAAAACAATATCCATAGAATAGTTATTTATTAATAATGGATAAACATTAGGAGCTGAAAGGATGTTATGATTTCAAGAGGTGTTTTTTTTTCTGAATTCTTTGAATGAATTTATATCTATATCTATCTATCTATCTATCTATCTATCTATCTATCTATCTATCTATCTATCTATCTATCTATCTATCTATCTATCTATCTATCTATCTATATATATATATATATAGAGAGAGAGAGAGAGAGAGAGAGAGAGAGAGAGAGAGAGAGAGAGAGAGAGAGAGAGAGAGAGAGAGAGATCTTTAAACATAAATTATTCTGCCAAACATAAAGACAGTGATTGAATGAACGAATGAAGAACGTTAAAATGGATGAAGTCAAAGGAGAGAATGAATGAATGAAAGGACGAATAAAATAATTAGCAAAACAAATTATTAACCGATGTGTCGACAAATAATGGATGGACGAACGACTGGATAAACAAACGAATGAAGTAGCTAATTAATGGATGAATGACCTGTAATGGATTCTTGAATGAATGGATAATGAATGGATCTCTCTAAGAATTATTAGGAAAATTTAACACAAGCAGAAAAATACTAAATCATGTTTAACACGAAATACTTAATAAATAAAAGTGGATGCACAGTAAATAAACATCACATTTCATTCATGTTATAATAATCTGCAATATTTCTGCCTAGACTCTTTTTTTTTTTCAATAATTTATTAGTTTAATACAGTTAATTAAATAATATGAACGGATTCTATATATTTCCGTTAAACTCATTTTCTAGAATACGATCGTTTCAGTTCGTCTTAAGTGTGATAAACAGTGTGATATATTCACTGACTCTTGCTACTAAGTTGATGGATCGCTTTAATAACAAACGCATATATATATATCTTAGAGAGTACGCCACTTCATGTTTTGCTACCGTGGCATTAGGAGGACTGCCACTCTGTCAAGATTGCATGAAGCACGTACTCTGTGTCGCAGGCCCAGTTTTCTTGTCAAGTTGAAAAAGTATTTATTGTATTCAGGATCAGAACAAGTGCGCGTGATTTGTCACAAACTGTCAGACTCCTTCGTACAATCTTTTTCTTTCTTTTCGTTTCTGTCTTTTTCTCCTTTTTCTGTTGTTTTTTCTTTTATTTAACATTGAAAATGAAGAACTTTAATGAACAATGATTAAAAACTATCGATTTGCGACACTGTGACATTGCTGTCAACCACCACAGCGACAGCTGTGATTAAAACGACGACAACGACAAATAAGATTTGGCTATAACTTTTAGTACCTTCATGACAAGAAAGATGACGATTATCTGACGATTGCAACGATGACAACATCAACAACAACAACGACGATTTTCACTAATACAACCACAACGAATTTTACTGCTACAACGACAACGATTTTTACTACTACAACCACAACTGGTTCCATCCATGTTTTACATAACAGTGTATTATTGAAACCTTTGACGCAGCAATAACAACAGATGTAACACAAACTGCTGTCAGGCACAATACAAACACTTCACAGTTACTCAAGTGGGCTTCGTATCATCAAAACGTGATTACAGTCTGTTCGTAATTATCATCTTGTAATCATTTAGATAATTGTTTTTGTAGGCCATTATACAGAAAAAGTTGATGATTTCAAAAAAAAGTAACGTACAATAATAACAGTGTTCACTGAAAACTGACTTTAATTTTATGCATGATACAGATTTGTGATATAAATAAAGATTATATGTGTATTTTACTAAAAACTAAAGTAATATATGTAAGCTTCATTTTTATTCATGGCAGGTAAGCCACATGATAGTATAATGGATATTTATCTTGTCTACGTCAGAAAGAATGACGTTAGAGATTGTATACACAGTAAACAGGTTAGATGTACAGTTAAGCATTATGTACTCAGAATATATTTCAAAATCCGTTCATGTTATAATGAAACCAATTAGAAATTGTTTATTCTACTTCGGGTTCGATGACTGATCAGAATTAAGCACTGTATAATAGTTGTGAGTGTGGGGGGTGTTTAAACAAAATCAACAAATTGTGTAATAATAGAAGTCAGTTCGTTTTCAATTCAAACAAATATCAAACAGTTTTTTTTTTTTAATCTACGTCTGTGTTGTATATTTTACATTCATGTGTATCTAGCATCAAGCAGCCGTTGATAACGAAATTATCATTAAACTAATATTTACTGATAACTTCATGGAAGACAGAGATATTGCGATAAAAAAATGGGAATATTCTAAACTTCATTCGCATATCGGTTTTTATAGTTCACATCTGCCTGAATGCTTTCAGACTGATAATTTCCTTTTAAGGGTTAAGTTTATTTCAACTTTCTTGATCATGCAGTAGTGCATTAAAAAAAAAGCAACCGGATACTGTAATCAAGATATCTTCAGTTTTTCTTAACATATTTTCAATCTGATTACCCAAAAATTCTTTGCTGTACTAGACTGACCTAATTTTGATCACTTAGCAAAAAGTACCTTAATAAGCTTTCAAGAGTATTCCTGTACATGGACATTTCTAGAAGGAATCTTCTTCCATAGCGGAGACAGTCTGACAGCCACACACAATCTGCTCCTTTCAGCAGAAGACAAGAAAATATGCTTTAATAATTTAAAATGAGAGAGAAAATTTCTTGAGGCATTTTCTAATTAGAAAAAAAAAAATACAATAAAAAAAAAATCGTTATGCCGTCTTCCATGAAATATTTCGCTGTTATTAAATCCATTATTAAACAAATATTAGTAATATATATATATATATATATATATATATATATATATATATATATATCAGCATGTACAGAATTTGGTACTGAACTGCTTGCCCCTGATTAAATTTGTTCAAGAGTTACAGCGACTGTACAGATATTTAACACACTGCAAAACAAGCAGACGCCATTTTTAAAATGAAGCGTGAAAAGGGAATAGTTACCAGTCTGCAGTGTCCACTAACTGCTTCGGACACTTCGGACATCAAACTACTCTGTGAATCTGTTCATAAATTTGGTGCCTAAATTCGGCTGTCGCATGTTCGCTGTTACTACTACGGCCGTTAGAAGGTGCATGTTGCTGCTGTTACAACAAAACGACGATATTTTCTGCTATTTGAACCATAACTGCTTGCAGTGTTTCAGCATTCGTTACAATGACTACGGCAGCGAAACACAAAATGCACCAGTATCAATGAACCAGGTTTTATTCGTAAAAAGAAATTAGTATCAGAACTGAACCACAACCACCACCACCACCAACAACAACAACAACAACAACAACAACAACAACAACAACAACAACAACAACAACAACAACAACAACAACAATAACAATAACAATAATAAGAATAAGAATAAAAATAATAATAATAATAATGACTAATAATAAAAACAATGCTTAATAATAATAATAATAACAACAACAACAACAACAATAATAATAATAATACTACTACTAATAATAATAATAATAATAATGACTAATAATAAAAATAATGCTGAATAATAATAATAATAGTAATGACTAATAATAAAAATAATGATCAACAACGGTTACAAATTACAATTTTAAATTCAGTTCGCCTGGTGCAAGTTTAAGAATGACACTTTTCGTGGGCGCCGACATAAAATATCGAGACATTTCCATTTCTCGTGTCAAACCTGAAGACGCAGCAGGCAAAAGTACACCGTGTTTAATCTACACGTCTGACTTTTAAAAACTAAGAAAACAGAAAGAAAAGAAAAAAAAAGCTGTTTAAAGGAGAATTCGAGAAGAAAAAATAAATCAAAAGAAAGATGAAACAGATGTTAAGTAAAATCTTTCCTGCGAAATGCGGATAAAGAGATATTTGATGTCATAGAAAAATGTTCATCTTTCTTTATTTTGATCTTGCGAAATTTTGCATCTGTTTTATTTATTTTTTTATTTTATTTTATGTTTTTCCTATAAGTAAGCTTTTTGTGTTAATGTGTGCATACATGTATAAGCTGTATGTACGTATTTATATGTATAATCTCTGTATGTATGTACGAATATGTATGCATGTATGTATATATATATGTATGTATGGATGGATGGATGTTTTAATTTATGTATGTATGTTTGAATGTATGTATGTATGTATGTATGTATGTATGTATAGGTATGTATGTATGTATGTATGTATGTATGTATGTATGTATGTATGTATGTATGTATGTATGTCCATACGTATCTCTATCTTTCTTTCAAATAAGTATTAAGTATGCATGTGTGTATGTTTCTCTCTCTCTCTCTCTCTCTCTCTCTCTCTCTCTCTCTCTCTCTCTCTCTCTCTCTCTCTCTCTCTCACACACACACACACACACACACACACAGATATTTAAGTTTTAAACACACTCGTTAACACACGATTAGACACCAGACAAAGACATCATCTGCGAATACAAAAACATAAACGTTACCGTAACAAAATAATGTCACACAGAGAAAATGACCAGACAGAATTAATCTGAGAGAATTCTTTTTTTTTTTTTTCAATCATTAACTTTACCCCCCCGTACCTAAACACCCTCCCCATGTCTCATTCCCACCCACTCTCCCCCTCCCGCTGCGTTGATTTAAAATTCAGGTGAAGTACATGGTTAGGTTTAGGAAACGAGAACGAAAGCAAATGAAAGACACCACGCGAAGAAAAAGTAGCAGCAGGTCAAGTTAATTTTATCATTAAACAAGCGCAAACGAAAATAAGTGTGGATTGAGACCTCCGAGTAGGTTTTCACATCAGAGTAAATTGAAATATATTCATCAGTGCAGATCCGGGTTATTTTAATGTAGGTGACGTCGTTTTTTAGATTGACTGCCACATAACTAATTTGTCTCTTTTTTTTTTTTTTGTTTTTTTTTTAATGATGTTGATGATAATGATATGATATTGTTTTCATACTGGGTATAATGATAATGAAGATCAGATGGTATTAGTAAAATCAGTTTTGATAGCTAACGTTTTCAAAATAATAATAATAATAATAATAATAATAATAATAATAATAATAATAATAATAATAATAATAAATAATAATAATAATAATAATAAATAAATAAATAAATAAATAAATAAATAAATAAATAAATAAGTAAATAAATAAATCATAATAATAATAATAATCGAAAAATCGTACCAGTAGTTAAATATATATATATATATATATTAGTAGTAGTACTAGTAGCAGTAATGGTGGTGGTAGTTGTTGCTGATGGTAGTAGTAGCAGCACTAGTAGTAGTGGTGGTGATTGTAGTAATGGTAACAGTAGTAGTAGCAGTAGCAGCAGTAGTAATTTCAACACAAACAGTAAGAATAATTGAAATTCTCTTCCTGGTGGTTTAAGTTATACTATTTACAGTAATTATAACAGTAGTAGCAGAATTTGATTTATAGATATTATTAAATCAATTTAATCAATAATCAATTTACGTATAATTTTCCGTATGTTTGTTTATCTGTTTCTAAGTATCCATATATCTGCTTGTCTGTGTGTTTGTACACTCTTCTACATTTATTTCCTTCTTTCTTTCTTTCCTTTTTTCCTTCTTACTTTCTTTGTTCAAGACAAGTGAATATATAAAGGTCACGGAAAATAAGTAACGACAAACATGTTCAGTTTCACAAGAAATTCCCCATTAAAAATATTTCTTTCCGGGGTAAGTAATTATTGAACTATTTTCATTTACTGTTGTATTGAATTTTTTTTTTACCTCCATTATTGTCGTCGTAATTGCAAGAAGATCAGGTGTGAGCTAGTTTTCTTAATATTCCAAATTTTGTTATTAATGTAATCGAATTTATATTATATATTGTCCCGGAAAAGGTTCTAGATTTGTCAGTGAGTTTTTGACGACAAAAAACCATGTAACAACAACAACAACAACAACAACAGTAATAATAATAATGTTAAAACAAAAACAATAACAACATTAACAGTAATAATGATAATAATAGTAACAAAACAAAAAAAAAATAAACAAAAAACAACAGCAACAACTGCGACAACATCAAAACCAGGTAACTACGTATCTCTCTACAAATATATGCGATTCTCTCTCTCTCTCTCTCTCTCTCTCTCTCTCTCTCTCTCTCTCTCTCTCTCTCTCTCTCTCTCTCTCTCTCTGTCTCTCTCTTTGTGTGTGTGTGTGTGTGTTAGTATTTGTTAATATTTGTATAGAGAGGTGTAAGTTTGTATAGCAGAAAAAGACAAAAAAGACAGAACGACAAAATATATACACACATAAAACACACACCCAGACACATACAAACTATATAAATACATATATACATACATACATACATACATACATACATATACATATATACATATATATACATACATACATACATACATAATAAGTACATAAATAAATACTTACGCATACGCACACGCACACACACACACACACACACACACACAAACATTCATATATAAACACATATCCATCCATCCATCCAAATGTCCACACATATCAAGATCATCATTTAAAAGAGAAAACGATGCAGATTAAAATCAGTGTTTATCCTCCTAGGCAGATCGTGACTCGCTGTAAAGGTTTCTGAACAAATAGGTTCTGCTGTTTAGTATGATTGCCTCTTTGATTAGTATCTGACAACGTGGGCAAACACTGGCGTTGTGCTTGACGATGTTTGTCTGTCGGTGTGCAACCGAAGTCGTTGTGTTCATTTCTCCTCGACAGCGGAGAGAAAAACAAATTCCTCGACACAGAAGCACAGTGGGTCGTTTCTGTTTGATCTGGAACCGCTAGATCAATCAGCGAGAATAAAGTAAACAGTTCTCCGTCAATAATCTCGTCGTTGAGAAACGCAGACACGGCTCAAAAACACGATATATCGATGAAAAGCTCCGATAATTTGCGTTCGGTTAGCAGCGATAGGTGTATCCTTCCGCGGACAAGAGCAAATAGTTCCAGCGTGAGAAGGGGCGGTGAGTGATACATTATTATTTGTCGAAACGATCCTCTTCAAATGATTTTTTTTTTTTTTTTTCGCAAATTGCTCTCTCGAAAACGTTGGCCGGTTTCTCTCTAGAGAGAGGATTGGTAAGTTTGCGCGATTTGAGTACGATTAAGGGTACAGATGGTTGGTTGTAATTGGGATTACGAGGGATTAGTATTAGCAGGGATTTAAGCGAATTCGGGAAAGAGTGGTTTAATACAGACGAGATGCAATTAAACATTTATCACTTTAGTTCATTCGGCTTTTGTCATAAAGACAGAGCGATGGAAGAGAAATGGAAAGTAAGAGGGATAAAAGAAAGAGAAAGAGAACAAAGATTAATTAGGTGGGGAATGGAGGAGGTGAGAGAAAGAAAGAGAGAGGAATGGAGGGAGGGAGGGAAGAGAGGCTGGAGTGAAAGAGAGTGATGGAGAGAGAATGAGAGAGAAATGGAGAGACAAAGAAAAAAGAAAGAATCAGAACGAGAGGGAATTATATATATATATATATACACACACACACAAACACACACATACATTTTTGTGTTTGTATCTGTGTAAGTGTGTATTTGTATATGTATGTATGTATGTCTGCGTATGGGTGGGTGTACGTGTGTATTATCTTCTAACAAGCTTTATTTCAAAGCTATAACTGCAGCGTTCATTAACACAAAAATCGTCTCTTCAGTTTCTCCCACAATTCCTTCTTCCCGGATATTACGTAATTTACACGACAGTGCTTACAGCTGTGGGATGCGGATTATATGGACGTTATAAAACAAAAGAAGCTTTGTTTAAAAGCCCATTTACAAGCAACATGCGTTGATTATACGTTCCAATTAGGCTGGTACAGAGTAATGGTTGAATTTCTATTAAAGTTAACGATCTAAACTCTTTGTATTGTCATTTCTCTCGTAAAATGCAAATTGAAGCATTTGCTAGTAAATCAATTTAGCGTATAAAAAAAAATTTGATGTGAAACAAACATGACGTACACAGTCTTGGTTATAAAACAGTATAATATAATATCAAAAAAAATCTGGATGCAAAACAACATGATGCATGAAAATATGATGTAAAACATTATGACGAAATAAAACGTGATATAAAACAGTATGAAGTATAAATAAAACTGGATGCGAAACAACAAGACACATGAAAAAAATGATGTAAAAAAATTATGATCTATAAAAACTTGCGACATATAAAAACTTTATGTAAAACAACGCGAGATATAAAAACTTGATGTAAAACAACGCGACATATAAAAACGATGTAAAACAACGCGACATATAAAAAAATGATGTAAAAAATTATGATCTATAAACACTTCCGACATATAAAAACGTGATGTAAAACAATGCGACATATAAAAACGTGATGTAAAACAGCGCGACATATAAAAACTTTATGTAAAACAATGCGACATATAAAAACGTGATGTAAAACAACGCGACATATAAAAACTCGATGTAAAACACTGTGACATATAAAAACTCGATGTAAAACACTGTGACATATAAAAACTCGATGTAAAACACTGTGACATATAAAAACTCGATGTAAAACAACGCGACATATAAAAACTTGATGTCAAACAACGCGACATATAAAAACTTGATGACGTGTGAAGACAGCGTAAAGCATGACGCAAGTAAATGTTTTCAATGTAAACACTATGACGTTTTTAAAACATAATGTAAAACAAACTGACCTGTCAAAAATTGATGTGAAACAATACATTATGTCATTTAAAAATCGATGCAAAAGAATATGACGTTTTTAAAACTTGATGTAAAACAAATTGACGTATCAAAAGTTGATGTAAAACAATACATTATGTCATTTAAAACTCGATGCAAAAGAATATGACGTTTTTAAAACTTGATGTAAAACAAAATAACATTTACTATTCAATCACCTTTACCATTTTTTTTTTTTTTTTTTTGGTTTTTTTGGTTTTTTTCTTTTTCTTTCCTTTTTAGTTGTGGTGGTCGTTGTTTTTCTTCTTCTTTTATTTATCATCATCATGACCAACTTCCTATCATCATCATCGTCGTCGTCGTCGTCATTATTCTCTTTATAGTTATTGTCATTATTATTATTATTACTAATATTATTATTATTATTGTTGTTGTTGTTGTTGTTGTTGTTGTTGTTGTTGTTGTTGTTGTTGTTGTTGTTGTTGTTGTTGTTGTTATTATTATTATTACTATTATTCTTATTCTTCTTATTATTATTATTATCATCATCATCATCATCATTATTTGCTTTCTCTTGCACGAAAGCACTTTAAATTGTTATTTACAAAACTGTTCAAAAGAAGAAGAAAAAAAAACGTTTTAATGGAGGCGCTCATTGACTGGTCCCGTGTGCTCTTTAAACAGCGCTACAGGACAAACAGACAGTGTACACAGTGAACTTCAAATTAACTCATTAATTAATCATAATTGCTGGCAGTGACATCCACTTACAGTCGGAAAGCTCATTGTTTCCCGTTCCAGACTGTTGTCAGTGACAGGTTAATAAAAGTTCGTAGCGATTGTTTAAAATTTTCTGCAAGCAGCTAATTGATAATTCTTCTGCAAAACAAACTGGCGATTGCGAGGTTGCAGTACACCGAATGAGTTTCCGTTGGAAGTGATGTTAAAGTGTTCATGAAAATTGCATTGATTTGTTGATTTGGGTTTTATGGAGGAGATGGTTTTTTTTTTGTTTGTTTGTTTATTTTATTTTATTTATTTTTATATTATTTTTTAAAATTTATTTCTGTGTTTCGTTCTCTCTTGCGTTACTTATTTATTTATTTGTTTGTTCGTTTGTTTGTTTGTGCGTTTGTTTGTTTGTTTATATTCAAGAAAAAAATAACAAAGAAAGAAAAATAAAAAAAAGGAAAAAAAGAAAAATAAAACAAAAAAAAATAAAAAAAAAAAATAAAAAAAGCACCGGTGTGAACTTTAACTCTCAAGGGAAGATAACTTTGTTAAACATTTTACTAAAACCTTAAATCATTATTAGAATGATCAATTCATCATTTTGTTCTACTTTTCTGGCGCAGATTGAAAGAAATCATAAAAAAAAAATATATATATCTGTAATAGCAACAAAAGGTCAACGTAAGTCAAACACATGTACTGAACTATAAATTGTTTACGACAGCATTATGTTGTCAAATGATTTGTAGTACAAAACATTCCGTTTATATCTATATTTACTGAAGGAAAGCGAATCTTTATCTTAATTATTTTATTTAACGAGGATAAGGATGTGGCTCTCATAATGAGAGAATATCCAATCTGATCACATATATACACGTGAAGATAATATAAATATTTTGTAATTTTAGTTACGAAATAATATAGTATACATCCAAAATGTATTATTGTTATTATTAGTAGTAGTGGTAGGAGTAGTAGTAATATTATTAGTAATAATGGTGGTGGTGGTGGTGGTAGTAGTAGTAGTAGTAGCAGCAGTAATAATAGTAAAGTAGTAGGAACACTGGTGGTTGTAGTAGGTCTAGAAGTAGTAGTTGTAGGAGTAATAATTGTAGTAGTAGTAGCAGCTGTAATAGTAATAATACAACTAATGGTAGTTGTTGTAGTAGCTGCTGTTTGTTCAGATAGTAAGAGAAACACAAGACGTAGAAGAAGACGTTGTTGTAAAATAAAAGTAGTGGTTTAAGTAAAACGTTCATTCGTGGTGTTGTTAAACACCCAGAACGGAAACCGATACTGCCTTCAATGTCAAGGTCGAACGCGCTCGCGCAAAAACCGGAATGTCGAACAGTAACTGTTGAATTGCAAGGACGTCATCCCTCCCGTCAATTAACGTCGTTATTAACTGCCCAGTGAGTGACCAGCGGTCAAACAGGATGCAGATGACACTTGTGACAAGAAGAAATTTGCTTTTGTTACGGTGTGAATGAGCTGTCAGTGGACTCGATTAGAAAAACAGAATAAACAAAGTTAACATCAATCGAGGGTCATATTTTTGGCATCGTAATAATAGCTGTGGTTGTAGTTCTTGAACTAGTAGTAGTAGTGGAAGTAATAGTAGTAGTAGTTCTTCTAGTAGTGGAAGTAGTAGTAGCAGTAGTTGAAGTAGTAGTAGCAGTAATTGTAGTAGTAGTAGTAATAGTAGTAATAGTTGTAGTAGTGGAAGTAGTAGTGGCAGTAGTTCAAGTACTAGTAGCAGTAATTGTAGTAGTAGTAGTAGTAATAGTAGTAGTAGTAGTTTTAGAAGTGGAAGTAACATTAGTAGTAACTGTTGTAATAGTGAAATAGTAATAGTAGTAGTAACAGATATAATAGTAGTTACAGTAATAGTAGCAGAAGGAGTAATAGTAGCAACAGCTGTAGTAGTAGTAATAGTAGTAGCAGTAGTAATGTTAGTAGTTTACTGAAATAGCGGTAGTAATAGTAATAGTTAGTGGTAATGTAGTATCAGTAGCTTTTGATGGTTGTGATGGTTTAAAACAACAGCAACAATGTTAACATCAATAACAGCAACAACAGCAACGACGAAAACAACAATAATAACAGTAATAATAATAATAATAATTAGAAGAAGAATGTTAAATATAATTAACAACATCTCGACTGTTAATTACCCGCAGTGTTTCTATGACAACGGTGCTTCTAATGACGGACAATGATCAATGCCATTATCGTCATAATATCATCTGAAATTCTGTTCTGTTTTCTTTTAAATTTATTAATTAATCAATATAGACCATATAGATATACATCCAAACTAAAACCAAATACATACACGAAAGCGTAAATCATTTCGAATTCACTTTTAAAATACTCATGTAAATAAGCATACGTACTGCAAGCGAGAGAGAGAGAGAGAGAGAGAGAGAGAGAGAGAGAGAGAGAGAGAGAGAGAGAGAGAGAGAGAGAGAGAGAGAGAGAGAGAGAGAGAGAGAGAGAGAGACGGTAGTTACCTTTAACTATTAATGTTAAATATGTATGTATGTGTGTGTGTGTGTATATGTATGTATTATATGTGTATGTATGTATGTATGAAAGTATACATGTACGTATGCATGTATATATGTATAGATAAATAGATAGCTACAGACAATCAGTGTGTTTGAGTGGTACCTTTAATCAAACAAAAACAATATAATTTCGTACTCTACTTCGTTTTGTTATTTATATGCTTGCTTTTGTTTTCTCCTGTTTGAATGTTTGTGTTTATATCACAACGTATTCGTTTGCATGTTAGTATGTTTTGTTTTATTTTTATTTTTTTTTTTTTTGTATCTGTGCGTGCGTATATACATGCGTGTATGTGTCATGAGTATATGTGTGTGTTGTTTTTCGTCTTTATTTTGTCTCTGTGCGTGCGTATACATGCGTGTATGTGTCATGAGTATATGTGTTTGTGTTGTTTTTCGTCTGTCATTTTTGTGTCTGTTCTGTAATCACAAAATCAGTGTGTTTACGTGCGGAGAACGAACGAACCCAAATTAGACCAGAAAGCCATCCATGGCTGACTTCCTTCCGTTTGCAATTCGCTTTGAAATTTCAGTTAATACCACTAGGACAACAAGGTCAGATAAAACAGGAAGAAAGAAAAAAAAAGAGAAAAAAAGATGTTAATACTAAGGACTGTTTGATGATAGCGACGAGAGAAAAAAGGATAAAAAACAAGAAAAGGAAAGAGAAAGAGATAGAGAAACAAAATTATGTTTTATCAAAGAGCTTGTTAAAACTCGGATGTCAGAAGTTTGTCATAGACACGTTAATTTACGTTTTGCGTTTACTGAGGTAATGGTTATTTTTATAAAGTTTAATAATGAGTGTAAATTAACACATAAATAAATAAATAAATAAATAAATAAATAAGCAAGACAGAAAATGATGTATACTAGTGATGTATTAAACAAACATTTGACATTCAAAATTTAATTAAAGAAAATGAATCACATGATAGTGTGTCTTAACCAAGAAATGTAAAATACTACTACTACTACTACTAATAATAATAATAATAATAAATAAATAAATAAATAAATAAATAAATAAATAAATAAGTAATCAGAACACTCTAATGACGTCACTAAACAATCACAGCACTGTTTAACCAATCAGCGAATGAAATCGGCAATCAAACGATACGCTTCCATCACGCGGTTTCCGAACACTGTCAGGATTAAACGAATCAATCTTGTTTACCACTTGCCCCACCAGCGGTCAGT
This sequence comes from Chrysomallon squamiferum, assembly GCA_012295275.1. Lineage (NCBI taxonomy): Eukaryota > Metazoa > Mollusca > Gastropoda > Neomphalida > Peltospiridae > Chrysomallon > Chrysomallon squamiferum. The sequence goes on from CM022674.1 coordinate 6,372,255, forward strand.
CCAGCGGTCAGTGCAATCGTCAGTCCACCGACCGCAACGTAGAGCGATATTAATCTCGCCCAAGCCATAGGCCAGGACAAACCTAATATCACAGAGACCAAATTGCCATTAACAGACTCATTTATACAGTCAGCTGTTTGTTGAAACTGCACGTGGTGAAGCTCCGGTCGTTCAAAGAGTTAACACTGTCTGTCTGTCTGTCTGTCTGTTTTCAAAGCTGACACGTGTTTTTTAACGTGCTGCTTCCAGATGCAAACAAACACGATTGTTGAATTAATTTAAAAGTTTGCGATCACGATTTCAGGTCTTTGTATAATTTAGTGTTATCGATTCGTGAATATGTTTTACAGGGGACAGCGATCTTCTCTTGTATGTACCTATACATGTATTTGTGTGTTTGTATAAGTATATATAAATATAAATATATGTGTGTGTGTATGTTTGTGTATGTGTGTGTGTATGTGTGTGCATATCATTAAAAGAAAGAATAAAGAATTTATGAGTTTTATAATTTTGTTTCTTTCAGTCTTCCTACGTTTTTCTTCTCTCACGTTTTTTTTTTCTCTCTTTCTCTCTGTCTTTCTTTCTTTTTGTCTCCCTCTGTTTCTGTCCTTATCTTAGTCTGTTTGTGTTTGTAGCTAAATTCGTCCGCTGTTTTAATCTTCTTTCTGTCTATCATTCTCTGCCTGTATAATATATACATGTGTGTGTGTGTGTGTTTGTAATTTGGTATACCTGATGATGATCAACTTCAGAGTGTCTTAATAGTAAACCCTATGCAAATATATATATATATATATATAGGTAGGTAGGTAGGTAGGTAGGTAGGTAGGTAGGTAGGTAGATAGATAGATAGATAGATAGATAGATAGATAGATAGATAGATAGATAGATATAGAGACATATATATATATGTATGTATTATATGGATAGATAAATAGATGAAAATGTTTGTGTTATTGTCTGCACAAAACGATTAATGCATAATTGTTGTTTTTTTGTTTGTTGCTGTTTGTTCGTTGTTGTTTTGTTTTGTTGTTGTTTTTTTTTTTTTTTTTTTTTTTTTTTTGTCCGCTTGTCTCTCTGTCTGTACTTCTGTCTGCATCATACATAAAATCTAATACATACAATTAATTTTCTCTGCTGTTTTTCCAGATCAAAGTCCAACCATGGAAGGCAACGCCCCCGCATTTAACCTCTCCGAAGTCGACGTCCACTCCGTGCAGAACATAGAAAACATGTACCACGAGCTCAGCGCCGACGTCATCATCCTCATCACGATGTTGTCGGTGTTCATGGTGGTGGGGTCGGTCGGGAACGGGCTCGTCATCTTCGTGTTCCAGAAAATCCGCGAGAAGTCGACCGCCCACCTCTTCATCATCACCCTCGCCATCATCGACCTCTTCACCTGCATGGTCATCATCCCCTTCACGATCGTCGTCGAGTACCTGCGCTACGACATCCACTACGACGTCCTCTGCAAGACGTACCAGTTCCTCATCACGTTCAAGGTGCCGCTGTCGTCGTTCATCATGGTGGCCATCGCCTTCGACCGCTACTTCTGCATCTGCCACCCGCTGAGGATCATCGTCACCCTGCGCAGGACGAAGATAACGATCGTGCTGCTGACGGTGTTCGCCATGTGTCTGGGAATCGTCACGGCGATGGGCTTCGGGGTTTACCAGATCCAGAGAATTCCAGACGCGTCCGGGGCGAGGACCGCCGCTTCGAACAACAATTCCGACACGGTCCTGTCCGAATTGCAGATCCGGACGGGTCCCGAAGGCGAATCGCCGTACCAGGACGACATCAACGAGATGATCCTGCTCCGCGTGCACATGTACTTCATCAGCAACAACATGAGCGACCTGCTGAGCGAGCCCCGGGGTTCAGCGGACCGTGGGTGGACAAGGTGATTTACGTCGGGGTGTGCCAGCCCAATCAGGTGCTGCTCAACTTCGAGTTCCTGCGCGTGTACCAGAAGATCTACTCCTCGCTGTTCCTCGTGTGTCTCGTGATCGTCGGGATCCTGTACGGCCTCATTTACAAGTTCATCATTTCCAGGAGGTCGAGAAAGCTCGAGCGACGGCTCGTGCTGTGCGCGTACGTCAACGGCGAGAACCCGTACGAAGGAACCCGCCTCACGCTGCTCAACGGCCAGGACGACGATCACCATGGCGACGAGAAAAGCACGGAGATGAACGAAAAGGACAAGCGAGCGGACGACAAGTTTTACTACGGGACTGCGGAGACGAAGCATTCTCCGGAAGATCCCGGAAAACGATCGAGTACGAAAGAGCGAATGGCGAAACGACAGTCGATCGTATGCGACGCGGACAAACTCCGCGAAGAGACACGCTCGGCGAACATCAAGACGGCCATGATGCTGTTCACTGTGACGCTCGTGTTCATCATCGCCTTTCTGCCGGCGTGGATGATGGCGTTTCGGTTGGTGCCCAACGTCATTGTTGTGTTCTATCTCTACTTCAGTTACAACGTCGCCAATCCTTTTATCTACGCCTTCATGAATCACATTTTTAAAGAGAACCTGCAGAAAATGTTTCGTTGTTAAACGAAGAACGTTGCTTTTGTTGTTTTTTATTATTATTATTATTATTATTATTATTATTCTAATTTAATAAAACTCGTTTTAATCAAAGCTTATAAGCTTATTATTCAAATCTTGGTTCATGGCTATGTCAAATAACAAAGTGCCTATAACACAAAACTCAAATAATAATGGCAAAGGCCAAACTATGGAAAGCCATAGGGGGTCTAAAGCTCTGGACATTTAAATAGATTCTGTTTCGGAATTACTAACACACATAGTACCGATTAATAACTTAATAATAGGGTCGTTGTCAGGAAGTATTACCAAAAACAACAACAAAGTGATTTTCAGTTACTGAAAACTCTGGTGGCCCTATTTGTGATATTATGATAAAACTAATAACAATTTAATAACATTGTTTTGAAATGTGACGGACAAAGCTATCACAATCAGTATAAGCTTAAAAAGATATATGACCGTAACAGAACTCAATTTGACATCTGGGTCTAACGAAAAAAATTGGAGTCAAAAATTTCGCTTGTGCCTAAATCTGGCCATGTCGGTCAACTATATATATATATATGAATATGAATGTTCGTAAATTCCGCACATACCAAAAAGAAAATGGCACACTTAGCAATAATAACCTTAAACCTGTGGCTGCAATGAAAACTAAGAACTTAACTTTTGGATACTTCGTGAAAACAGATGGAATACTAAAATACTTAGGAATAAAGGTGACCTATCTGTAGAAAACGTTATTCAAGTTTACTTATTTTTCGTTATTTATTTATTTATTTATTTATTTATTTATTTATTCATTTATTCATTCATTCATTTTATATTTATTCATTTCATGATTGTTATTATATTATTATAATAATAATAATTATTATTATTTTTATTACTATTATTATTCTTATTACTATTATTATTATTATTATTATTATTATTATTATTATTATTATTATTTTGGTTTTCTTTTGTTAACTGAAATATTATTTATTATTTATCTGAGTATTTCTTTATTTATTTACTTACTTACTTACTTACCTACTTTCTAACATTATAATTACTTACATATTTAATTCCTTTTGTAATTAAATTATTATTATTATTATTATTATTATTGTTATTATTACGCTGTCAGCTTTGTCAAGAATGACGTCAGATATCAGTATTTCCGTATTAGCACGGTTATGTGCTTACGTGTGTGTCTTTTCATTTTCTTTATATTCGATTGATTATAATTATTGTTAATTATATTTTTTCTCTTGCATTTATTTCAAATTTAAATTATTATTATTATTATTATTATTATTATTATTATTATTATCATCATCATTATTATTATTATTATTATTATTATTATTATTATTAATATTATTATTATTATTATTATTATTATTATTATTATCGTCATTACTTTTGGTGTTTTATGTCTATTATCATTCCTCTTGTTGAGATGTTATTATCATTGTTATTTACTTAATGGTAATAATGATTAAATTTTATCTTTTAAAATGAAAATATATATATACACACACATATATAAAAGAAAATTTTATATATGTAAACTAAAATAATTTTATTTGTACATATTGTATAAACGCGTTTATATCACAACTGTGTATATATTTTATTATGTTGAAGGTCAAAACCAAAGTGTCTTGCATTTGAATTTGTCTTTGCACTGCTACAATCCGCAGATTTCAACAATTTATATCAGTCTCTTGAAATTATGGACAGTTAATACAAATGTTCGTTTTGATTTAACTGGACAATGTTTTTTACTTAACCGATACAAAATAACAAGAGCGAATTATCATATTTGTCATTGATAGGTATGTCTGTCTCTCTCTCTCTCTCTCTCTCTCTCTCTCTCTCTCTCTCTCTCTCTCTCTCTCTCTCTCTCTCTCTCTCTCTCTCTCTCTCTCTTTCTCTCTCTCTCTCTGTGTCATTGTTATTGCACTCATTATTTCTTTTTTCTCCTTGCATGAATACATGAACATTATTAAGCCATTTAATAATGTAAGAAACTAATGAAATTAAACTTGTGGTGATTTGACTTCAAGACGACGAATTGTAAAATCTTGAGATGAATGTACATTTTAGTTTGTGGAATGCAAGAAGCGAAGAAGTGAGTCCAGAATGCAGATGAAAATTATAAATCGCATAGCCAATAATAAAATTATATATGCCAGCTGTTTTCAGTTACTTGTGTTGTTTTTGTTGTTGTTATCAGTTTCATTAAGAGCATCAGTGGAATGTCGTAATAATAACCTTAACAATAACTTACTGACATCACTAACATCTTCATTATTATTATCGTCGTGATCAGTAGCATAATCTCATTATTATTATCATTGTCATTATGATCATCATCATCACTATTATCATCATCATTATCAATATTATCATTATTATTATCATCATCATTACTATATTATTATTATTATTGTTATTTTTATTATTATTATTGTTATATTATTATTGTTATTGTTATTATTATTATTGTTATTATTATTATTATTATTATTATTATCGATATAGTACTAACGACGTATGTATATGTGTATTTGGCAACTAATATTCTGTAGTCTTAAGTATTACTTATTGGACTATGCATTCTAACAATGTTCAAGAACGCATGCGTGAGATGCCACTGACGAGACTCGAACGTATGACCCACATTTGCCCGCAGTCTGTAGACGGACGACGTCACCAAACGTCACTAAGATAACCATGGCAACCATGTGTCTGTGTGCATGTGTATGTATCAGTATATGAAGGTTTATGTATCTCAAAATCACATCTATATCATACAGCATATATATATATATATATATATATATATATATATATATATATATACAGGTGTATGTATGTATGTGCGTCTGAATGCTTGTATGTACTTATGTATGTATGTATATACGTTAGTTTCATTCGTCCTCCATCTCTCTTTCGCTGTCTTTCTATGTGTAGGTCTATCTATCTCTCTGTCTATCTATCTATATATCTATCTATCTACCTATAATTATATACATATATCTGTCTATCCATTATTTGATTTCTTTTTCTGGGCGATCCTGTAAGTGAAACCAACTCATTTCTTACATCTAACGTTGTTTTGCAACACGCTGATGAATGTAATCGGAAGCTGGGCGCTATTTTTGTTGTATTAGTACGTGTTCTGATGTTATCGCATTACAAGGAAGCAGAAGCAAAAGAACATTATGACGTAGAGTTACGAGCAAAAACAGAACCTCTTCAGTTATTAAAAGGTTTCTGTCTTGTTTTTTTAATATTGTAATGATTTGTTTAAAATCTTTAGATGTCTTTTTATATACGTTTTAGTACTAATATATTTATTTTTTTCAATGTGTAATTTTTATTTAATTTTTTTTTTTACTGCTCTTTCATTTACTTTAATATAACTGTCCATCTAATTAAACTTTCATCTCTCTACATATATGTTTTTGTGTGTGCGTGCATGCATATACCCATTATATATAATTGTAGAAGTATTAGTTTAATATAAGCAGTAGTAGCAGTAGTAACAGAAAATAACGTAATAGTAATACTAGTAGTAGCAGAAGTCGTACTATTAGTAGCAATGGCAATAATAGCACCAGTAGTAGTATATGTAGTAGTAGTAGTAATGGTGGTGCTACTAATAGTACTGGTTGTAACAGTAGTCGAAGAAGTAGTAGTGTTAGTAGCTGTAGCAGTAGACGTAGTGGCCGTAGAATTAGTCGTAGTGATATGGCTATTGTAATAGTTGTGATTATAATAATAACTGTAGTTGTAGTAGTAGTAGTAGTAGTGTAGTAGTAGTAGTAGTGGTAGTAGCAGTAGTAGTAGTAGTAGTAGTAGTAGTAGTAGTAGTAGTAGAAACAGTTGCAGTAGCAGCAGAAATGGCGGAAAACCACAACGATACTATTAGTTTAAGAAGAGGAAGTTGTAGTAGTTGTACTAGAAGTAATAGTAGTAGTAGTAGCAGCAACAGCTATTGTTTTAGTAGCTGTGATAACAAGAAGATATTGATCTACCACTCAAAATGCAAATTACGTTTGTTTATTCCACAAGAGTGGGATCTCCCGCGAGCTTTTAATAATGCGGATCAAACATGCTCAGTCTTTTTTGACTTTTTGCGATCATTGCTTCCATCATTAAAAATTTTGACGTGGATTTCAATAAATGATGGAAATTCTATTTGTCATTCGATGAACTATCAAAATGTATTGGTTCATCTTTTCTTTACTCCTCCTTTAGACAGGAAAAAAAAAGAAAAAAGAAAAAAAAAAGAAGAGGAATAAAAGAGTTTGTCCGCCGAAAGGGACTGCAGGAAAGCGAGAGAGTTTCAAGATTACGCATGCGTGTTCCCTGTTTTCCAGTGAGCCCGAGATGAATTTTATTTATCTGTTTATGCATTGTCATTGCGCTTTTTCTCGGATATATAGAATAAAAAAGTTATCTTCTCTTCAACAGTCGACGAACTTCTCATTAACGAAGTTTAAAAAGACATCAGTTTATCAGAATACAGGGATGATGGACGAGCAGAAAAAATCATGGATTGCAAAAAGATCGTGTCAGGAAAATAAGCAAAGAATGAACTGCCAGTGATAAAAAAAGATGAATACACTCATGTGTTTAAGAAAAGCTCTCTCTCTCTCTCTCTCTCTCTCTCTCTCTCTCTCTCTCTCTCTCTCTCTCTCTCTCTCTCTCTCTCTCTCTCTCTCTCTCTCTCTCTCTCTCTCTCTCTCTCTCTCTCTCTCATATTTCAAGTCACTTCTACTAAGCATCCTGTTACTGTTTTCAATAAGAATATCTACTAATCCTTCTAGTAACACTGTGCACTAATATTTCCACTAACAATTTTCACTAATGCGTCTACAAACAATATCTACTAATGTTTCTACTAACACTATTTACTCTTTCTATCAACTGGTTTACTATTTCAGAAAACAATACAAAATCTATCTAATCTAACAGAACAGATGTCGGAGTACCAGGTACGTTCACGACTCAGTCTGATGAGTGACTGGTATTTCATTAAAGGCAACAATGTTTACGTCACGTACTACGCGTTTGCACAGTGCCTCGTTATCGTTCTCACTTCCTGTACGCAAGCGTACGTCATCGGTTATTCCGCACTGTGCCCGTTAAGCAGACAACCAAATCGCGTTGTTGATGACTGTAAATTAATTATAATATATATTTTTTAAATTTTTTAACATTATTCTTTATGTTTTATTTAGTATGATTATGTGTGAATCATGTGCGTTTATGGATTTGTGTTCGAGTGTGTGTTAAATGTAAAAAAATGTAGAAAACCGACATTACCAAATTTTTCGATTAGTTAATTGCTGTGTTTGAGTGACCATAATGTCGGTCTTTGTTTCATTTTAATGCAGAATTTGATACACATCGAGGAAACAAAATTCCCATTAACATACTTTGAAACCTGTCATCTCTTTTTGACGTGTTCTAATTTACATTCATCAGCTGACAAAATGTTATCGATAACGAATACATTTTTATATTTAATCATACTCCTCTCTCAGTTGTAAAAAATAGTAATTTTATCGAGTACACCATATTACGAGAGAAAAAACAAGCGAACTCAAAACAAAAAATAGTGGTTCTTTTTTTCTTCGTTAATATCAATAATTATTTTCTAACTGATCATAGACAATTGCTATAATTCATCGTGTAGATTAAACGAGTTAATTTTACTTCATAAACCAGGATGCATAATTAATTAAAACAAAAGCAAACAGACGGGAAAATAAAACCTATCATCCCTAGAAACTAAAATGGGTTAGTCCCATTTTGTTATCGATCGTGTCTAACTACCATATTTATTATCGTCTGCGCGTTTTAAACATTTTACTAATGAATTTAAAAAAAAAAAAAATGGCGCAAAATAGCTACATTTATTTGCTGTCCGTGTTTGTTTTTCGAGAGACATAATTGTGCAAAGTGCAAGAGGAATACGTTATGAAGATGAGGTTGATTTTCCTGGAATACGTCACGAGTTTAAGGTCGAAGTACAGTCGGGCAGAGAAGAATGTTTTTACCAGAAATTAAAAAATAAGGCGGAAATGAGAGTTTTGTACAAGGTATTATTCAGTCTTTGCAGTGTACTAATCGACTTAAAATCGTAATATTTCGTTCAAACGTTCCACTACATGTAAAACAACCACATCAGTAATAAATAAGAATGTGACTGTAAATAATGTAATTGCTCTCTCTCTCTCTCTCTCTCTCTCTCTCTCTCTCTCTCTCTCTCTCTCTCTCTCTCTCTCTCTCTCTCTCTCTCTCTCTCTCTCTCTCTCTCTCTCTCTCTCTCTCTCTCTCTCTCTCTCTCTCTCCACCTTTTGAGTTTGCACACATATACATTTACAACCACTTCTTGTTTTTCCTTTCTTCTTAGCTACTTTTCTTTAATATACATACATACATACATACATAATAAAATAACGTTTAGAGTTTAGAATAACTAAATCAAACTATCTGTTATCCTAAGTACACGAGTCACAAAAAAATTAGCATGTGAGAGAGAGTTTGCTTTAGTTGTTCCTTTTATATGAAAACATCTGTTGTCGTTGTCGTTGTTGTTGTTGTTGTTGTTGTTGTTGTTGTTGTTGTTGTTGTTGTTGTTGTTGTTGTTGTTGATGATGATGTTTTCTGACAGGTACTCAGAGGGGGTGATCGGACTGTTGACGTTTTTGTGAAGGACTTGTCCAAGAAACTGATAAAACAGGATAAGTCCAAAAATAACGGTCTGTTGAAAATGAAATTTAAAATGGGAGGTAAATACGTTTTAGCTAACGGATTATTTATTTATTTATTTATTTATTTATTCATTTATACATTTATATATATATTTATTATTTTCTCCCCCAATATAAAATATAGTGCAACTAGTACATGCTAACATAACAAAATATGTGAAATTAAATTAATATGTTACTAAAAAGGGAAGTCTCCAAATCATGATTAGAAAAAATATATGTATGTTCCACACATTCCTAGAAGTAAATATTTGTCATATAAACACAAAGTGTTTGTTTTGGTAAGAAATATACAAGTGTTACTTAGTGGTAAAATAAAATTGAAAAACAAATTAAAAAATCTTTGCATATTTTGACTTATTTTTATCCCTAATTATTAGGCATTTTATATAAATATTTTTGGCCAAATAGTCAATTTTTCTTAAAATTTAAATTGTTCCATTATTGATGTTACAGATATATTTATCTGTATAATAATACATGTTCAGAACATTTTGGAATCCAGTTAAATATGTTGGCATTTGCATTTTGATTTACTGCTAGGCAATTAACAATATTCGCATTTATCAAAATCTTTTATACCATATAATATGAAATGCTTATCTAAGCCCTGTATCTCTCGTTTTCCACTATTTGTCAAACAACTCGATACCAAATTCATGCTGCCATTTTATTTTCGCATTTATTTTATGTTTTGAAGTACTTTCTATTATACAATCATTGTATAGTATTCTTTATAAACATTTGTTTTAAACAGTTCTTCTAGAAAGTTAGAAATTCCATTGTTTGTAATGTTGCTTGGTCAATATGTAAAAACAATTCATAATGTTTTTTAATTGCTAACATAAAGCAATTGTAAACTGCAAATGGTGGTTTATAGTTATATTTTTTTTTTTTACAAAATGAAAGTCAGTTGGCATTAGCAAACAGTTCTTTTAAAATAAAATTCCTTTTAACAAACACATTTATTATCAATTTTAATAACAGTTATCAAAACGATAAACTTAGTATTTTTGTCTTCTCCTTTATAACATTATAAAATAACATTAATTGCTCTTAAAACTCCATTTTTGATAATCGTGAATTAATGGGGGGTTTTACGGGCTTTTTATTCCAAAAGAACTGAAAGAAATAGGTTTCTAACTGTTTAAAGAAATAATCTATTCGATTTGGCAGCGAAGAAAAAATATTAAATTTGTTTATTACAGTAGTTTATCCTACGGGGGATGAAAAAAACCATACTCAACTTAATTAATTAGTTATTTATTTAATTACGTTTTTTGTTGTTAGCTGTGTAATATCTATTTCTTTTTCTGCAAATCTGAAATTAAAGTTATTTTATTTATCTATAGGCGGTATTCGATAGTGTCATTGAAAACACGACAAAGGACTAATAATCTTTTTAACAATACCATCTACTTTACTTTGTGTCAAAACAACAACAACAACAAAAATAGTAATAATAATTTTGAAATATCAATTATTATTTAGTGGCTGTAACGGTTTTGCGAAGTTCTCAGTGATGAAGGAAATTGTGACGTAGATTTATTATTACGTCATTTTCATTATGTGACGTAAAATGACATTGTCCATTAGACATGTCGTCATTCTCAAAATTAATCAACTCCGTGGTGTATCTTTCTTAATATCATTCTCTACTGTTTATTTTTAATTCTCACTGCATGGTATCAGTGGATTTCCTCTGTGTCTTACGGTTTCACTTATTTTAGATATTGTTATAAAGCTGAAATATATTATTTGACCCGAGTATGTACGGACACAGACTTCAGAAATGTATGATCATATAACGAGAAAATCCGCTCTTTCAAGAACGTGAAAACACGATCACCAAACAGCGAGTGCATTATGTGTGTGTGTGTGTGAGTGTGTGTGTGTGTGTGTGTGTGTGTGTGTGTGTGTGTGTGTGTGTGTGTGTGTGTGTGTGTGTGTGTGTGTGACTTCTTGTTGAATCTTATTTTGCAGGTACATACGAGATTTGTATCGAAAACAACGGAGGTCCATTTATATCGAAGCTGGTGTTTTTGAGAATATATGTGTTATTTCCAGAACACGTGCAAACAGAGAACGCTAATTTAATGCAGGAATTTATGATGCGCGTGAGTTGTCATGAAAGATTCGGTAACATTCGGAAACACTCGGAAATAATTTCTACACTAATGCATCTACTAAACTTTCTACAAACTATACCACTAATGCTTCTACTAAAGTTTCTGCTGACAATACCTGCTAATGCTTCTACTAGCAATATCTACTAACTTTTAAACAAGGAATGTCTACTAAAATGAATGAATGAATGTTTAAGGACACCTTCAGCATGATAAACGTGTCGTCTATTGGGTGTCAAAGCAAAAGAAAATGTAACAAATTGATGATTACTGCATATAATAAATAACAGGTGTAATGAGCTATGCAAGATTATCTATTAATACTTCTACTAACTATCTGTACTAATATTTTTACTATTAAACAAAAAAAATGTTTCTACTAGTGCTCATACTAAAAATATATACTGATATTTCTGACAGTATTCACTGATGCTATTACAAGACTTCTGCTAACAATATCTACTAATAATGTTGTTAGTAAGTGTTTATATACCTAGCTGGTTTGCTTTTTCAGGAGATAATACATAATATGAGTAATCAAATAGAACAAATGCACGGGTACCAGATACATTCACGACTCAGTCTGATGAGTGACTGGTACATCACCAAAGGCAACAATGTTTACGTCACGTACTACTCGTTTGCACAGTGCCTCGTTATCGTTCTCACTTCCTGTACGCAAGTGTACGTGCTTCGTCGGTTTTTCCGCACTGTGCCCGTTACGAACCCCGTCAAATCCACGATTTGATGATCGCTAATTAATTATAATAAATTTTGTAGGCTTCTGTTTACATTGTTCTTTAGTTCAGTGTTTTAGTTAATGTGTGTGCGATTTCTGTACATTGTCTGTCTGTCTGTCTGTCCGTGCTGGACTTGTATTCTTTAGTTTAATATTTTATTTAATGCGTGCTTTTGTGGATGTGGAGTTGCGTTTGTATTTTAATCTTTTGTGTGTTTGAAATTCAAATTTAGAAGAAAAATATGTCTAGTAATTGCTGCTATGGTGAAGAGATTAAACGGTCGGTCATCTGTTATATTTTAATGCACAATTTGACACATATATCAAGGAAATGAAATTCTGTCAACTGTTTCTGAATGACATACGTCATCAAGTGCCAAAAATACAAACTTTATGGGTTAAGAATTATTTTTTTAAAATGAAACTTTTGTGTTAGTTATACGAAAATGATTTTGTATTTGCATTAATTTTTTGTGACTAGTATAACCGTCAGTTCAACATGGTTTAACATGGAAACCGCGCTCTGTTAAAGTTTCCTTTATCTTTTAGTGACCAGTATAACTGTCAACAGCAGGCTGTTTTAATCTGGATTAACAGATGTATGTCGTCATAGACTACAGAATATCACAAACATTTCAAGATCATCAAAAAAAACAAAAACAATAGTTTCAAAAAAAAAAAAAAAGAATAACCTTCTTATCCCATAGACTGGGCAGTCTGTTAATGCGTATAAACTGTATGATCTTCGGAAGTATTCGGAACATTTCGCCTCAGAAATCGTGAACTCGAACAATCTGCCAGTAAAATAACAGTAATATTTTCGAATGTTACTAGCAGTTGTTTGTCTATTCACATGTAAATATATTTCTACTGTTTCATCAAATCTAACACTGATTTTAACAAAATGAAGGAAACTGTATTTACCAATTGATAAACTGTCAACATTTATCGTTTTTTTTTATTTTTTTGTATTCCTCCTTAAATTTGAATTTTAAAAGTCAGTGCTGGTAAAATCCGGAAAATTCGAAAATCCGGATCCAGTCTGCGTGAAATCCGGATTTTTTTACTTTTACACACAGTCGTCCACTTAAGAACATTTATTACTGCAAGCAATCTTAAGTTGATTTGGACATAAGTCGGACGTGCATATTTGTGGAATCCATGTTAGTGTTTGCACAGTACCGTATGTAGTCACACTGATTCCACCAGAAGTCTGCGATCTTTTCAAGTAAACGTTTTTATAGGTTTAAATGAAAAAACAATTCGTACTACAATGCGTTTAATATTTCTCTAAAAAAAAAAAAATTGATAATAATAAAAAGAAAGACAAATGAGAAGCTAGAGGTAAAAAATAAACAAAGCAAACAGAAACCAAGAACAAAACAACAACAACAACAGAGATAGAAACCATTTATTGATTTTTGACTTTTTGTATGTAACGTGTGACTGAATGTGCTTTCAAATTGTGGACAAAATTCGGTTTAACAAAAGTACATCAGTTAAAGATGACGGAACACCAATTAGTAAGGGTGAGCAATAAACTGCCAGAAATGGAACAACCGGTGTATCCAATTAACATGTGTTATAATCTCACTGCCAGATTCGGAAATAAACCGATCAATGACAGCAGATCAAAGATATCACTGATTTAGGTAGCTGAGGGAGTCGTTTTCGTCGCAAAAAAACAACAACAACAACAACAAATAATAATAATAATAATAATAATAATAATAATAATAATAATAATAATAATAATAATAATAATAATAATAAAAGATTCCATCAAGCAAATTCGCGTTTAAAAGACACGTTAGAGTGAATAGAATAATGACTGAAATTAAAGGTTTCTATTTTTTTCCTTCTGTTTTTTTTTTTTCCGACTCAACATGCTTGATCCATTTTCAATCCATCCGAGACTAATTTTACTTATTTTTCTGCTCATTGTATTTCTTCTTCGCTGGAGTAAAATTTAAATCGCTGTCTTTGGATAAAATAGGAATCTAGTTTTACCTGTGACCCTAGTGTGAGATGTGCTCTCGTAAACTCGAACAGTCGTAATTTGCAAAAGTCGTAAATCAACGTCTGTCTCTACTGTTTGTAACAAGATGCAGACATTTCATTAAAAAGATCTTCTCTTAAAAAAATAAAAATAAAAAAAATAATTAAAAAAAAATATAAAATAATAATAATAATAATAATAATAATAATAATAATAATAAAGAATTTTACTTTTGGTTTCCTCTAACGCAAAACAATAATAAGAATTTAAAAAAATAATAATCTACACATCTCCAGTGTCCTTGTTTCGAGTTCTTTGGGTTTACTCGCGTAACATGATATATGCAGTTAAACTACATTTCTATAACTCACACAGATGTTTCATAATCTACCAAAATTCCATTTTTGACACTTGATGAAACATATATGTCAGAAAAAGATGACAGATTATGCATTAAAATAAAACACAGTAAAAAAAACAATCGTAATGTAGGTTTCCACGCAAACAAAGGGTTAATATAATACTCGTGTGCGCGTGCACACACGGACACACACACACACAGGGACACAAATCGCACATGCATTGACTACAAAGCCGAAGTAAAGAATATCGCAAAAAAGAAACAATAAAATTTATTATAATTAATTAGCGATCATCAATCACGTGATTTGGCGGAGTTCGCGACGGGCACAGTACGGAAGAACCGACGAAGCACGTACACTTGCGCACAGGAAGTGAGAACGATAACGAGGCACTGTGCAAACGAGTAGTACGTGACGTAAACATTGTTGCCTTTGGTGAGGTACCAGTCACTCATCAGACTGAGTCGTGAACGTACCTGGTACTCCGACATCTCTTCTGTTAGCTTAGACAGATTTCTCACAGCCTTCTGAAATAGTCCAATGTGTTGTAGGAAATGTTTTAGGAGAAAAATTAGTAGGTATTGTTAGTAAAAGTATTAGTAGGTATTGTCAGTAGAATTGTTAGTACGTATTGTTAGTAGAATTATTAGTAAGTATTGTTAGTAGAATTATTAGTAAGTATTGTTAGAAGAATTATTAGTAGGTTTTGTTAGAAGAATTATTAGTAAGTATTGTTAGAAGAATTATTAATAGGTATTGTTAGTTCCTACTTTAGTAGATACTGTTAGTAGAAACATTAGTAGATATTTTAATTAGAAACATTTGTGTATATTTTTAGTGCAAATGTTAGTATATGTTTCCAACAGAAATATTAGATATTGTTACAGAAAGTTTATTTGAAACATTAGTATAATCTTTAGCAGAACAAGGTGAATATAAGAACAGAAGTGGCGCAGTCTGTTAACAGATATAAACTCGTATCATCTTCGGAAACATTCGGAACATTTCGCCTCAAAAATCGTAAAACTCAAACAATCCGCCAGTAAAAATAACGAAAATCGCTCAGTAATGTTTTTGAATATTTCCGAACGTAACCGAAAACTGTCTGGGGTGCTCACGTGTAAATAAATTTCGCGTTCCATTGTTTCCGTGGTTACTGGAAGTAATAAATAGATTCCTAAAAATACCAACTTCGACACGAGTAGCCCGCGAGTGGCGTCGATACAGATTTCGTATGTACCTGCAAAAACACACACAGACTCACGTAATGTATTCGTTGCTTGGTGACTGCGTTTTCACGTAGTAGAAACAATGCATATTGAAACGTTGCCTTAATTTTTAAACAACGAAAGCCAAAAGAAGAAGAGGAATATTAAAAGGAAAGAAAAAAAAAAAACAAATAAAAAAAAAATTTAATGAACAAAATAAGTTGAGAATATAGAACGTGTAGAAGAAGAAACAATATGGCAGCAGAAACATACGTAATATCCTTCATAATGGTCAGATATTACTGGAAGATTTCAGATTTGAAAACTCAGTGGTCTTCATAATGGTCAGATATGTTACTGAAAGATTTGAAATCTGAGTGGTTTTTGTTGCTATGAGCTAAAAATTATTGAAATCGGTGTGAGATCATTCACAGGGTAAATAAAAAAAAAAAAAAAAAAAAAAAATCATTTGGTTGCCAATAGTAAAAGGGTAAAACAACAGAGGAAGTCAACTGATATCATTCAGTGAGGAGATTTTGTCTTTCAGACGACAATAATCTTGCATATGCATTCACACAAAGATGACTCTACAAAAATAAACAGTAGACATTGACATTAACAGTATGACTCAAGGATGATATTTCCAAATGCAACACGAACATACGTCACAGAATGAAAATGACGTAATAAAAAAATCTACATCACAATTTACTTTAAAATGCTACATCCATTAAGTAAGAATGGACATTCCAAAATTATTACTTTTATTAGTACTAGTAGTAGTAGTAGTAGTAGCAGCAGTAGTAGTAGTAGTAGTAGTAACAGTAGTGGTAATAGTAATAGTAATAGCAAGTAGTATAACTTTTGACCCTTCTCATTTTATAACTGAACTAAAACACACAGATGTTTTACCGTTAATTAATTGTGTAAGTAAGCAACTGTTTACTAAGTAACTAACATATTAATTAGAAAAGTATTTACCTGTCTTTTGAACCATCATTTTCAACACACCCTGATTCTTTGACAAATCCTGTAGTATCACTTTCTTAGACGAATCCTTCACGAAAATGTCGATTGTACGATCACTCCCTCGTAGAACCTGTCAGAATTTAAAAAAATCAGGGAGACAAAAAGAAAAAGAACGTTTCAACGAAATATCTGTTATTTTTAAGGACACTAACACATCACAAACATTGAATCATACCTGATAGAATACTTGTAGTTTCCCTTCTTCCTTCAATTTTTTGTAAAAACATTCTTGTCTACCAGGCAGTACTTCGATTTTGAACTCATGTACTGTTGACAAAGCATCAAAGTCAGTGTCCCTATCTGTTCCTCTGCCTTGGGTAAGTATGTTGCTCGTAAAAACAAAAACTGATAATAAATAAATGTAGCTAGTTTGCGCCATTCTCTTTTTCATTAGTTGTGGAGTGTAGATGCGATCGATAGAAAAATGGGACTGATTCATTGTAATTTGAACAGATGTCAGGTTTTACTTTACTATTTTAATGCTTGTTTCATTAACCACGCATTCTTTTTGGAGAATTACTCATTTAATGCAGAGAGTAAATTGTAGCTTCTTCTTTTAATTTTTGTTAAAAACATTCTTCTCTGCCCGATTGTTCTTCAAGTTTAAACTCATGACGTATTCCCGGTAAGCTAGCAAAATTATAATCACTGTGTTGTTATGTGCCTTTGCATAAGAACGTTGTTCGTAAAAGCAAAGGTTAACAATAAACAAATGTAGCCATTTTGCTCCCTTTTATTATTTACTGGAAAACGTAAAACAATGGAAATGAGCTTTAATATATTTTTGTATTTTCTTGTTTGTTTGTTGTTGTTTTTTTGTGATAAAAAAAAAATGAAATAAAATGTAAGAACCACTGTTTTTATTATTCCTTTTTTGTATTTCTGTAAAAAAAAAAAATAGAATTAAACTTTAAGAACCACACAGATAACATTTGTAAAGGTAACACGAATATACGTCACATAACGAAAATGACGTAATAGCAAATCTACACTACAATTTCATTCATAAAAACAGCTATAGCCACTAAGTAACAATAGTTGTAGTAGTAGTAATCGTAGATGTTATGGTGTT
Organism: Chrysomallon squamiferum; assembly: GCA_012295275.1. Taxonomy (NCBI): domain Eukaryota; kingdom Metazoa; phylum Mollusca; class Gastropoda; order Neomphalida; family Peltospiridae; genus Chrysomallon; species Chrysomallon squamiferum. The sequence continues at coordinate 6,390,141 of CM022674.1, forward strand.
TTCATAGTATGCACTGACAGTGACATACACGAAGGATCTTCTGTACACAGACAGGTTCTCCTCTCATTTTATAACTGAACTAAAACACATAGATATGGTTCAGTTAATTAATTATCTAAGTAAGCAACTATGTACTAAATAACTAACATTTTAATTAGAAAATAATTTACCTTCCTTTTCAACTTTTATTTGTCACTAACTCGACGGCTTTTTAATAAATTCTGCTGTATAATTTTATTTTATTTTTATTTTTATTTTTATTTTTATTATTTATTTTTTTTTTTTTTTTTTTTTTTTTTTTGACGAATACTTCAGGAAAATGTTAGTTATGCCACCACCCCCTTCGTAAAACCTGTCATAAAGGAAACGAAAACAACAGAAAACAAACAAACAAACAAACAAACAAACAAAACAAATAATAATAATCATGACACAACAATTAACACACTCATACATTCAGCAGCAGCAATATATTTTTATATCAATTCAAGAATTGAATCAAACTTTTTTCCACATCTTAATTTTTTGTGACCAGTATACTTAGAATAACAGCTGTTTTAATATAGTATTCAAAAAAAAAAAAAAAATTCCTGCTTATCGTTTGAAATAGTTTCTTTTCTTTTTTTTTCTTTTTATGTTTTTTTCCTTTTTTATTTTTAAATGTATTTTGCATTGTGATGTTATTAAATTTTATAAATGAATTTTGCTGTGATGTTATTACTATTTATAAATGTAGAGAGAGAGAGAGAGAGAGAGAGAGAGAGAGAGAGAGAGAGAGAGAGAGAGAGAGAGAGAGAGAGAGAGAGAGGCTGTTTTACATTAAATGGAACGTTTCAACGAAATATTACGATGTTAATGTTATTAACACAGTACAAACATTACCTGGCAAACAATGTGTAATTTCACGTACACTGACTCATCAGACTGAGTCGTGGACGTACGATACCTACATAGGTTTTGTTATTAGACATTGGTTCTTTTAACAGAATATAGTTGGAGCAGACAGCTATTTTAAAATTTGCATTCTAGAAAACAGAGGTTTTAATATAGTATTCTAATTTTATTTCCCCGCTCCCTATTTCATTATTTTCTTTTCTTTTTATAATTGAATCGTTATTAGTATTTATAAATATATATATATATACAAATCCCATGAATTTCAAGGAATTTCGATCAGTTTGAACATTTCGATTTTTATATCTCCTTTCTTCTGTTCCAGTCTAGGATGGATTTTAATAAAAGAAGGATTCTGTATTTTGCAACTGAGGAACAATCAAAATTTATCGATTCTTCTGTTCTTCATTCCTCTTTAAAATAATAAATAAATAAATAAATAAATAAATAAATAAACAAAATAAAAAATACGAAAATTCCAAATGGGTTCAAGATATGATCGAAAAAATCTAAAAAGACTGAGCACACGTTACTAAATGAAACATGTCATCAATAAAAATGCGAGAGTTATTGCCCTTGTGTTATAAATAAATATCATTTCTTCTAAGACAATGTGCCTTTTGATTACTAAGTGGCTCCATGTTTTCAGAGGCCTGTAAAAATACGCACGACCTGATATATATCTTTTAAATTATTAAAATTTCTTTTTAAATCTCAAACTTACTATTAGTTCAATCACGACAACTACTACTATTACTACAACCACTACTTCTACTACTACTACCACAATTAAAACTAACGCTAGTACTACAGTTCTACTACTACTTTTTCTACGACTACTACTATTAGTACTAATACTTCTACTACTATTGCCACAACTGTTATTAATACTATCTCCCCTACTACTGATGTTGTTACTACTACTACTACTACTACCACCACATCTACTTGTACTGTCAGTAATGTTTATCATATAAAATCTGTGTTGTTTTAAAACCAAAAACATTTGCTACTACTAGGGCTGCTTCTACCACTACCACAACTTCTACTACTAAGCTATTAACACTAATATTAATATTAGTACTACCACTACTAGCAATCCACATCATATACACACATATAGATAGACACATACATACATACATACACACATACAATTGGACACATATAAATAGACACACACACAAACAGATACATAGACAGAAACAGACAGACAGACATACAGAGAGATAGACAGAAAGGCACTAAGACAGATAGAGAGACACACATATAGACAGAGAAACAGAGACAAATAGGAAGATAGATAGATAGATAGACAGACAGACAGACAGAAAGACAGACAGAAAGACAGACAGATAGACAGATAGCCGGAGAGACATCTAAAGTTTTTAAGCAAATCATTACAATAGTAAAAACAAGAGTAAAAACCCTGTAAATAATTAATAAAAGTTTATGTTTTGAAAAGTAACATTACGTCATATACTGTTTAAGTTCTGTTTGCCTTTAAACTGATGACACTGTGCTCCTTAACTTTTTCTGACTAGTATAACTGTCAGAAGCAGACTGTTTCATTATAGATTAACAGCTGTATAATATGTGTATGTATGAGCGTATATGTGGGTGTGTGTACTCCTCTTTGTCTCTCATTGTGTCTGACTGTGTGCCCTTAAATAATAATAATAATAATAATAATAATAATAATAATAATAATAATAATAATAATAATAATAATAATAATAATAAAATTAAAAGTAATAAATAATAAAAATAATAGAAATAATAGAAATAATAATAATTATAATAATAATAATAATAAAAATAATAATAATAATATAATTATGATAATAATAATAATAATAATAATAATAATAATAATAATAATAATAATAATAATGTAACAATAATAATAATAATAGCGATGATGAAATGGAATGTTTTGACTTGATTTATACAGGAAAACAGTGAATCTGTTTCGCATTTGTTGTATGTTTGTTTTTGTTGTTGTTTTTTTTCTTCGACCAACAACGATATGTTATTGCTACTACTGCTCCTACTCCACTACTTCTATTACTACTGCTGTCACAACTGATACTAACACTTCTACATCATATCACTACTACTACTGTCAATATTATATATGTGTGTGTGTGTGTGTGTGTGTGTGTGTGTGTGTGTGTGTGTGTGTGTGCCCTTAATGTCAATGTATAGTGTTTATTTTTATCCGGTACCTCACTGTAGGCAACAATTTTTACGTCACCTACTACTGGTTTGCACAGTGCCTCGTTATCGTTCTCACTTCCTGTGCGCAAGCGTACGTGCTTCGTCGGTTCTTCCGCACTGTGCCCGTTACGTAGAGGCGAAACCCGCGACTGATGACAGCTAATTAATTATAATAAATTTTATTGTTTCTTTTTACATTAGTCTTTAGTTCAGTGGCTCAGTTAAAACACGTGTGATTTGTGTCCGTGTGTGAGTGTGTCTGTTAGTATTCTGTTAACTTTTTCATTTGTCTGAAAACCGACGATTATCTTTTTTTTTTCCTTTAGTTGCTACTGTGTTTTATTTTAATGGAAAAAAATTTCTGAAATTTGTCATCTTTTTCTATAATATATATATTACATCAAGTGTGAAAAATGGACATTTTATGCATTCTGAATAAATGTTTATGTTTAACGAAACATCTGTGTGAGTTATAGAAACATAGTTTAACTGCATATACCATGTTACGAGAGTAAACCCAAAGAACTCAAACAAGAACACTGGTGACGTGCAGATTATTTTTCAAACTTCTTTTTGCTTTTGGGTTTGAGGGCATCAAAATGAAAATATTTAGATTTTGCTGGGGGTTGTTGTGTCTTGTTGTTGTGTATTTTTCTCTTTTGTTCTGCAATTTCTTCATTTTATCTTATTTCACAGAGTTCAGACAGACGTGCGAGTTCAGACAGACTTCCGACTTTCGACTGTTCGTTTACGACTGTTCGAGTTTACGACTGTTCGTCTTTACGACTGTTCGTCTTTACGACTGTTCGCGTTTACGACTGTTCGAGTTTACGACTGTTCGCGTTTACGACACTTCGAGTTTACGACTGTTCGCGTTTACGACTGTTCGAGTTTACGACAGGACATCTCGCATTGAGGTCACAGTTAAAACCAGGTCCATACTTTTCTATTTCTATCGACAGTTTTTTCCGAACAAAGTTTTATCCGAACGAAGATAAAAATTCGGGCGGACTGGAAATGAACCAAAGCACCGACAGATAAGTCAAAATGATACCAGTCTTTTTAAGTGGTAATTGGGTGGTAATTGGGTTTTCACAAAATGCTAAAAATACGCATGAGCTAATTTTTGTCTTTTAAAATATTTTTTCATTTAAAATCTAAAACATCGATGTGTTACTTCTACTACTGCTGTCACAACTGATACTAACGTACACCGCACCACTACTACTACTTCGACGAATATTACTATTAGCTGTAATGCATCTACTACAGTTACTACAAGTGTTATTAATAATTTTCGTCACTTTTGTTGTTCTTATTACCAGTACTGCTGCTAACACCACCATCATTACTACCGAGTACAACAACTACTACGTCATTTACTAATACTCCTACTGTTAATACTATATATGTGTGTGTGTGTGTGTCTATAGATAGATAGATAGATAGATATACACATACGATTATGTGCATCTTACCTTAGGTTAGTAGTATGGTCATAGGAATAGATGGTTCTTTAAAAAAAAAATTGTTGGTTTTTTACTTCCCATTTTAAATAATTAGGTATTTTGGCATCTTAAGTTTTAAACGGTCACAGAAATAAATTGACAGCATCAAAGAAAAAAGATCGATCGATGAAGACTGCAGGCATAAAAAAAATAGTTTAGAGTTTTTACAGTTCCCCCTCTATTTCACAGAACTAAGAAAAAAAGAAAATGAAGTGATATATCGTATTTTCTTTCACAGTTGGTGTTTTCGTTAAAAAAAAACATAGTGTGTTTTACTGGTGTTTTTTCATGTAAAATTGCCACGACTTACCCTCTACATTACATGAGTAAATATCGAAACATAATGCGTGCTTAATAAAACGATGGTTAAAACATAAGCAAAGGATTGGGCAAAAAAAAAAAAAAATCAAACCCGACACCTCAACAAACTAAAATAGGTCTGTCTCGTAATGTTATCGATCGCGTCTGCGTTTTGTTGTCTGTTACCATCTGCGCGTTATGAACTTTTACTATTGAATACGAAAATGGCACAAAATAGCTGCAGTTGTTTATTGTTAATGTTTGTTTTTACGAACAACATACTTATGCAAGTCGCCGAACAACATAATGATTATTATTTTGACATTTTACCGGGATCACCTCTTGAGTTCAAATTCGAAGTACAACCGGGTAGACAAGAATGTTTTTATCAAAAATTAAAACAAGATGCGGAACTGCAAGTTCTGTATCAGGTATGGTTCACTGTTTGTATCGTATTAAATTGTAATAGTTCCATTTCAAGTAAAATAATCATATCAGCCAACATAAGATATTAATGTAAATAAACCCCTCTCTCTCTCTCTCTCTCTCTCTCTCTCTCTCTCTCTCTCTCTCTCTCTCTCTCTCTCTCTCTCTCTCTCTCTCTCTCTCTCTCTCTCTCTCTCTCTCTCTCTCTCTCTCTATGAGTGTTCGCACATAAATACCAACTTCATAGTTACTATCAGTCTTTTTGATTCATCGTATTTGTTTGTTTTGCATTTGGTTTGGTTGTTTTTGTTTTTCTTTGTTTTCTGTTTTGTTGTTGTTACTTTATTTTTTCGTTCTTTCTTTCTTTATTATCGATATTATTATTATTATTAGTAGTAGTAGTAGTAGTAGTAGTAGTAGTAGTAGTAGCAGTAGAAGTAGAAGTATTTGTTTCATTCTTTGAATAGAATGTAGGCGCAAGTGATTGTTTTTACTAAATTATAATTAATTATTCTATATATCTGATTTTTAGTTGGATCTTTTTTTTTTCTTTTTTCTTTTTTATCATCATCAGGTTCTACGAGGAGGTGATCGTACAACTGACATTTTCGTGAAGGATTCGTCCAACAAATTAATAATAGAGAATTTGTCAAAAAATCAGGGAGCATTGAAAATGAGATTCAAAAAGGCAGGTAAGTGTTTTTCTACCTAGTAGGTTAGTTACTAGTCGCTTACTTAGATACTTAAATAAATAGAACATATATTTGATTAGTTAACTATATTATATCCTAGTTATTAATGTCACCAGGAAAATTTGAAAACCGAATTTATTTACCTTTTTTTAAATATTTTTCTTTTCTTTTACAAATTTATTTATTTTATTATTATTTTATTTTTATTATTATATTAAATATTATTTTTAATTTAATTTGTTGTTGTTGATGATTTTTGTTGATTTATTATTTGTCATTTTCATTATGTGACGTTTGTTGGTGTTTTTGTTGTTTTCCTTAATGTCACTATTTATTTATTTTATTTATTTATTTTTTTTTTTTATATTATTTTTATTTATTTATTTATTTACCATTTTTTTTTTTTTATTTTTTTTTTTTTGTTATGATTTAACATTAATTATTTATTTTTTTTTTAAACCTGGTCCCCTCTATTTTTTAAAAATCTGAAACCAGACAACCCATTTTCAAATCTGTATTTCTTATCTTCTTTCTTCTCTCTCTTTATCTTTATCTTCGTCATATCTTTCTCTTCTTCTTCTTCTTTTTGTTTGCTTTGTCTTCTTCGTGTCTTTTTCTTCAACATTATCATTGTCATGTTCTTAGACATTTTCTTTTTCTATCTACACATCCTTCGTATTCATTTCTTCCAGTATTATTAGTCATTTTCAATCACTTTTGTTTTCTATTTTTAACTTATCTAATTGAATTTAAATAATAATAATAATAATAATAATAATAATAATAACAACAACAACAACAACAACAACAACAACAACAACAACAACAAAAATAATAACAATAATATTTTTGGAATATCTGTTCTTACTTAGTGGCTATAGCGGATATTACGAAGGAAATTGTGACTTAGATTCATTATTACGTCATTTTGATTAGGTGACATATGTTTGTGTTGCCTTAGGAAATATGGCTATCAGTATGATCTCTATTTTACATCCTTAATGCCAATGTACACAGCTTATTTTTATCTTTTTTCTGTCGATTATTATTATTTATTATTATTATTAGTAGTAGTAGTAGTAGTAGTAGTAGTAGTAGTATTGTCATTCCTCTTCTTTTTATTTTTTTTAATTGTTGTAACATGGGGCAAAGATTCAATATCTTTTGTTTCTAGAACGTGAAAACGTGATCACCAGACAATGAGTACATTATGTGTGTGTGTGTGTGTGTGTGTGTGTGTGTGTGTGTGTGTGTGTGTGTGTGTGTGTGTGTGTGTATTTTCTTGCTGAATCTTATTTTGCAGACACATACGAGATTTGTGTCGACAACACACACGCCCGGCTTGTGTCGAAGTTGGTCTTTTTGAGAATATACGTGTTACATGCAGTGCACATGCGAGTTATAAATCCTTATGAATGGACAAAAATGTTTCTACACGTGAGTAAGCATTGCTGAGCGATTTTCACTGCTAAACAGAAAATGAATGTTACCTGACTGGCAGACTGTTTGAGTTTACGATTGTTGAGGCGAAATGTCCCGAATGTTTCCGAAGATGATACGAGTTTATATCTGTGTTAACAGCTAGCGCCACTTCTGTTCTCATATTCACCTTGTTCTGCCAAAGATTATACTAACGTTTCTAATAAACTTTCTATAACAATATCTAATATTTCTGTTGGAAACATATACTAACATTTCCACCAAAAATATCTACTAATGTTTCTAACTAATATCTACTAATACTTCTACTAACAATATCTACTGTGTCTACTAAAAATATCTACTAATAATGTTTTACAAATAATATCTACTAATATTTCTACTAAAAGTATAACAGTAATGCTTCTACCAGCAATATCTGCTAAGGCTTATGTTAATATTTCTGTTAACAGTGTATATATTGACGTTTCTACTTATAGTTTTTCTTTCAATTGGTTTGCTATTTCAGGAGGCAATACATAATTTGACTAAGTTAACAGAACAGATGTCGGAGTATCAGGTACGTTCACGACTCAGTCTGATGAGTGACTGGTACCTCACTAAAGGCAACAATGTTTACGTCATGTACTACTCGTTTGCACAGTGCCTCGTTATCGTTCTCACTTCCTGTGCGCAAGTGTACGTGCTTCGTCGGTTCTTCCGCACTGTGCCCGTTACGAACTCCGTCAAATCACGTGCTTGATGATTGCTAATTAATTATAATAAATGTTATTGTTGTTTTATTTTATTCGTTTGTTGCTTTTTGTTGTTGTTGTTGTTATTTTTACATTATTTTTTTAGTTCAGTGTTTTATTTAATATATCTGATTTGTAAGCGCGTGTGTGTGTGCGTGTGTGTTTGTATTGTTCTCGCGCGCTTATTAAATGAAGGAAACGGGGGGGGGGAAGGTTGATAATGGAACAATTAAACGTGTTGAAATAGTTATCTTTTTTAGTCCACTTATCGTTTTTGATTAACCAGATCTACCCCTATTCCCGTAATCTTTTTATTTGTCCCGAAAATCCACATTACAATCATTTTTTTTTTTTTCGTTTTGTTACCGTGTTTTTTAAAAATGGAAATTTTACCGATTATAAATACATTTTTATATTTAACAGAATACTGAAAACAGCGTGATATACCAGAAAAACGATAAGCAATCGAAACAACAATGCAAATCAGTTTCACGCAAGATATAGCAAAATCCTTTTCACCAGATCCTCAGAGTCGAACAGATTCTGTGCCTGAGTTAGCAAACTGATCAAAACTGATGAGAATTCAACCACATTAACCTTTCTTTACTCGTTGCACTGTGTTTTAATTAATTTTTGAATTCGGTTATATTAAGTAATCACCACTTTCTAGTATTAAACTTTGGTTTGTCAGCAAAACTTAAGAAAAGGCAGTATGTATGTGTGTTAAAAAATGTTTTTAAAAATATTTTCTAACTTTACTGTTTCTCCTAATTACAGTTTATAGTGAATGATCAGTTTATGTATTGTATGTTACAGACAGACAGACAGACAGACATAGAGAGAAGGATAAACTAATAGAGACAGACAGACAGACAGACAGACAAATAGGGAGAAGTAGGAAAGGAAAAAAGGTTGGATCACGTGCGAGAAACATTCACTGCATTTCAATTATTTCTCCTTCTGTTTTTATTGGTTTTATTTATTTATTTATTTATTTATTTATTTTATTTTATTTTATTTATTTATTTTTTTATTATTATTAATATTCCTATTATTTCCAATAAGAATGCAGACATAAACACACAGAGAATTGCTACAAAAATGTATCGTCTCGATTAAATGAGTTCACTTTATTTCCTAAAACCTGATGCATGGTTAATCAAAGGTGCATTAAAACAAAAGCAAACGGCAGAAAAAAAAAAAAAAAAAAAAAAAAAATCGTTAATAATAATACGCGTCATCTCTACAAACAAAAAATGGGTCAGTCACATTTTTCTTTCGATCGAGTCTACACTGCATTATTTGCGATCGTCTGCTCCTGTTGAATGTTTACTTACGAATAAGAAAATGGCGCACATTAGCTACATTTCTTTATTGTCAGTTTTTGTTTTTGCGACCAACGTACTTTTGCCAGGCGCTCAACAACACAGTGATCATACTTTTGACAGTTTTCCGGGAATACGTCATGAATTCAAAGTTGAAGTACAACCGGGCAGAGAAATTTGTTTTTACCAAAACTTGAAAGAACAAGCGGAAATGCACGTTTTGTACCAGGTAGGATTCAATAGATTTTGTATCTTGCGCGCGCACACAATACATACACACATGCACATTAATATTGGTTACCAATGATTGCAGAAGTCTTCAACGTTATGCATAATAATGTAATAGCCTTCATTCATTTTCGTTAAAATTATACTGGGATTTTTATTATTATTATTATTATTATTATTGTTAGTGTTGGTGTTGTTGTTGTTGGTTGTTGTGGTGGTGGTGGTGGTCGTTGGTAAGCGGTTAATAAATGGTGGACAGTCGTTCAAGAACAATAAATTGACAAAATTGGAAAAAATTGCTGAATGATAAAATATAGTTTTCAACGGAGGAACAGTAACATACTGCACAGAAATCATGTAACGTATTTAGTTTATGATCGGTCATTTTTCTTTTGATTAATATTCGTAAATTCACATCTGAAACATGATCTGTTAAACATGAACGTATGTCCGTATTTTTTAATTTTCATTATTTTTCTCATTTTTTTTTTTTTTTTTTTCCTTTTTCGAACTTTTTCTTATTCATAAGTAAACATTTGAAAGTCACAGAAGATAGTAAATAGCACGATCGACAGAAAAATGGGACTGACCCATTTTAGTTTGTAGGGATGATAGGTTTTATCTTTTTATCTTCATCAACACTTTCATTTTTATTTCTCTAAATTCTCTTTATTTTATTTTATTTTATTTTATTTTCATTTTTCGTTAAATTCTCTTCGTCTTCTAAGCGTTTTTTTTTTTTTTTTTTTTTTTGTTCGTTTTATACGTCTTTTGTCGTTTTCTTTGACTTGAATGTTGCCTAGTAACGGGGTAACTCCCGTGGAAACATTTGCTCAGCATCTTGCAAAGGATGTTAAAGTTTACTTTTGAAGACCCGTTCGCCCGTCTGTTCTTCGTGTCTCTGTTGCCAGTTAATCTCTGAAAGAGAAAACATAATTATTAAACACTGAAATGTCGTGGTTTTCTTTATAGTCTTATTTACTGTCTTAATTGTAACAGTAGAAATGTCGTTATTGTTGTTGCTGTTGTTTTGTCGTTGTTGTTGATATTGTTGTTGTTATTATTATTATTATTATTATTATTATTGCTGTTGTTTTCTTATTGTATTTTTTGTTGATGTTGTTGCTGCTGTTGTTGTTGCTGTTATTGTTTTTTATTATTATTATTACTGTTGCTATTATGATTAGTAACCTTGTTGTTATTCTTAACATCATCATCATCATCATTTGTACTGCTGTTGTTATTATCATCACCATCAACATCATTATTATTATTATTAATATTATTATTATTATTGTTGTTGTTGTTGTTGTTTTTCTGTATATACTAAGGTTGTCATTGTCACCTACATAATTGCTGAAGTATTGCACTGTGTTTGATTTTGCTAAAATTTGTTATATAGTTTCGACTTGACATAATAAGCTGAAAAAGCTCAAATTTGAGGGGATATATTTCTGAAACCACTGCACCGATTGAACTAATATTTGAATCTGGGCTAGTTAGGTGGAAGAACAGTAAGATTAAACCCAGTTCGTGATCTGACATAAAATGACGTAAGAGCGATCTATCTGACCACGGTTGATGCTGAGTTCCCGTCGACAGAGAAGAATGAACCTAGTTTTAGCCATTGTCAGACATTCTGTTCTAAAGTCGAACAGTCGCTAGTAAATCGTAAATCGTATCTAACAAAGACCAGCGTCGGAACAGCAGTACGTAACGAGAGTCGTAAAGTCAAGTCAAGCAGTCGTAAGTATCATAGGTCGTAAGTCGACGTCTCTCTTTACGTAACAAAACGAAGAAACTTAGTAAAGAAAAACCTGTGAAAACCGAATGTTTTTATTTCTGATCTCCTCTAAATGAAAAACAATAATAAGAATACAATAATAATAATAATAATAATGTATGTCTCCTTTTTCTTGTTTTGAGTTCTCTTGTAATATGGTGTACTTAGCAAAAGTATTCTTTTTTTTTTATAACCGAGAAAGAAGTCTGATTAAATATAAAAATATATTCATTGTCCATGACATTTTTGTCAGTTTATGAAATATAAATTAGAACACGTCAGAAAGAAATGACAGATTTCTAAATATGGTAATGTGCATTTCGTTTTCTAGATGTGTATCAAATTCTGCATTAAAATAAAACAAAAGACCCACCTTGTTGTCATTTAAACACAGCATTAACTAATCGAAAAAGATCGTGATGTGCATTTTTTTTTTTTCAGACATATAAAAGATTTGACTGATTTAACTGAAACACATAAAATGAACATCCATAAACGTTCACGAGACAAGTAATTGTAATGTCGGTTTTCGGAAAAAAAAAAAAAAAAAAGGCTTAACAAATGCTCAGCGGCGGGCGCATACACCTCACACACAAAATCACATATGTTAATTAAAACACTGAACTAAAGAATAATGCAAAAAGAAACAATAAAATTTATTATAACTAATTATCAATCATCAATCACGTGCGATTTGGCGGGGTTCGTCACGGGCACAGTCCGGAAGAACCGACGAAGCACGTACACTTGCGCACAGGAAGTGAGAACGATAACGAGGCACTGTGCAAACGAGTAGTACATGACGTAAACGTTGTTGCCTTTAGTGAGGTACCAGTCACTCATCAGACTGAGGCGTGAATGTGTCTGGTACATCCGCATTTCTTCTATTAGAGAAGACAGAGCAGATACTGCCTCCTAAAATGAGAACACAGTTAGTAGAAAACCTGCAGGCAGAAAAACTAGTAGATATTCTTACTAGAAACATTAGATACCGTTAGAAAAATATTGCTAGATTTTATTGCTGTAAGCTTTAGTAGATAATGTTAGTAGCAGGAACAGTATATATTGTTACTGGAAGCATTAGCTAATATTTTTTTGTAGAATCATTAGTAGATATTGTTATCAGAAACATTAGTTTATATTATTTGCAGGAGCATTACACAGAAAGACGGTGATTAAAAATAAAACACAGAGGAAAAAAAGTCAAAACCATCCGAAAAAGGTGAATACAACAATAGCTGTGGCGCACATACGATGTAAAATCAGTGTCTATCATCTTCGGATATATTCGGAACATTTCGGCTCCAAAATCGCAAACTCAAATAATCTGCCAGTAATTTTCCGTTTATCATAAAAAAAAAAAAAAAAAAAAAGGAAAAAAAGGAAAAAAAAGAGAGTAATGCGTCCGAAATTTTCCGAATGTTACCAAATCTTCTATGACAACTTACGAGCATTTTTACTTCCTGGACCTCTTGAGGTGCTATACTGTCCCAGTGTTCTGGAAATATCACGTATATTCCCAAAAACACCAACTTCGAAATAAACCTTTCGCGCGTGTTGTCGATACAAATCTCGTATGTACCTGCAAAACAACATGCAGCAAGAAAATATATACACACGCACACACACACGTGATGGCGTTTTCACGTTCTAGAAAGAACTGGTAACAACAACAACTACAACAAAAGAAGAGGAATGACAACAACAACAACAACAATAAGAAGAAGAAGAAGAAGAAGAAGAAGAAGAAGAAGTTGAAGAATAACAAGATGAAGCAAGTGGAAAATAGAAAGTGAAGAAGGAGAAAAGATGATGACGTGAAATATGACTAAAACGAATGAAAATAAGAAGATGTTGATGTTGCAGAGCAAAATGTCCTGGATCAAACACAACGACGACAACAAGCTGCTGGTAGGTGAAGCTGTATCAGCAAAGCCCCCAAAAAAAAAAAATGTAGTGAAATTCAGACCAGTGAGGAAGGACAGAATTGTTTAACCTTCTGACGTCTTTGTCGTCGAGAACTTAGTAATAACTGTCAGAAATGTTCTAATTACGAGTAGATAAGATAAAAATGGAGGAAGATAATACAGATGAAGAAACCGAATACGGAGGAAATGAAGATGGAATACCTGAGATTACCATAATGAAAATTAAGAGGAAGAAATAAAGGAGTTAAACCGCATTAAAAGAAGGAGAAGAATATGAGTATGATGATGATGATGATGATGATGATAATGATGATGATGATAGTGACAGTTTGATGAAGCTAAAGAAAAGAAATAAAAGCAAACTAATGAAATATCAATTAAAGATATTTAATTCTGGGTTTGTACTGTTATAAGACCTAAAACTACTGAAGTTAGCATCCACGGGTTAAATATGAAAATGACGTAATAATAACTCTACGTCACAATTTCCTTCACAGTAATAATCATTGAGAACTTTGTAAAACCGAACTGCCAGAAAGACTGTTTGTTATTAGTTGTGTTTCCATGGTAACCAACGACGGAGAATCCCTTGTAGACAGACAGGCAGAGCTTCAAATTTAGAAGTGAAAAAAACGGAAATACGTATTACGTAGTTATTTAACCAAATAAGCAACTCACTGAAAAAAGTGTTTACCTCCCTTTTCAAATTTCATTCTAAATAACCCGTAACGTTGTGACGAATCCTGTTTTATTAATTTCTTAGACGAATCCTTCACGAAGACGTCGACTGTGATGTCAACACCAGTTACTACCTGTTAGAAAAAAAAATAAAAATAAAATAAACCACAATAATAGTCGTAATAGCGACAGTGGTAATAATGCTGATAAATAAACAAATAAATAAACAAACAAACAAACAAGTTAATTAATTGTCGTCTTTATAAGGAACATTATCTTCAAGCAACGTAAATAAAGACTGTCTAGAACAGTTTGTAAATTTATGTTCGTTTTTCACATTTATTCTTATGAACAAATCAGTCAGTAAACTGGATGTGTTAGCTGAGCAAAAGAAAACAAAATAAAATAAAATAACAGCAAAAATGATTATACTAATAAATTTAAAATATTTAAAGGAAGAGTTTGAGAGAGAGAGAGAGAGAGAGAGAGAGAGAGAGAGAGAGAGAGAGAGAGAGAGAGAGAGAGAGAGAGAGAGAGAGAGAGAGAGAGAGAGAGAGAGATGAGTTTATTTACAAACAGTAACATTTTATTCCTCACTGATATGATTATTTTGACTGAAATCGAACGAAATTTTAGATTATTAACGCGATATCGAAATTTTAATCATACCTCGTACACAACATGCATTTCTGCTTGATCTTTTAATTGTTGGTAATAGCATTCTAGCGTACCAGGTTGTACTTTGATTTTGAACTCAAACTCCTTTCCCTGAAAACCTTCAAACACATCCTTATTACCTCGTACTGCTCCGTGCATCAGTATGTAGTTCGCAAGAATAAAAACTGAAAATAAACAAATGAAGCCATTCTGCGACATTTTATTCATTAATCAACGTTCGATGTGCGCAGAAGACAATAGATAGAGTTGTGTTGAAACGATTGATGGAATAATGGGACTGGTCCATTTCATTGAGATATAAGAGATTCTATTTTTTTTTTTTTTTCTTTCTTTTATTTTTTTTTTTCTCTCTCTCTCTCTCTCTCTCTCTCTCTCTCTCTCTCTCTCTCTCTATGTGTGTGTGTGTGTGTATGGAGTGTAGGTGTGTGAACTGATAAATGAATTTTTTGTCGAAACACGAGAGATATTCTCGACAGAAATTTCCCCTATCTCACATGACATCATTTAATCGGGAATAGAATGAGCGGATAAAGCAAGTATTCTTTTAAAAAAAACAAAAAAAAAAAAAACATAAGCACATAACTCTTGTTAAGACATTAAACAATTTAAAGAATATTTTAATCTTAATTTAAAAAAACGAAAAATAAAAATGTATTTTATTTAATTTTGACACATTTTTAAGGAAAATTATATTCGTTTCACGTCATTTCTGTTATGACGTCAGTGACGTTCCTAACTAGCGTAGCATCGGATGTAAATAACATTAACAGAACTAGAAAAGAGACGTAAAGGTCAATTTGACGTAGGTCGAAATGACGTAAAGCGGCGTATTTCTGTGCCTATGAGCACACGTGGATATATTATAATAAGAAACTACAGTTAACGTAGATTAAATGCTCTGTTGATTACAGTTATGCTGGTCACAAGAAGTTAAGGAAAGCATGAACGTGCGTAGAGAAAATGTTTGGTATCAGTTCTATTATGAATATCATTGTGTTGTCTTATTATTATTATTATTATTTTTATTTTATTTTCTCTCTCAGGTTCTAAGAGGAGGGGATCGTACAATTGACTTCTTCATGAAAGATTCGTCCAGCAATCTGATACAACACGATCTCTCAAAAAATCGGGGCATGACGAAAAACAAGATTGAAATTGCAGGTATATTATTTTACTAACTAATTAGTTATTAATTAACTGTGTAACTATGTGTTTCAATTTGTTCATTTCTAAAAATCTTTCAATCTTCGTTTCTGTCACTCCTCTTTGTCTCTCTCTCTCTCTCTCTCTCTCTCTCTCTCTCTCTCTCTCTCTCTCTCTCTCTCTCTCTCTCTCTCTCTCTCTCTCTCTCTCTCTCTTTATCTCTCTCTCTTTATCCCTCTCTCTCTCTTTATCTCTCTTTATCTCTCTCTCTCTTTGTCTCTCTCTTTATCGCTCTCTCTCTCTCTCTCTCTCTCTCTCTCTCTCTCTCTCTCTCTCTCTCTCTCTTTTTCTCTCTCTCTCTCTCTCTCTTTATCTCTCTCTCTCTCTCTCTCTCTCTCTCTCTCTCTCTCTCTCTCTCTCTCTCTCTCTCTCTCTCTCTCTCTCTCTCAATTCTATCTTCAATACTCATCACCAAAAAGGGATGCTAGGAAGCAAGGCTGCTTTGGTCTGGAAGTTTAAAGAAAAAACAACAAAGTTAATGTAATAATTGGTGTCCAAGTGTTCTGTTGGCGGGCCGGACTAAAACACCTCGCGGACCTAGAGTTATCGACCCCTGTACTAAACCTTCTGTAAACAAAATCTACTAATATTTCTAATAACGATGTGTACTAATGTTTCTACTAACAAAATCTACTAATACTTCTGCTAATTTCTTCTTCTTTTTTTCACTATCCTGTTTGGTATTTCAGAAATTTTTAATTTTGTACCTGGTATGCGTCTATGGGTTGGTGCGAGTACTATAATGTTTTATTTTAATGCAGGATGCTGATACATATCTAGGAAATAAAATGCACATTACCATAGTTTGAAACGTGTCATCTCGTTTTGACGTGCTTTAATTTAAAGTTCTTCAACTGTCAAAAAAAAAAAAAAAATCAATAATGAATCATTTTTATTTTAAATCAAAACCCACTCTCAGTTATAAAAATAGCAGTTTTACTGAGTACACCACGTGACAAGAAAAAACGAAACGAACTCAAAAGAATTTTTTTTAATCAGTTGGAACATATAGTTTTCTTAATTTTATTAAAAATCCGCGTTAAATGTGATCACAGAAATAGTAAACTATTTTCACATACCAATTGATGCAAACAATAAATGATCGCAAAACATCTAAGAAGACTGAGCACATGTTAATATCAGTTGTGTCTCTTCCTTCTTTTCTTTTCTTTAAGCGTTACTGTTAGTATTATGTTAATGCTAGTATTTTTATTAGTGTTATTGAGTCTGTTATTATTATTATTGTTACTGTTATGCTACTCTTTCATCAACATTATCATGTTGTTTTGTTGCTGTTGTTGTTATTATTATTATTATTATTATTATTATTATTATTATTATTATTATTATTAGTATTATTATTATTATTATTATTATTATGTGTATTATTATATGTGTTAAACATTGCTGAAAGGGAACTTGTAAGAACTATGAAATAACTGAAACATTATTTGTGTTTTTATCAGCAAGATGTCTCAGTCCGCTTGTTTATATCATAAGCAGTAATTTATATTCTTTAAACTTCTTTGTCCTACGAATATATACATTTATTTTTTCTTATTATTATTAATTTTTTCTTTTTTTTTTTTTTTTTTTTTTTTTTTTTTCTTCCCAGCGATTGTTTTATTTGTTTACTGGAGGCTAATCTTTAATAATAATAAAGTAGGCAATGAAATATAAAGTTCGCTGTGATTCGTTTGTGCTGTCTCCCTATTTGTCTCACAGTGTCTTCATTAATACTTGAAACAAATAAAAGCAGTACTAATAAACAATAATAATAATAATAATAATAATAATAATTACTACTACTACTACTTTTACTACAGTTTCAAATAAACTCAACAACAGTGATAACAAAGATTGGTAAGGAAGACTGCTATATGGTTTACCTGTCCGTGTTTACATGTCTGTTTGTCGGTCTGTCTGTATCTATGTGCTTGTGTCTATAAATTCACAGATGACAGAGATCGTTGTGTTTGTTCACTGTGCGAGTCAAAAGAATCCATTATAGATTAGTTGAGAAGTGTTATTCAGCATAAACCGTTTAAACAGATTAAACAATAGACACGTTTATTAACACCCTTTGAGTTTTGTGTGTGTAGTGCAAACCTTTGTCATGTTACGTGTGTCACATTTGTAGGACGTTTGTTTCCTCTCTCTCTCTCTCTCTCTCTCTCTCTCTCTCTCTCTCTCTCTCTCTCTCTCTCTCTCTCTCTCTCTCTCTCTCTCTCTCTCTCTCTCTCTCTGGAGGTTTAAAGAAAAAACAACAAAGTTAATGTAATAATTGGTGTTCAAGTGTTCTGTTGGCGGGCCGGACTAAAACACCTCGCGGACCTAGAGTTACCGACCCCTGTACTAAATCTTCTGTAAACAAAATCTACTAATATTTCTAATAACGATGTGTACTAATGTTTCTACTAACAAAATCTACTAATACTTCTGCTAATTTCTTCTTCTTTTTTTCACTATCCGGTTTTTAATTTTGTACCTGGTATGCGTCTATGGGTTAGTGCGAGTACTATAATGTTTTATTTTAATGCAGGATGCTGATACATATCTAGGAAATAAAATGCACATTACCATAGTTTGAAACGTGTCATCTCGTTTTGACGTGCTTTATTTTAAAGTTCTTCAACTGTCAAAAAAAAAAAAAAAAAAATCAATAATGAATCATTTTTATTTTAAATCAAAACCCACTCTCAGTTATAAAAATAGCAGTTTTACTGAGTACACCACGTGACAAGAAAAAACGAAACGAACTCAAAACTATTTTTTTTTTTTATCCTTTGGAACATATAGTTTTCTTAATTTTATTAAAAATCCTCGTCAAATCTGACCACAGAAATAGTAAACTATTTTCACATACCAATTGATGCAAACAATAAATGATCGCAAAATGTCTAAGAAGACTGAGCACATGTTAATATCAGTTGTGTCTCTTCCTTCTTTTCTTTTCTTTAAGCGTTACTGTTAGTATTATGTTAATGTTAGTATTTTTATTAGTGTTATTGAGTCTGTTATTATTATTATTACTGTTGTGCTACTTTTTCATCAACATTATCCTAATCAGCATCATTTTCTTGTTGTTGTTGTTGCTGTTATTATTATTATTATTATTACTATTATTATTTATTATTATTATTATTATTATTATTATTTGTTATTATTATTATTATTATTATTATTATTATTATTATATTATTATTATTATTTTATTATTATTATTGTTAAACATTGCTGAAATGTGTGTAAGAACTATGAAATAACTGAAACATTATTTGTGTTTTTATACAAGATGTCCGTTTGTTTTAACAACAATGATAACAAATATTCTTAAAAAGTCTTTGTCCTATATGGTTATACTTTATTATTTCTTTTCTTTTTCTTTTTTATTTGTCTTTTTGTTATTTTTTTTTTTTTTATTTTTTATGGGGGCTTGATCTTTCTAATAAATTAGGCAATAAAGATGAGTTCGCTGTGAGTTTCGTTGTATTTGTTCACAGTGTCTTCGAGTCAAAAGAACCCATTATAGAAAATAATTATAATAATAAGACTAGTACTGCTTTTATTCAGTTTCAAATAAACCGTTTAAACAGATCAAAAACAATAGAGACTGTTTATGGTTTAACACCCTTGATTTTGGTTCTTGTTTACTGTTGCATTTTTTTTTCATGTTATTGTGTCACATGTTTATCTGGACGTTTCCTCTCTCTCTCTCTCTCTCTCTCTCTCTCTCTCTCTCTCTCTCTCTCTCTCTCTCTCTCTCTCTCTCTCTCTCTCTGTATGTGTTTTTGTATGTGCTCGAGTGTATGTGAGAAGCGGGTATCAGTTCATTTTTCTATGTTTCTTTGTCGATTTGTGTTTATCTCCCCTTGTGTCCCGCTCGTAATTATCCTATCCTGATTCTCACCCTTTCGTGTTCTCTAGGTTCTCTGTAAGTCTTCTCCTTTCTGTCAGTCTCTAACGCTATGTCACTTTTTCTCACTCTTTCTCTGTCCTTCAAGTGGAGATAACTCTAATTATACGTCCTCTTCATTATTCAGATTACTCCACAGTTGAAATGCTATAATCTTAATCTATTTATATATATATATATATATATATATATATTTATATATATATATATTTTTTTTTTTCCACACTGTTCAGGGGTTTACCAGGTATGTTTTAGAAACTCAGAGAGCCACTTTTCCAGCAAGTTAATATTCCTGTACATGGCAGTGTTTAGCATGGCACAGTGGGCCCAGTATTCAAAGGATCTGGCAGAAGTTCACGATTTGGCAACGAATTTTTCTGTGAGTAAAATGTCACTTTACGTGATTTAATGTTTTTCTCTCTTTTGTCACAAAATGTACGAATAATATTTATTATTTTATTTCATTTATTTATTTTTTTTTTTTTTTTTTTTTTTGTTCAGTCGTTCGTTTATTTATTTATTTGTAACACAAAATGTTTTGTGTTACAAATACATTTTGTGAGATCTTATGCATATGTATATGTATGCATAGGATCTCACAAACACACATGAGAGAGAGAGAGAGAGAGAGAGAGAGAGAGAGAGAGAGAGAGAGAGAGAGAGAGAGAGAGAGAGAGAGAGAGAGAGAGAGAGAGAGAGAGAGAGACCATACTATATTTCAGTTGTTCGTTCTTTGTTTCTGATGGGTTTTTTTGTTTGTTGTTTGTATCTTTTGTTGATTTTTTTTTTTTATTTTTTATTTTATTTTTGTTGTTGTTGTTGTTTTTTTTCATAATTATTATTTTCATTACAGGTAAAACTATCTGCCGTACAGATATCTGTCTCTGAAATGTTCAAATTTCAAACACTCAGCAAAATGCATGTCGTCAACGACTGGTACACGATTACGTCAAACAACAAATACGTCAGCTACTGGTCTATGTTCCAGTGCGCTGTGATAATAATGACGTCAGGCTTGCAAGTTTACTTCCTAAAAAGATTTTTCGAAACGCCAAACGTTAAAACAAAAATATCTCAAAAACCATAGCTGTTAAAACATTAAAAAACAAAAATTGAAGAAGAAAAAGAAAAAGGCTTGATCGGTTCTAAAAGTTTAAAAGGCTTATCACATAATGAATGTCCTTGTGTTCGTTATTTTTATGACAATTACTTTTATTCTTTATATAGTAATAGTTATTAAAATACTTAAGAAAACATATAGAAAGACAAAACCAGTCTACGAAGAAAGATAGAACATAATGTGTATTTTATTTAAATCTGTATTAAAATCTATTTTTAAAATGTCGTTGTTTTATATTTTCCATGAAAGTGTATTGATCAGTTCCTGCGAAACAAAAAAAAAAAGCTTACCCAGATATTTATAATTAATTCCTAATCCGATCTACGTTTATGATATCTTAATCGATTTATCATCCATCACGACAACAACATTATGACGTTTGTTGATGGGGAATGATGTATACAGTACTTACTGGAAAATATAAAATTTTAATATAACGTTGCAAACACACGTACATTTATACACACAAACATAAGGGCCTACGTAGGTACACGCATACATACAGATACATTCATATACATACAGATACGTAAATTTATTCATACATATATATACACACAGAATGAAATTTATGCATGCATATATATACATACGTACATATACATATACGTTATATATATATACTTACACATACGTAAATGCATGCCATAAATGCATATAAGCACAGATATCTACACACGTACAAAGTACATATACACACGCATACATAAATACCTCAGTATATTACATAATAGAACTATTGTTTTAGATGTGTGTACGTTTCTGGAAACTGATTCATTGTGACCTGTTTCTTCTTATTTTGATGTCGACACATTTGGTGCAAGTAAATTCACACACACTTAAAGTCATCTTTAAACACTTTCAAACGCTTTATGTAAACTGAAACGGAATGAACGGCTTACAGAGAAAGAATTCGTCTGTTTGTTTTTCGAGACGGTCAGTTAGAAACACTGGAGTCACAAATAGAAAACAGATTTTAATGAATGCATGTTATGTCTGCGAATGATAAGATAAACTAGATTCGTGAAAAAATGAATAAATAAAATAATGTCGTATGCAAATGTTAAAATTCGTCCACAGATATATAGATACATTTCTTCATACAGACATGTGTATAATACAGTCTACTAGTTCAGTGAAATATTTACAAAAAAAAACCAAAATGAAATATAATCTACCCGTATACTGTATTAGTTCATCACATTCTATTTTGGAATTTTAAAATGAATTACAAATGTTCAGAAAATTATGTGAATTATTACCTACCAAACAAAAAGTCAATCGTTCCCCGTTAACGTAACAAAATAAATATGTCATGGTTACTATGACGTCATTGTTTTGTTCCCATATGCCCATTACTGAATTATCTCCCCTGCATCGTAGATACGACAGATGAACCGATGAATTATGTACAGGTATCGTTTATTACTTGACATTTGTCTCCCTTTATTTGTTTTCATCATACGCAGATTGTGGAATTAGTTTGTTTGAAATGTTATTTTGTGATTATTATTATTATTATTATTATTATTATTATTATTATTATTATTATTATGAATGATTCTCTTTTTTTTTTTTTTGTATTTGTTGTTGTTCTTGTCGCTGTTATTTTTTCTTTTTTTTATTATCATTAATTTTATTTAATTTTTTTTTTTTTTTGAAGTTGTTATTGTTGTTGTTATTTCGTTAAACTGACTAAAATTAAATTAATTTTATATAATCTATTTTAAACAATAAACAAACTAAAATATAAAAAAAGATCCTTTAGAAATTGAATATACATCTATTTTAAACAACGATAAAAACCAAAATATAATAATAATAATAATAATAATAATAATAATAATAGTAGTAGTAGTAATAATAATAATAATAACAATAATAATAATAATAATAATAATAATAATAATAATAATAATTCTTGTCCACGGTTTATTCAGTTGTTGTAGTAACACACACACACACACACACACACACACACACACACACACACACACATACATCCATTCCCTGATAAATTTTTATTATTATTATTATTATTATTATTATTATTATTAAAAAAGAAAAATATTTAAAGGCCATCCGAGACCTTGCAATAGAATAATTCTTTCGAACTTTAAACTATATTAGAAAATTACATGTATTCACAATTTTACAAATAGACTGGTTTTACGATTAGTTGAATCTTCTCATACGGAAATTCCCGATATTTTCCGACATGCTTTGTTTTCATTAGTTTCAAAATGGCTGTTTCTCGTAAAAGCGTGGGAATTCGTAAGCAAAGAAACTGGATATCTCGTTTAATAGTAACAGTGTAAGTATGATGTATGGAGTCGATGATGATAATTATTTATTTTATTCTAATTTAGTTATAAGTATTATTTTAAATATGTATTTTTGTTTTGTATTTGTCCATTCGTACGTACCAATTAAGTTGAAAGAGAAATCGCAGTGAAGGTCTACTGAATTACTGAACTTAAAGAATTTATTTACGATTTCCAATTAACGAAACTATTTTATGGTCACTAGATCCATGTAATGTCATCGTTTATTATTTATAATTAGTGTATTAAGTATATATTAATACATATGGTTCAGTGAAAGAAGGAAAGACAGAGGTTAAACAGTGAGAGAGAGAGAGAGAGAGAGAGAGAGAGAGAGAGAGAGAGAGAGAGAGAGAGAGAGAGAGAGAGAGAAATGGTGTATAGTTTATATTTTGCTAAGTATAATTATATGTCACATAAACAAAAATTAATCAGTCAAATACAGGTTTAATATGGTCAAATAACTGTACCATTATACTTGAATAATTCCTACAGCCCTACTATTAAAATGTTTGTTATTATTATTAGTGGTAGTAGTAATAGTAGTAGCATTGTGTGTGGTTTTTATGTTGGAGGATTTGTATGTTAAAATTAACTTTAAAAAAGTATATATGCTGGACATTTAAAACATTTAGTATATAGCTCTATATTTTATAATTATATAATATACATTAAAATGTAACATGAGAGTTGGATGTACATTTAAAAGTACAGTAACTGTACTGATGTAATTTATTAATTCCTACAACTTATTTTAAAATGTCTATTATTATTGTTGTTGTTGTTGTTATTAATATTATTATTAATGTATTTTTCTTTTTATGATATATAATTATGATATTTTTGTTTTTGTTTTTATTTTTGTTTTATTTTTTTATTATTTATAAATATTTATGCATATATTTTATTTATTTATTGTTCATTTATATAAAAATTAAATAAAAAAGTATCCATACTGTATATTCAAAACATTTCTTTTCACAGCTAAAAACTGTACACCTCTTTGGCTCCCCATTATCTCTAGAACGATTCACAAACTCCCCCCCTATTAACAATTATCAAAAATGTCTGACAAAGAAGAAATATTTGAGAGATATTCTCCCCAACATCCCCTCCCCGAGAAGATTCAGCAGATGACCAGAGATGAAACTGTGTGCCAGTACTGCGGGGTCAGTTACCTCATTCACAACGAGATTAAAGCTTTGGAGAAAAAACTGAAGGCTGCAGAAAAGGAGCTGGGGCATCTGAGAGGTTGCGAGAAGAGGGAGAAAGACCTAGAGAAGAAACTCGAAGAGGTTGAGTTGAGGTTAAGACGAAGCGAGACGTCTGTGGATGAGGGCAGGAAAGAGTGGGTAGACATTTTGAACACGTCTTGTTAGTGTGTTGTGATATAAGTTGTTAGATCTTCATGTACTGAGAATAGCATGTCATAGTTGTAGTGTGCTTATGTAATATGTATGTGTGTGAGTGCATGTGTCTATGTGTATAATGTATGTATGTATTTATGTATATATGTATTTATATATGTGTGGGGGTGTATGTATGTGTATATATATAAAAATAATTATTTTATTTACATTGTTTAAATGTGTGTATCTGTATGTAAATAATTATTTTATTTAGTTTGTTTAAATGTATGTATCTGTATATAAATATATATGTGTGTGTATCTGACATGTATGTGTATGTGTATATACAAATGTATGCACATATATATGTATGTATCTGTGTCTGTGTATATGTATGTGTATGTATGTGTGTGTGTGTGTATATATATATATATATTTGTGTATGCATGTATTTGCATAGATAGATAGGTGTGTGTGTCTCTGAATGTTAGTATATGGGTTTATGGGTGGGTATATTCATCTAGGTACACATGGATAATACATACTGACATATAAATATAGACTACATTACAAATATTGTGTGTACTAACAGTAATAGTAATTCACATAGTTAAATTTGTAATGTTGAATTAGTAATTGTAAATAGCAGTAACAACAGTAGCAATAGCAATAGAAATAAAAATAATAACCATAGTAAAAGTAATAACAATTAATACAGAAGAAGTTGTAGTAGCAATAGTAGTAGTACTAGTGATAGTTGCAGTGATAGTAGTAGTAGTAATGGTAACAACAGAAACGTAACAATACATATATATTATGTTTGTTCCAAAATTAATCAATTTTTTAATTTTCAGAAAAGAGATCTTAGCTGCAAAATTAAAAACCACAGAAGATTCTAACAAAACATTAAAAGATAAAAATGACAAACTTGAAAAAACAACAGAAACAAACAGGTACAGTAATATTGCACATGAAAATGTTATTTAAAGTATTGCTTAATGTTGTTTTACTGTGCATTAAGATTAAGTTTAGATTAATCTGTGAAGTTAATATTTTCTTTTGTTTATGATCAAATAAATTGGTTATGACATTCTGATTATTTTTTCATACCAGCAGATCCACAAAATAATTAGTATTTCTTAAACTATATTCACAGATAATATATATATATATATATATATATATATATATAATATACACCAAAACAAATTAAACTATGCTATATATGATTTAGAATATCGAAACCTAGTTCATGTTTTTTTTCTTTTTTAAAAAAAATTGTAGACTGAGGTGGGTGAAGATGACAAAGAATTTGTCAAATCTGGCAGCATGTGTCACACTGATTAAATCATCTGTGAAACTGATGAAATCTGACGTGAAACAACACGACAGAGAGAGAGAAGAAAACTTCAGTCAAGTCAGAAATGAGATGATCAATCAGCTTAAATCTTATATAGAAGGTATATGTCTGATATATATATATATATTGTTTTTTTATATATTCTATTATTTTAATTATATATTTGTATTTTATTTTATTTTATTTTATTTTATTTATTTAGTTATTTATTTACTTATTTATTATTTATTTATTTATTAATCTTCATTGTTAGGTAAAATCTGTTGATTTATTTATTTGTTTGTTTATTTGTTCTGGTTAAGATCTTTTCAGTATCAAAGAAAGTATTATTTTTCTCTATCTTTCTATTCCTGCCTTCTCTCTGTCTGTCTCTGTCTTTTTCTATCTCTGTCTCTCTTTCTCTCTCTCTTTCTTTCTTTCTGTCACTACATATATGTACACACACATAATATTTCCCTCTGTCTATCACTAGTGCTTTTTTTCTGTCTCTGTGTCTCACTCCATTCCTCTGTAATTTTTTTTCCCATTTTTTATTGCATCATCTGGACCTTAAATGTTTATCAACTTTAACATCCTTAGTTTTATCTTTGTATTATCTTGCCTTTAGATAAAATTTTAAATAACACATTTTATTTTATTTTTTTTTTAAATATGTTTCAGATCAGCAGTCAAAAGAACACATTTTGTCTCGGCTTGGTCAGTTTGAAATGGAGAACACAATGTTAAAACAATCAGTAAGAGACGCTAATGAAAAACTGAAATCACAAACGACAAAAACTGAAGAGATGGGGAGATGGCAGGTGGAGCAGGAGGAGAAACACAAACAGCTGAAAGATAAAATAACAAAACTTGAAGAAACCTGTAAACAGCAGGAGCAGAAGGCAGCAGGTGTCGGATATTGAAAATCCTTATTTTATTTTGAAAATCTTTTTTTGTATTATTTAAAAAAATATATATTTATATATATATACACAATGTGTGTGTGTGTGTTTGTATATATATATATATATATATATATATATATATATATCTCACTGACCCTCAATTTCACAGACCTAATGAAAGGAACAGGAGTTCCGAAAAAAGCGAAAAGCTGAGAAATTGCGAAAGTAAACATTAATTTTAAAATTTACCAAAACATTAAACTTTAGTACCAACTAACTGCTTTATAATAAGTAATATAATAATGTACCGAGCAATACACAGATAATAAAAATAATGTAAAAAAATATACGTAAAGAATCTTGTGTACAGGAGAAAAATGTAGTCTGGGTTGAATGATGTTTGTTAGGTTAGGATGTTTGTTGGTGCGGTTGTGAAAGTTAATCTTACTGTGATGGGGAGGGTTGTTGAGTTTGCGTAGCAGGGTCTCAGAATAACCTAGAGGTAAGTTTCCATGTGGGAAATGGCAGAAAGTTTAAATTTTGTTATTTTTCTATATTTTATCAGGATTTCTTCAAATTTTGAAAAACCAAGATCTGTGAAACTGAGTGAAACAGTGTGTGTAATTCGTAGTAGTAGTTATTACTATTATTATTATTATTATTATTATTATTGTTATTGTTATTGTTATTGTTATTGTTATTGTTATTATTGTTATTATTGTTATTATTGTTATTATTATTATTGTTATTGTTATTATTATATTATTATTATTACTGTTATTATTATTATTATTATTATTATTATTATTATTATTATTATTATTATTATTATTATTATTACAGTATATAAAAAGGAACTGGATAGTTTACAGTCAGTAAACAGAAAACTGTCAATGGAAATAGAACAGTTTCAAAATCAACTCAAGTAAGTTAAACATTTTATAAGAGATTTTCTTTACTTCTCTCTATTATTTATTATATTTTTTTTTTTTAGATAATATTATTTATCATAAATTATTATTTTATATATCAAATAATTTTCCATTATGTTTTAATCTTTATAAAAAAACATTTTAGAAAACTGATGTGAGTTTTTTATTTAAAATATAAAAATCTTTTATTATTTTTTTTATTTTTTTTTTTTTTCTCTCTTCTTTGTTTGATTTTATGGGATTATCTTTTATTTATCTTACATTTAAATTGTTGAATTACCATTCTTTTCTTGTTTTTTTAAATTTTGGTTCATTTTTATTATTATTTTTTAGAACCAAGAGTAAAGAACTAGACAATGTAACTGGACTACTTTCAAAAAAAGATCACCAACACGAAGTTTCACTTAACAAGTACGTTTATCTATTTTTACATTTACATACTGAGATTCAGCTGTACATTTTCTGGACATATATCAATGCAACATAAAAATATAAGTAAAGCAAGTTTATATATTTATAAACATTAAAAGGTGAAGATTTTTGGTTTCTGTTAATATAATCAACATAATACAGTAATGCTTTCAAATATAAAGTATTGTTACTAGCATTCTAACTGTTTTTATTATTATTGTTATTATTGCTGTCATTGTTTTTTGTTATTGTTATATATATTATCATTATTACCATTATTATTGTTATTGTTGTTATTATTATCATTATCATTATTATCATTATTATTATTATTATTATTATTTACTACTATTATTATTATTATATTATTATATTATTATTATTATTATTATTTTATTATTATATTATTACTATTATATTATTAGTAATATTACTATTGTTATTATTGTTGTTGCTTGTATGTTTATTATTATTATTATTATTATTATTATTATTATTATTATTATTATTACTATTACTATTACTATTACTATTACTATTACTGTTATTATTATTGTTATTATTATTGTTATTATTATTATTTCAGTATTATGGTGGAGCTGAAAGCTAAAGAAGGAGAGTTGGTGTACACAAAGAAACAACTGAAGAATTTAGAAAATCTTTATCAGGAAGAAATAGAAAAACAGAAATCTGTAAACAACCAGGCTGCAGCCACAATGAGTATATCAAATTTATTTATTTATTTATTTATTTGTTTATTTATTTATTTATTTATTTGTTTATTTATTTATTTATTTATTTATTTATTTATTTATTTGTTTTTTTTTTTGTTTGTTTGTTAATTTATTTATTTATATTTTTATTTATTTATCTATTTACTTGTCTGTTTGTTTGTTTATTTGTTTATTTATTTATTTATTTACATACTTACTTACTTATTTACTTATTTATTTACTTACTTGTTTGTTTGTTAATTTAATTTAACATCTGTTAATTGTTATTTATTTATTTATTTATTATTTATTATTTTAACCTTTTTTCTTTTTTTAATTCTTACTTTGATTTATTGTTTATTTATTAAATTAGGGTTTTTATCCTGATTTTTTTGAGCGGTTTCATTATTTTCCTACATATACAACATCGTTCTTTTCTTTTTTAATTTATTTATCTTCTTTATTTTTTGTTATTAATTGTTCTTGCTGTATATTTTTCTATTCACGAAGCCATTTCAACAGTGTAAACATAGAAATAACAAATAGAACAAAAATACATTTAAAACAGTATAATATAGATGTCACATAATGTATTTTCAAATAGTATTTGATTATTAATTAACATGGAGTTGTGAGTTTTTTAATTATTTTTTTCGTTGTTGATTTTTTGTTACTGATTAATGTATGATCAAATGGTAATGATTGTTAATTACAGCATTACTGTTTTATTAATATATATATTTTTAATTTAACAGGTGAGACAAAAGAACTGAAAGATGCACTCTCTCAGGCCAGGGCAGATCTGGAGGCCCTCAAAGCTGAAAGGTGAGGTCAAATTTCTGGGGAGTGACATTTGGCGGTATGGAAGATGGGATGCTCAGTGGGAGGGGTGTTTTTTTTTACAAATGTATAAGCAGACAAAATGATTCCTGCTGTATGGGGGTGGGGGGAGATGCAGAAAGGAAGGAGGGACAGTTGTATGGATGGACAGGGCGAGGGAATGAGGAAGGGAGATATATGAAAGGATGAATACAGAGAAAAAGGGATTGACAGGTAGATAGAAAGATGGAAGAATGGATGAATAGATGGATGGACAGAATAGATGTTTGTACATGTAGAAGGAAGGATGGACAGATGGACCACTGACAAGTATAAACACATATTTTGATCAAATTCATGATTATTATTTTTTTTTTTTCTCTCTCTCTTTAATGACACAAACCAATACTATGTGTGATTTTAGGATGGTAGCAAAAACAAGAAAACACAGCAAACCAAACACAGCGATGTGTAATAATGTTTAGAATGTGGTTTAGATGAGTGTCGACACACAACATCAGTCTCAGAGACGTAAATAAAACAACAGACCTGATGTGTGCAAGGCCAGTGTAAAGTAATTGTTTGTTTTTCAGAGAACTGATGATTTCCACCCACCACAACCGCATAGAAGAACTCAGAGAGAGCTTTAAAAACAGAATGGCAGAAACTGATCTGTGGCCCCAGAAAGTGAGTCACACAAAAAATTAATTTGTTTTGCCTTTATTTTTATTTTTTTATCTCGTTTAACCCTTTGAAGCCTGAGCTCCTATACAAACTCATACTCTGTGCATGTAGAATCAGCTAAAATTTGCAAATATCCATACTTGATCTCTTAAAAAATACAAAGATGATCTGTAAAGAATCTTTATAAGTATTTTATTAAATGTAGTGTTGATGTGAGGAATATATATCTATATATATATAGTTACTGCTCAGGTTCAAAGGTTAACTGTTTTTGGATTTTCAGAGATGGGATGTTTGATTTTGTGGTTCATTTAAGCATAAAACTTTCATTTTCTTTGTTTATGTAATTGTGTTTATTTATTTTATTTTTATCTTGTTGATATATTTGTTTATGTTCTATTTTTATTTTTTTATTTGTATATTTATTTGTTTATTTATAATTAATTATTTATTTATTTACTTATTTATTTATATTTATGTAATAATTTATTTACTTATTTAATAATTTATTTATATATTTGTTTATTTACTTATTTACTTATTTATTTATACATTTGTTTATTTACTTATTTAATTATTTATTTATATATTTGTTTATTTACTTATTTAATAATTTACTTATACATTTGTTTATTTACTTATTTAATAATTTATTTATACATTTGTTTATTTACTTATTTACTTATTTAAAGTTAGCAGAAGCTGTGCAGAAAGAACAGAATAAACATGCAATAAAAGTGTCGGAACTGGAAAACAAGTTGAAAGAAGATTTTGTTGCTGTAAGTATTACATATTAATTCAGTTAATTTAAATCACAATACATTTTTTTACATTCTTTTTCTTAAATGTAATTAAAACTTCATGCACAGTTTTATCAAGAAGCAGATTAATGAAATTTCATTGACTTATTCAGTTTAAAAAATTTAAAGTGAGTTAACTTAATTTATTTATGTTTATCATTTAATAAATTAGTAGTAGAAGTAGTAGTAGTAGAAATACAGGTAGGAGTAATATTAGTGGTGGCAATAACAGAGTAGTAGTAGTAGTAAAAGAAGTAGTAGCATTAGTAAAGTATTAGTTTTAATAGACTTAGTAATAGTGATAGTAGTGATAATCATAACAGTAAAAAAATTTCATTGACTAATTTAGCTTAAAATTTTTAAAGTGAATTAACCTAAGTGATCTCAGTTTATCAGCTAATAAAGTAGTAATAGAAATTGTAGTAGTAGTAGTAGTAGTAGTAGTAGTAGTAGTAGTAGTAGAAGTAGCTGTAGTAATAGTAGTAATTATAGTAATTATAGTAGCAATAGTAGAATAGTGGTAGAAATATTAGTGATTGTTGCAGTAAATAACAGTAATAATAGTAGTATAATAATAGTAGTAGTAGTAGCAGTAGTAATATTCACAGTCACAGTAGTTGCAGTAATGATAATAATGATAATAGCAGCTGAAGTAATAGGCCTGGCAGACATTTTATTATTGTTATTTATTACATTACATATATAAATAGAATAGATTATAAATATATTAAATAAAAAAATTCCTGACAGACTGAGTAATTTGCTTCTTTGTAATCAGTGACTAGTTTTAGTCAGTGAATGAATTGTTACATTTTTATTATTATTATTATTACTTTTATTGTTATTATTTATTTATTTTTATTTACTTTTTGATTTTTATGTACAAAATAATATAAAGAAAGAAAACAGACAATACTGATCTGTATATTATTTATTAATTATTTTATTATTTTATTATTTTTTTGTATATTTTTTATGCATTATTTGATATATACAGTCATTAATTTTTTTTATGTTATATTTATTTTTTTATCTATATTTTGCATTTGTTTATGTTTTATTTTTATTTTTTTTTTTTTTTTTATTTATTTTTTTTTTTTATTTATTTATTTTTTATTTTTTTTATTATTATTTTTTTCTTCTATTTATTTATTTATTTTTTTATTTGCAGAGTTTACAAGTGGAGAAGGAGAAGTATGATAAACTGATGCAGAAATATCAGGAACAACTGAAAAATAAAGACTCTGAAGCAAAAATTCAGGTTTCTTTTCCGTTGTTTCAGTCAGGCAAAATTGTTATATTTGAGTAACTAATGGAATGACACTGCATGTGTTTATCAGCTTTGAGTTATTCATCTTTGAGTAACTCAAAACTGAGTGTTCTGTAATCTGTCACATATATGTTGTAACAATCCAGGTGTTGATTTTCAAAATATTGATTGATTTTGTAGTACCCCAAGTATTCAGAAGTTTAGAAGGTACTTTTTGTTGGGAAATCATTCTAGGAGTATTTTGGGATTGGTAGTACCTCCAAAATATGACATCACTAAATAGCTACAGCAATTTGAAGCAAGAGAAAGGTTAAAAACTATTTTTCATTTCACACAAAGAAATAATAAGGTAATGTATCTCATACATTCTTCCCTGATTGATTTATAATTAATTTTAACATTTTCACAGGTATGACTGAACTGACATTTCCAGAATTACTATGAATTGCCATTTAAATAACTGTAACAGTCTGTTTTGTGTTAATCAATGAATGGATCTCATTTAAAAAATAATCTTCACAGAAATAGGGTACAAGTTGTGTATTTAAGTCTCTTATTCTTTGTTTTCCTGATCGAGGAATTAAATAGAAATTTGTGTGTGACTGATAAATGACAGCCCTAAGCTCTGTGAACCATTTAGTATAATTTTGTCTGGTCCAACGAATATAAAATAGAAGCATGACCCCATGTCAGCTGTGATGAACAAATGCAGCAAACATTCTTTAAGTCCTAATGAAGCCTAGAAATACCTGCAAGATCTCTGTATACAGGTTCTGGAAAGAGCAAGAGAGTATAGGATACACACTTGTTATTTCATGAACTGTTTATTTCTTTGTGTGAATTACACAATTCACATACTGACACCTCCTTCCCTTCAAACTGATGTAGTTACTCAGTGATACTGTCTTTTTCTCTTTTTTTTTGAAGGAACTGCTAGGAAGATACCCCAACAAAATGTACCATCAAACTTTCTGATTAATAAAAAACAGTATATTTGGCATAGCAAAATTTTGTTCAAAAGGAAGTTTGTCTTAGATATCAATATACATTTTTTAAATTTCACTAATATTATTCCAGTGAGACTTTTGAAAAAAAAAATTACCTCACTCATGGAAGAATTTGATTATTCATGGCAACTGGCAATTGTAATGTGTATATTGTAAAATATTTTTTTTGTACTCTGCCCCACCCTTCAAACATACACATCTTGACAATAAGTGGTCTTTCATAGATGAACTGACTCAGTACCATTTGTATCTTGCACTAAACAAACATTTATCTTTCCACTGACAGCAATTTTTTTTTTATATACACATAGTTCCTTAAATCTTACATGTTTACTTTTAGCAAAAAAATAAACACTTATAGATGTCTATCAGGCAGACATTTTATTTGTATTACACATAGTGCCATTAATTTAAACATTTTTACTTCTAACAGAAAAACAAACACTTACTTGTACCTGCATTTTATTTATATACAGGTAGTTGTAAACCTTACGTTTTTTTTATTTCTAGCAAAGAAAAGAGCTCTCTGCTGGATGCCATTTTGTTATTGTTCTTTGAGAGTGTTTAACAGTGGATATAAAACAAACAATTAAATGTATTGTTGTACACTAGGTTATTGATTTGTGTTTCAGAGAAGATTTTTTTAATTTTTTTTTTAATTTTTGAGAATGTTTGCTTTGAGTGAGCAAGAATGTTGTTATACAGGAATGTTATTATACAGGGTAGACTATGTAATATTTTCAATAGATAGAGTATTATTGTGTGTGTGTGTGTGTGTGTGTGTGTGGTTATATTGTATATAAATAAAGATGTTTGTATGTGGGTCTGTGTGTAGGTGTGTGTGTGTTTAGCTGTAGATAAAAAAAAAAAGGTAAACATCTTTGTGCACAATTGTTTGGATCTATATTTAAATGCTAGTTTTCTTTTTGAAATTGTATCTAGGGATACATCATTTTATTTGTCATATTTTAAACAAAATAAAACCAGGCAATCGCCCTCAAAATCAAATAAATAATTCCTGAACTATCGAAATCAAAATTTAAATTTGTTTTTGTTTCAGCTTCAGAAACAGTTAGCTGCTGTGAAGTCAGGTCACATGACAGAGGTAAACACTCTGAGACAACAAATGGCTGACAGCAAGGCCAGAGCAGCCGATAACGACAAAGATTTGAGAAAAGAAATCACCAGTTTGAAGAAAATCATTTCCGATTTAGAAAATCGTATAGGCAAGTTCAAAACATCTACACTAATCTATGTTCTAGTGATGTTAATACACTTACTCCAGCATTTTAATCCAAATGTTCCAGAGGTTTGCCTAAATCCAGAATATTAATCCATGTGTTCTTGTAATGATGGAATGCTAATGAGGCAGATTTTATTATTGCAGGTTACCTAAGTGAGGGCAGTGTTGATGAAACTAATAAGTTAAAGCAAGAAATGCAACAAATAAAACAAGAACTCGCTGAAGTCGAAAAATCGGCTTTCCTCTACAGAAGGACAACTCCGTCAAGCAAAGGAGGAGGTAATTATTTACTTTTTTCAATCTTTAATCTTTAATTATTAAGTATGGCTATGTCTCAGATAGTTACCCAACACTCACCTGTCTTGTCAAAAACTGGTTACCTCCCCTGAAAAAATGGGTTAGCTCCCATGCCTATCCATTCAGCATTGTGAATGTGCCTCTATTTATAGATGTATGTTTTAAATACAGACAGTAACATACCACTATTCCTTCTGCAATGGTTTTTAAAAAAATATATTTTAGTCAGAAGAAAATAATATATGATGACATAAATGATGGGTTATGTAAAATAAAATATACTTAATGAAAGACAACTTGAACCCATTTTATTTTTATTGTTATTATTATTTTTATTGTTTATTATTTTTATTGTTATTATTACTGCTACTACAATTTTTTAAACTATTATTATTAGTAGTAGTAGTACTACTACTACTACTACTGTTATTAAATCTAGTATTAGTATTATTATTATTGTTATTATTATTATTATTGTTATTATTATCATTACTACTATTATTAATATTATTACTATGATTGTTATTATTATAGTCATTATTATCATATTTACCATTTATTTATTTATTTATTTATTTGTTTTTCAAATGTCAGGTGCTGTTTCTTCAGGAGACTGTACAGAAGGAATGTGAGGAAAGATTTGAACTCACTGAGGCTCTCAGTGATGCAAGAAAAGAATTATTACAGCTCAAAATGCCTGCAGGTTAGAGTTACCTCCCTTGTTTCTTTATGCTCCTTTTTTATATTTAAGATTTTTAAACTCTTTGATTTTTTTTTTTAATTCTATTTTTTTTTATATAATTTTTTATAGACATAGTTACATATATATATATACACACATATATATAGATATATATATACACATATTTATATATATACACATATATATAGATAGACATAAATATAGATATAAAGATATTAATATATATATACTGATATGTGTAGATTCACACAGTACAAACTAATTCTGACTGTTTATATACAAATAGATTATATGTACAAAAAATATATGCATTTATGGATACAGTAATGTAGATATTTATATATGATAACATTCTCACACTAAGGTACATAGACATGCACACAGACAAACACAAAAATACATCCCATACACACACCCACTCACAAAAACATACACTCACACACACAAAACACACACTCACACAAAAATACACAACACATATGCAGTTACGTGCACACACACACACACACACACACAAACAAATACACATGTAAAATATTTCTTATTTTTCTGCCTTTGTCAGGAGGTTACACACCCACAAATGGACAGAGACCTATTGCTAATAATCTGTCTTCCAGAACTAGAACCTCGATTTCTAGCGAATCTAGGCAGAAAATTGCAGATTTTGTTTCCCCGGCAAACCAGACAGTTGGTTTCCATGGTGACACAGCTAAGCCTCAAGGAACCCTAAAAGGAAATTCAGTTTCTGAAAACAGAAAAAGGATAGCTGCTATTCTTGGAAAACCTTCTTGAACTTTCTTGTTACCTGGTTACAGGTTAAATACATTAACAAGACTTGGCAGCTAGTACATCAGCTGAAAATGAAATGAACTATTATAACAAATGAAGCAGAGTCTTTCAAAATGGTCGGTTTTGATTTCCAAGGATTGATGAGATATTTCAGAAGATCGAAAAAAAAAAGAAAAAGAAAAAAAAAACTTTGTGGGTTGATTGTGGTCGGTTTAGGTTACAGACTAACGTGAATTATGTTCATAAGTTTGAGAGACTTTGCACTGTGGTGTGTTTGTTAATGCTGAAGATGATTTTAGTGAAGTTAAAAAAGCAGAAGAGAAAGAAGTGCTGTGCCTAAAATATCAAAAGTTGAAGAAAAAAAGATGTTAGTGCTAATTCCAAAGAACCTCAGTCATGTATCAAACAATCAATAACAATCTAATGTTTATTTATTTGTGATAATTTCTGTGTTTTCAATAAATTATTATCTCTCATTTCACCATTGTTTATATTTTTATTATTTATAATCCCAGTTATAGTTTTTATGTTTTTATTATCAGATATATTTTATTAATTATATTATCAGTTATATTTTTATTAATTTGATCATTGTTGTTGTATTTTTATTAATTATATTATCAATTAAATTTTTATTAATTCTATTATCAGTTATATTTTTATTAATTATATTATCACTTATTTTTTATTAATTATATTATCAGTTATATTTTTATTAATCATATTATCAGTTATATTTTTTTTAATCATATTATCAGTTATATTTTTATTAATTAGGTTATCACTGTTTCATTTTTATTAATTATATTATCAGTTATATTTTTATTAATTATATTCACTGTTACATTTCTGTTTCCCCTGAGTTTGTGTTTAAAGCAAAGTTTACGATAGTTATTCTTCAAGTCATGAGCATCCGAGACAGCTGGTTTAAAAATGAAACAAAGCATTACAAAAACAAAACTGAAATAAACCTGAGAGGATGGTTCATGGCATATCACCCTGAACATGGAACCACACCCTGAGTTCAACACATGCAAATCAATTTTTTTTTTTTATTTTTTTAATGTTTTATTATTATTATTATTATTATTATTATTTGTCCATTATTAAAAAAAAAAAAGTAATAATAATTGTTTCTCTTAAGTGATAATGTCATTAAATTGTTTTGAAAATATTTTGAGAATTTCTTGTAAAATAAAACATGAAAAATTAAAAATTGGAGATATTTGGTGCTTCATAAAAAAATTCAAAATTATTTCTTTTAGATTTTTTAATTTCATATGAAAATGGATTTATTCAAAATGGAGAGCTATGTTGTTTTTTTTCAAATGTATTACAGATGTATAATACATAAATAAACACAGATATTTACAGTATAGCCGATAATAATACACAAAAACAAATTAAAAATAACTGTATCCTGTATTGATTATGTAATTTCTGCCATTGGTACTTTTTTTTTTTATTATTATTATTTTTTTATTATACTTACTACCCATATGATTGTAATCCAATATACTTTTTACGTTCACAGATCAATAGCAGGAATTGGGATATATTTTAAATTAATAATTCAGTAACAAACACTTCAGTTTTCAAGTATGTTTCAATGGCTGCCATTTGAAGATGAAACCAATATCCATCGAGACACGATTATTTCTAGATTGTTCTAAATTGTTGTAGTTACAGATAAATGATTCATACTTAACCCTGCTAACAGAACCCAAAACAAGGTGGGTTCAAATCCTCTTTGAGGAAAGGCTAAATTATTTTATTTAAATATGTTTTTCTTTTTCTTTTTTTAATTGTTTTTTTTAAATTATTATTATTATTTTTTTTTTTATTATTATTATTATTATTATTATTATTATTATTTTCTGTTATTTTTATTTATTTTTTTTATTTTTTTTTTTTTATTTTTTTTTTTTTTTTTTTTTTTTTTCAACTGTATAGAGTGAATTTTTTTATTATTTTTTTTCCTTTTAAAAGTAAAAGATAATATCAATATAACTGAATATATAATGTTTACCATTAACTGCTTATTATATTTAATAGTTGTCTACAATTAGAATATACTCAAATATTTACCAATGTCTTCTTATAAAATTCTTTTGTAAAATTAACAACAAATATTTTT
>CM022674.1:6433935-6448935 GCA_012295275.1 Chrysomallon squamiferum
TATTAATATTTATGTCTTTCCCTTTTTTCTTTTTCTTTTTTTTTTTCTTATTTGTTTCTTTAAAAAAAAGGTGTGTGTGTGTGTGTGTGCGTGAGTGTTTAATTTTCAAGCCGTACACAACAATAAACTGAAATGTATAGAGCCACAGTGTATCCTGTCGCATTTCAAAGCACCACCATGTCTTCAGTTCAATTCGCTTGTACCCGAAGACTTAGAGTTTATAACAATAAACAATCTTCTTGTCTTCGTTTGTTTCTAATTTGAATAGAATGTAAACTCAAAAATGGGACAGAAAGTCCTTGAAATTGACTTGAAGCTGGGATAAAATCGGTTTTTCAATTTTTATTTTTTCTTTCTTTCATTCTTTCTTCCTTATTAAATTAGTTTTACTGTTCATATCTTTGTAGACTTTTTCCCTTTCTTTTTCTTCTTTTTTTCTTCTTTTTTTTTTTTAATAAAGCTACATGAGTGATATGAAGGACATTTTCAGAAGTAGGCACATAAGTTGAAATCGAAGTAATCGAGACTAAAGGGACATAATTTGCTAGCAGAAGTAGCTTTTGTGCGCGTTCAAGTGTATTGTCGGTGATGTTGTTGTTCTTATACCTCTTATTCGTATTTAAAAGCTGTTTCTGAAATTAACAATGATAAGAATAAAGGAATTTTTTTCTATGAACTAGTTTCCACAAAAGTCTGAGAAATAGATGAAAGAGATCGTTTTGTTTGTTCACTGTGCGAGTCAAAAGAATCCATTATAGATTAGTTGAGAAGTGTTATTCAGCATAAACCGTTTAAACAATAGACACGTATATTAACACCCTTGAGTTTTGTGTGTGTAGTGCAAACCTTTGTCATGTTACGTGTGTCACATTTGTAGGACGTTTCCTCTCTCTCTCTCTCTCTCTCTCTCTCTCTCTCTCTCTCTCTCTCTCTCTCTCTCTCTCTCTCTCTCTCTCTCTCTCTCTCTCTATGTCTGTATTTATATATACATATTATGTGTGTGTGTGTGTTTTCTTCTCTCATATATATCATTATCTATTTCTTTTTTATCTCTATCTTTATTTCTCTCTGTTTCTTGCTCTCTTATTTGTATTATAAAGCTGTATATATATATATATTTGTCTCCCTCTCTCTTTCTCTCTTTTTCCGACAGATGTAATCTTCCCCAAGTGTACAGTCATAGTATTAAATCATAGTATTTAAATATAGAATACTCAGTGACAGTGACCCAACAAAAATTATATTTGTTAACTAACATCTTTGTGGCACTTCTGTTTGATAACTATCGTTATATGTTACAGAACTCCTATTTGATAACTAACAATATATTGTTATTGAACTCCTATTTGATGACTAATATTATATTTATTACAGAACTCCTACTTGATAACTAACAATATATTGTTACTGAACTCCTATTTGATAACTAACGTTACTCCTAAGGAGAAAGTATAATTATCACATTTTGATTAATGATTCTTGTCGTAGCAGTAAATGTAATATTTAAATTTACAGCATACAGCTCTTATCACTGTAGGAATCTTTTAATTGGTTTTAATCGATGAATGCCAACGCCTGTATACTAAAACATCGTTTTATATATATATTTATATATATATATATATATCAATTTAAGAATTGACCCCATTTTTGTTCCAAGAAATCTATTAAACATTCATTTTTGTTTTAATGTTATTATTATTATTATTGTTATTATTATTATTATTATTATTATTATTATTATTATTATTATTATTATTATTATTGCACGATACAACGAAAACACACACACACGCACGCACGCACACACACACGCACACAGACACACACACACGTGTACGTTTTCACAAGTTGTCAGTCGTTACACACGACTGCCGTTAGGTTTTTGTTTCTCTCAGCAACTTGTTAAATATTTATCTGAGTCACTCGAGCTGAGAACTTGTCAGAGCTGGAATGAGTCCCACGCTTATCAATTGTTAATGGTGTCGCTTTTGTAGATTTTCAAACCAGCCATTTCCAGGTGACTCGTAAATTACTGTGGTATACATTTTCCCGTTCAAGTACAAAACATTTCCTGTCTTCTATGGGGAAAACTTAGCCTGTTTCCAGGGGGGAGGGGTTGTTTTGTTTTTTTATTATTTATTTTATAATATTTTATAAAATTTACTCTTTTTTTATCGTTATTGTTATTTTTCGATTATATCAGACATTTATTTAGTCATTTATTTATTTCTCTAATGGAATATTTGAAGTTGAACAAAAGATTACTTTTGTTATTGTTTTCTTTTCCTCAAAAGTTTCTCTATTTCCCCTCACCAATCATTGTTTTTGGGTGTCTGTATATCTTTCTATCTATCCATCTCTCTCTCTCTCTCTCTCTCTCTCTCTCTCTCTCTCTCTCTCTCTCTCTCTCTCTCTCTCTCTCTCTCTCTCTCTCTATCTATCTATCTCTCTTTATCTCTCTTTATCTCTCTCTCTATTTATCTCTCTCTCTCTTTATCTCTGTCTCTCTTTGTCTCTCTCTTTATAGCTAGAGTATATTCAATTAATAATTTTGAAATGTCATTTATATATTTACGTCTTGGTGTTGTTTTCCTATTCTTCTTCTTCTTCTTCTTTTTATTATTATTATTATTATTATTATTATTATTATTATTATTATTATTATTATTATTATTATTATTATTAACTTTATTATTATTAAAGCTTCTAATTACGGTTTACGTTAGCCATTACGTTTCCATTTTGTTGGGGTTTTTTTCGTAAATTTATTAATATTTTGGGTTTTGCTAATCAATATGACTCGTTCGCAGATTTCTCTTTATTTATCCGTTCATTAATTCATTCTTTCATTCATTCATTCATTCATTCATCATTCTTACGCATTTTGCCAATATATATGTATATATATATATATATATATTTCGGACAGATCAAAATTAAATTTCGATTATATTCCGCTCTTTTCTTCAGCACATATAATTATGTAAACACCGAGTCATAGATTATGCTGAGGCATAAAACAATAGGCTGAAGGCGCTTAAACGTAACTAAGTGGCGTCATTTTTCCTATCATAAACATTTTCATATTGACATTTTCATAATTTTTATCCTACATAATGTCATAACGAGGTGAATTAGTATATAATGACACGTAAACTAAAATAATTTTCCAACATCGTTAGCGACGAAGCTTTCAGTGTTCGACAGCATAATGGGTCTGTTATACAATAATTTTCGTGTGTGTTTATCAAAACACAAACACAAAAATAACAACGGCAAAGCAACAACGACAGCAACAAAAGAGACGTTAGTCTGATGATCGAGAATGGTGAAAAGAAAATTACATTTTTAAAAATGTATTCATTTTTTTTTTTTAAATATGATTCGGACGCAGAACAAAAATGCACAGCAACGAATCGTTCAGCACCCGCGATCGAAAAACATGAATTGTTCAGTAGCGGTTACCTGTCAGTGAATAATAATATTTAACATTATTATTATTACTACTACTACTACTACTACTACTACTACTACTACACTACTACTACTACTACTTATTATTATTATTATTATTATTGTTGTTATTGTTAGTACAATTCTACTAATACTACTATTATTGTTATTGTAGTTTTTAACAGTTAAAAATAGATGAATAAATTTCTCTACATAATTACTTACTACTCTATAATTAAAAAATTTGTAAAAATTAATCGAAAAAACAATATATATTAACGAAATCAAAGTTAATGTTTTAGTATCTTTATGATCGAATACTGGTTTCTTACAATGGCTGCCATCTCAGAAAACGTCGAG
Organism: Chrysomallon squamiferum; assembly: GCA_012295275.1. Lineage (NCBI taxonomy): Eukaryota > Metazoa > Mollusca > Gastropoda > Neomphalida > Peltospiridae > Chrysomallon > Chrysomallon squamiferum. Next base: position 6,437,752 of record CM022674.1, read on the forward strand.
CACCGCCTGATTTAAATTGAAATAACAATCAATATAAAGTTTCATTATGGATAAAGCATGTTATCGGTGAAACGTGCGTGTTCAACTCGTTAAACGCTAAAGTGAGTATTGATATAGGAATTTCACGAAGCTTATTTCGTGGGTCATGGAAGTACCGTTGTCACAGAAAGTCAGTTTGTTACCAGTGACGTTTCTTGCGGTTACTGGGTTGGCAGCATTAGCAAAACGTCTTTCGGCTAGACTGACAGATAATCAGAAATGACATATCATACTAGTGAAAAATTAGGTCTGTTGTTGCATAACTGTTCGGTGCCAGTCTTGACTGATGTTAACAGAGCAGTACGGAACAGGTAGAAAGAAGAAAGGTGAGGTTAAGGTCAGGTCTAGGTCAAGCTCACAGACAGAAAACAAATAATCGACTGTTATTTCGACATGTCACATATGCAACCAGCCTCCATGAGCTGTGGAGGCCACGTGACCGGATATCCTCCAACACGGCCAGATGTCACGTGACAGCGATCTATTAAAAAGATCTCCGCTGACTCTAAGACACAAACGGGACCCTCCTCCATGGTGTGTAATGCCAGGGTGACAGGTAACGTCAGAACACGGCGCAGGTTTCTCTGGTCCAGTGAAAGCCGAGTCCTGTTTAACGCGTTCGATGGCAGAACGGGAAAGAGGGAGGCCGTACAGGAGAATCATTTCACCAAGAGAACATTTAGGAGACTGCTGCCTTTTGCTGAATGGTCTGTCATAATGTCATCGGGGATGCTGTTCCTGCAGTTAATTATAAGCAATTAATTATAAGCTGGAACAGGTAGTTTTGCACGGAAAGCTCAATGGACAGATTTTTCAAACAGACTTTTTGGATACCGACGTTATTCCACTTTTTTGATAACCAAGGACTTGCCGCCATGCGTTGTTCCTTACACACGGATGACAACACCAGGCCACGCAAAACACCAGCAGTGTACCATCATCTGACCGATCAGATAGACGTCTTGGCCAGCGAAGTGTCCGAATCTTAATCCTTGTCCGAACGTTTACCGGGTATTTTGGGTCGGAGAGTAAATAAACGCCATGGAACCATCCGTGCAGAATCTCTAGGATCCAGACCAAGGATTCTGTGAAGAATGACGCACCATCCCACAGACAAGAGTGTGAGTAGACGTACGCAGAACGCATCTCATCCGTGAGAGAGGGAACGGGACGGGGTGGGACACACCCGCAAGTAAACGAGCAAAGTCGGGTGTCAGAGATCGCCAAAGAAGAACACTGGAGTGTGTTTAGTTTAGATAAGGCATTGGAGAGTCCAGTTACTGGAAATGACTATAGTACAACGAGACATTGTCAAATTAGTTTCGAACAGATTTTATTTGTGAAGTTCTTCTTACAGCGACATACTTATTTTAGTTGTGTATACGTCTGACTCTCAAAACTCTGTCAGTGAAGACATCAATATTTATCCAGGTTTTTCTGTTTTTATGGTCTTATAGTAGAGATTATTGAATGAAACACCAGGAACACTTCACGCTGTCGAGGTTATAATTATTACGCATTAGAAACATAACCCACATTTTAAACATAAGCATATTAGAAAGAAAAAAAAAAAAAAAACCGGTTATGCTTGACTACTGAAATGCACATAAATGACATTAAAATTATATCATGCATTTCGCGTTATCAATTAAATGAAACAGAAATTGTAAACGTCTGTGAAATGTATTTTCTGTGTTCTTAAAGCCACTTATCGTATTTTACTTTTTATTTTATTTTTTTTATTTTATTTTTTTTTTAATGAAAAATGCATCGATTTCTTGAAATATTTATCATTAAAGTTGTAAATTCTCTTTGAACACGATATTGACGTTGGGATTAATCACGTAAGGATTGCTAGCAAATTAAGGTTCAAATCAAACGTGTTTTTCTTTTTTTTTTTTTTAAAAAGAAATAAAGAAAACCCATTAATAATACTGAATGTTTAATTTTACTCTTATTTTATTTATTAATTTTTGTATTATTATTATTTATTTTGTGTGTGTGTGTGTGTGTGTGTGTGTGTGTTATTCTTTATTTTAATTTTATTTTAAATCTTTTTTTTTTTTTGGGGGAGGGGATGAGACAAAGCTGCCTGCTGTATTTTTTTCATAATAATAATAATAATAATAATGCATATTATTATGCTTATTATTATTATTATTATTATTATTATTATTATTATTATTATTATTATTATTATTATTATTATTATTATTATTATTACATACAAACATATTTTTAATATATTTTTATTTTATTTTATTTCATTTTATTTTATTTTATTTTATTTTATTTTATTTTATTTTATTTTATTTTATTTTTTTTTTTTCTCTCTCTCCTGTCAGGCTGCTTGGTTATCTGTCTAATTAATTATGAGTAATTTACACTGTCACACTGTATTAAAAAAAAAAAAACCTGTCTGTTTAATCAGAATCATATAACACAGAAAATACCGATACGGAATAACTACATAATACAATACATCCGTATCTTTGTTCTTCGTTTTAAATGTCCCACCGCGCCCCACAATGGAAACCATTTCCCTAGATATAAAAATCTATTTCTCTCTTTTATAGACGTTATCGATTTTTCTGACGCAGCAACCAAATGTGATAAATAAAAAAACATTTACTGAACGACCAAAGGTAACAAACCTACAGATCCGCCATATTGTCTGAACGACAATGTCGACAATGAAACGGAAATAGCTTTAATTTATTTTCTATCGATGGGGGGTGGGGGGAATGGTTGTATGGCGGGGTTTAGTTGAATAGTTTTTGGACAGACGTAGTATCCAACCTCCTCCATATTTGCCATCACGATTATTTGTCCGTTCCAAATAGTTCTCCATAATGTGTGTATATTTTCTTTGCTATCTGTATAAAGTGCATATTAACTCAACAGATTCTGTGAATCACACAGATTCGAGTCTTTTGTTGCTGAATGTATCGACTGGTCTTTATTATTCAAAATATGACATGCCGAAGATTAAGGCCTGATTCTTTTACTATTATTACTATTACTGTAGTTATTATTATTATTATTATTATTATTATTATTATTATTATTATTATTTATTTATTTATTTATTTATTTATTTATTTTTTTTGTATTTATTTATTATGGGGGTGGGTCAGAATCAGTGTTACAGGGGTGAAAGATTCAAGTCCGCGAGGGAGCTCAAAATACCTAAAATCCTGGTAATTGGTTAATACGACCAAGTAAGCGGTTTCATGTGTTGTCTTACCGTGAACTATCCAAGCATTTCTTTTATTCTTGGTATATTCAATAAATGATTTTAAGATTTCATTCATACATTTATTTATTTATTTATTTATGTCTTTGTGTTGTTTTGCTATTATCCTTCTTCTTCTTCTTCTTCTTCTTCTTCTTCTTATTATTATTATTATTATTATTATTATTATTATTATTATTGTTGTTGTTGTTGTTGATAATGGTCCTAATTAGGGTTTACGAAAACCATTACTTTTCGTTTTTTTCAGTAACTCCAGCCGTAAGCGCCTTGCGCACCTTCTTTTTCGTACGGAGGTATGGACGCTACGATCCCTTTCAAATAATAAACAGTTCACAGCATATACTTGTAGGGGTGAATGACTGTCCCGAAGATGAGTCAAAGGACCTCATAACCCATATATGGAAGGGAGATTACAGAAATCCGATTTTAGATAACATAACAGATTACAACGTCACCGACGTAAGTATTACAAATGCTACGTATGTTTATTACTAAAGTAAAATAGGTAGTTACATAAATACAATGGTAATGACGTTGGTGTTACATAAATTCAGCTATTATGACGTAAGTAAAGCATAAAATGCAATGTTATCGACATTACTATTACGTAGAAATTATAATGATGATGTAATTATATCATTATAACAATGTTATTACAACTGTGTTAACGACATAAGTATAACAATGTTAGTTAGTACTATATAAATGTACTAACAGCCATAGAAAACGCAGCTTTAACTCTGGTGTTATTAAATCAATGAAAGCATCAAGAAAATGTTAATCAGTCACTGTATTAGGAAAACGACAAAGTCCAAGAGGTTAGTAACATCCTATAATTTCACTTACGGTGTGTGGGTTATTAACAGACAGAACTTCTAGTAATGGGTTACAAACTGTTGATAATGGGTGAGGCCACCACAGGCAGCATAGCGACGTCTCGTGAAACAAACGACACTCCTGACGAAGTCCCGAGGGTACATCTGATGCCACAGGCCGAACGAAATTTGCCTCTAATTGTGCAAGCAAAGGTTTGCATCTAGTGGTAACAGTCCTGTTGCATCTTTGAAATGTTCTTTAGCGGCAAAGTCGAGTGTCAGAGATCGCCAAAGAAGGACACTGATGCGTTTGTGGTTGATACGAGCATGGAGAGTCTAACTGTGTTATGTCTGGTGCTATCGTATTGCAACGTCTGCAGATTACGGCGAGCTGTCACGTGACGAATGACGCGTTTTTTTTTTTTTTTTTTTGAGGAGCTCGTCGCTCTAGCTTTCGACATTGCGACGTCCTCGGAAGACGTGAAGGTCTGTGCTGCCTTGCGTACTGATTCCTCGGAGACACAACCGTTGGCGTATTATCTTTCGCCACATCAGCCAAACCGGCATCTAACCAAGATGTCTGTAGAGCTGAGATGGAAATCTGGATTTACCTGTAAAGAGCATCTGTCCCCAGTTTTCGGCTCCTTTTCGATGCAAGAAAATATCAGCATCTTGAACGTCGATGATGCATTAACTTAAGGTCGATCACAACAAATGAATTTGAAACTCGGTTCCCTACTTCGCAGTCATAGAAATGCTACAGTATGCTTGTGCGTGCCTGTTACAGATTTTCAAATCCCGAATGACAACATGCAAGTGCACGAAGTATGGTTTGACGTGCAGGTTTAAAGATCGGGATTCATTCTGACTTTTATTTCAGACGTCACCTGCAAAAAAAAAAAAAAAGTGTTGATGACGTATGTGTATCAGTACCATTTATTATCACATAAGTGCAGTGTTAATGACGTATGATAATGTTATTGTGTATTACCTAAATAATATGCTAATGAGGTAAGCATAGCAACATTATTCCGTATTGCATAAATACTATGCCCATGACGTAAGCATAACAATTATTAAATAGTTTGTTAATTCCAGTCTAAAATGACGTATGAACTTATTATTACATAAACCCACTGTTAATGACGTAGCGGGGTTTCTGCACAAATACATACGTATACAAGTTGCTAGTATTTATCGGTGGCACTAAATATTCTCTCGTTCTTTCAGGCTCAGATGGTCTTGATCAACAAACAAGGAGACCAAATTTTAAAACTCACTGAATGTTACTTTGCGAATGACGTAGATCAATTTTATTGTCAGAACGACGAATCTAAAAACGTACAAATTAAGAAACTGGATAAGTATGTCGTCTTATTGCTCTTTTTTCTTTCTTAAATAATCTTTCGTCTATCATCCCATTTAACGATTACATGCATTCATCCATCCATCAGTCTATCAATCCATCAATCCGTCCATGCATATATACACATACATACATAATAATACGCATACATGAATAACATATACACAAACATACACAAATACATACACACATATATACATACATACATACATCTATACATACATACATACATACATACATACACAAATACATACATACATACATACATACATATATACACACATACACAAATACATACATTACATAAATACATACATACATAAATATGCCTACATACATACATACATACATACATACATACATACATACATACATGCATACATTTATACCACACTGCTATTACTATTACTACTACTGGTGCTACTGCTACTTCTACTACTACTACTACTACTATTCTACAACCATACTTCTGCTATTACTACATCTATTACCACTACTACTTCAACTACTACTACTACTGCTTCGAATATTATTAGAGCTACTACTTCGACTGTTACTACTACAACTACTATTACTACCTCAGTTATTGCTATCATTACCGCTTCTACTTTTACCAGCACTGCATCATTAGCAGCTACTACCACTTCTATTATACTGTTTCTACTACCACTATAAATGCTGCTGCTACTACAACTGTTTCTACTGCATCTACTACTACTTTTACAACTGCTACCACTGCTGCTTCTACTATTATTATTATTATTATTATTATTATTATTATTATCATCATCATCATTATTTTCATCATTACTACTACTACTACTACTACTACTACTACTACTACTTCTACAACTGCTACCACTGCTGCTTCTACTATTATTATTTTCATCATTATCATTACTACTACTACGACTACTACTACTACTACTTCTACAACTGCTACCACTGCTGCTTCTACTACTACTACTACTATTATTATTATTATCATCATCATCATCATCATTATCATTATTTTCATCATTTACTACTACTACTACTATTAGTATTACTACTACTACTACTACTACTACTTCTACTACTACTTCTCTGACAGGCAAGGAGGTTTGTTAGCTACAGTGAATGGGAAAACGGTTTTCATGATTTTCAATCCACGTCACTATACTTCTGACAGCAGCGAGTTCAATGGACAGGCTTTACTTATATCTCTAAATGATCAAGTGGCAATTTATCCAACAGGTTAGATTTTTATCATCATCATTTTGATCTTTGTTCTAATTGCTAATCACCGTTATGTCATTATGACTTCAGTCATTACTGTATCTTACCATTACCATTATCTTCCATTGTCTTAATCATGTTACTTCTACTACTACTACGTCTACTACTACTACTACTATTACTACATCTACTGCTATTACTACTTCTATTACAACTAGTACTTCTATAACTACTATTGCTTTGTTTGTACTACTGCTACTACTATTAACAATAATAATAATAATAATAATAATAATAATCTTATTATCCTCGTCATCATTATCACAATGATTTTTCTATCATCGTCGTTAATAATTTTGTTATGGCTTTTTTATGTGTATCTGATGAACTAATATGAGCATATTTGTAGGAAACAAAACTGACTCGAAATATTCCAAGCGAAACTGATTTCATTATTTTCTCTATGACATTTTCAGTTGTGTGCAAGAAAGTTTAATACGAAATAAATTTAAATTCAAATACGTGATTATTCCATAACGAAATCAAATTTTGGATATGAAATAAAGTTGTTAAGAGGAAATAAGCTCAGTTTGATTTGTAATGAAATTTTTAACCGGAATCTGAACTCAATTTTGAATGCACGTATTTTTAAACAGTAATAACAAACATTCTGTATTCAGTGAAGTTAGATCTATACAATGTAAATTCAGTTTTAAATATTCTGTATTAAATCAGCTCTTTTGGAAAACATCCTTTGAAATTAAGTGTCAAACTACTATATGGAAGTTTTAACTTTTAAATTTCTATTTTTATTTAATTTTTTTTTATTATTATTTTTATTTTAAAAATGGTGCAGGAAAGTTTCGGAAATTCTAAATGAAATCAAATTCTAAACTTTTGTATGAAATCAAGTTATAAAATTCTGTATGAAATAATGTTATAAAGTCGTATATTAAATCAAGTTTTAAAATTCTCTCTGAAACGATGTTTTGAAGTTCTATATGAAATCAACTGAAATTTCATAATCCGTTACGAAAAAAACAAATCCGTTTATTTGAAATAAAACATGAACACTGATCACTAAAGTAGCTCATAATTCAGATTCTGTACAGACTGAGTCAAATGTGTTACATCGTAAATCATTCCAAGCGTTTACATCACTGTTCGTCGAATCAAGGATTAAGTCTAAAAACCGGATTTCGAGTGGGTATTGAAAAATGTGGTGCAGCAACAGTTCTGAGATTTCAAATAAAACAAACCCACAAAAACTACATATATATATATATATATGTATGTATGTATCTTATTATAGATACCACGAACTCCTACGCATCAGTATCGTTAATTTTCGTGTTAACCGTAGGACAATAGGAAAACAAAATGGCTGATATGCATTATAAACTGGGATAGAACGTATATATATATATATATATATATAGATAGATAGATAGATAGATAGATAGATAGATAGATAGATAGATACATGTACATATAATACATTAATAATAATAATAATAATCATAATAATAACTTAAGAACCGAAAATGTAAAAAAAAGTCGTTTTGAAAGGCTACACAGAAACTAGATGGAAGGCGCTGGAAGAAATTAGACAGATTCTTCCCAGTTTACCAATATTTGTTTGCCTCGGAAAACAATCACTCAAGTCACGTTACTGACTTAAGTCATAGCAAAACGAAGCTGATCACGGAATGAAAATTAATATCTGCTTCACAGGACACGTGATCTTCTTTAGTGTGTATTGCCACAGTTTATGACGTAACTTCCGATTGAGTACATACAGTCTTATTTTATGATTTAACTTACAATTCAGTACATAGAATTTTATTTTATGATTTAACTTACAATTCAGTACATAGAATCTTATTACTTAATGACTTACTTCAGTGACATTTTCAGATTATATTTTTTATAATGACAGTTCTATCGACGTTTTTTTTTAAAATATTTGTTACAGGATACAAAGGCTGCAAGGTTTTACCTTCATCGCTGTCACCCATGGCAAACGAAAGCATGAGCATTAACGTATGTCAGGACAAGTGCTCCAGCTATAGAGGATTTGGCATACAGGTAAGTAACAAATACATGAATTTTTTTTTTAAACTGATTTTTTAAATTATTAGCGAAACAGTTACGTAATAGAGAGGGAGATAAAAAAAAATAATAATAAAATAAAGTAATAGACAAAGATAGAAGAAAAAAATAATTAAAACAAAAACCAATATCTATAGATTATAGATAAAAATATAAATGTGTACATATAGATTATATAGATATACATATATATATATATACATATAGATATACAGATATACATGTATGTACACACGTACACACACACACACACACACACACACACACACATATATACATATACATAATGTTTGCGAGGTCGTGATTGGACTGTTTTTCTGTGTTGGTGTGTTCCTGAATGTTGTCTATGTGCAGAGTCTACGTCTCACGTGCATAAGACAGAGAATATTCAAATCCTAAAATACATACATACATACATACATACATACATACAAACACATTCATACATACACACACACACACACACACACACATACACACACACACACATATATATAGATATATACGCGCATACAGAAACAAAAACAACATTTTAATTCTTTTTCTTTCTTGTTTTTTTGTTGTATATATTTCGTTTTTTTTTTTTTTTTTTTTTTTTTTTTTTTTTTTCGAATAAGACTGACAAGTGTTACTGTGACAATGGTTTTGCCGAACGTAGCGACACTGTCGAAGAGAACTGCCGGTACCTGTGTAGCAAAGACGTCAACCACCTCTGCGGACGAAACGGCAGCTACGCCGTCTACGACAAGTCACGTGAGCTGAATTAATTATTACGTCATCACAGCATTTCCTTTAAAAAAAAAACTAGAGACCAGCTCAAAACATTTCATCGTAATAGTAGAAAACGAAATCGAATTTAGCTCTTTGCTCCAAACGATACCAGATCAAGCTGTGTGTGTGTGTGTGTGTCGTTGGCAGAAATTACTTATTTGTGTTACTCCTACCACTACTAGCAACTATAACAGTGACTAGTTCAGCTACTAACACTAGAGGTAGTGCTAGTAATCCTGGTAGTAGTGATGGTGAGTATAAGAGTAGTACTAGTACAGTAGTAGTTGTAGTCATAATGGTAGTAGTACTGTAGAAGCAGCAGTGGTGTAGCAGTAGTAGTAGAGGTAGTAGTAGTAGTAGTAGTAGAGGTAGTAGTAGTAGTAGTAGCAGTAGTAGTAGAGGTAGTAGTAGTAGTAATAGTAGAGGTAGTAGTAGTAGTAGAGGTAGTAGTAGTAGTAGTAGTAGTAGTAGTAGTATAGGTAGTAGCAGTAGTAGTAGAGGTAGTAGTAGTAGTAGTAGTAAGTAGTAGTAGTAGTAGTAGTAGTAGTAGTAGTAGTAGTAGTAGTAGTAGAGGTAGTAGTAGTAGTAGTAGTAGAGGTAGTAGTAGTAGTAGTAGTAGTAGTAGTAGTAGTAGTAGTAGTAGTAGTAGTAGTAGTAGTAGTAGTAGTAGTAGTAGTAGTAACATGATTACGACAATGAAGATGATAATAATTAAGACAATGCTGATTACAGTCACGATGATATGTGGTTGACAGTAATTAACAATGATGAAGATGATAATGATACTGTAGCATTAGTAATAGTAGTGGTAATAGTAGCTGTAGCGATAGTACTAGTAGTGGTAGTAGTAATAGTAGTAGTATAGTAGTAGTAGTAGTAGTAATCTTAGAAATACTCGAATAAGTAATGGGGTAACGGTGGTAGTTGCTGTTGTTGTAATAGTAGTGGTTGTGGAAGTAATACCAGTAAATCATTCTGGCAGAAGTAGCTGTTGTTGTAATAGTAGTGGCTGTGCGTGCACCTGTACTAATGACGTGGGTTAGACAAACGATTTCTGACAAAAGTAAAGTGACGTGAATTAAAATTATTCTTCAGTTTTAAAAATTTGTTTTTTTCAGAGCTGCAGACATTCCTGAACGCTGTTAGTTCTAGTCAAAGTAATACCAATATTATAAAGAGAATGACAATGACCTATGAGAATACTTCACAAATGGTAAGTTAAAATATTTGTCCTCATCTTGAAATATAAGTACGTTCTATCCCAGTTTACAATGCATGTCAGCCATTTTGTTTTTCCTATTGTCCTACGGTTAACACGAAAATTAATGAAATTGATGCGTACAAGTTCTATAATAAGATACATACAAATATATACATACACACATACATACATACATACTTACATACATATTTATATATACATACATACATACATACATATATGCATACAGGGCATACATACATACGTACATATATCTTTGTGTTCTTAACATATTATAGCCCATAAATCTATAATTTTGTCTTCTATGATATATACATTTACTCTTAGCCTTCTGCAGATGTGAAACTGCACACTGTTGCTATTAGTTACTAGTAAATAACAAGTA
>CM022674.1:6451435-6453935 GCA_012295275.1 Chrysomallon squamiferum
TAATGAATAATGAAAGTATAATTGTGTAAATTTTCGACTCAGAAGTTACTTGTCACTTAAAACAGTTTTACCAGAGCCTAAACTAACCGGTTCGGATTTCATGTTGTCGCGGTGTCATTCTCGACCAGTTTTAACTTCGTATTAAACAATGCAGTGTTTGACAGGTCTGACGTCAGCAACGACGTATCAATTATTAATCTGTGCTGCGATAGCCTCTTTTTTCATGGAGTCGCTGATGTAGTTGATTATTTTTTTTTCCCCACTGCCATAGAAAAGAGATTAGGTTCGTGTAGAATATAAATATTTAAGGATGTATTCGGTTTCGCTTACTTTTTCGTTTTTTGACTTTTTTTGTTTGTTTTTCTCTCTCTCGTTTTCTTTTTTTTTTTTTTTTTTTTATATTGTTGTTTTTTATATTGTTTTATATAGCAAAATATGTTTACATTTTATTATTATTATTGTTGTTGTTATTGTTGTTGGTGGTGGTGATGGTGGTGGTGGTGGTGTTTGTTGTAGTTGTTGCTGTTGTTGTTATTTCTCGTGTTGTTGCTGTTGTAATGTATATCAAGAGACATATGTCAATGTCTGTATAAACTCAGTATATCTATTCGAGGCAAGTAACGTTACCTTAAATGCTGATATGGTACAGTCTAGAACGGGAAATCGCGGAGTGAGGCAGCAGAAAACAAATAATCCATTTACTAACTATCTAACTACTCGACTGAAAACCCCAAGTTGCTTAATAAATATAGTTCGATGTTGTTATGACGTCATTTCATTGATGATGTCATATTCACGGACGTGTAGGTAGTTCATAGGTCAGAGTTAAGTCGCCTGCCTGCAGTTGTAACGATGTCGCTGCGAACGGAACTGCTAGTGCTTCCAAACACGAAGTTTGAGTTTTTCGTAATAGAAATACGTCTTCATGTTATCTTTTTGTTTCCAGGACAGTTTGCCGAGGTAGCAGGAATAGCATTTCAAGCTAACTACGCGCCAAAAGGTAACTGATGAAAACCACATGGGTAGAAGACACACACGCGCGCGCGCGCGCACACACACACACACACACATGCACACTTATTCTTACTCACATACAAGCACTCAAACATACAAGCACACAAACATAAAGCACACACACACACACATTTACGCACGTACATGCCGTTTTAATAAATAAATACATAACACATAAATATACATATACATACATATATAGATATTCACACATACACACATACAAACGTTGCACGCACACATACACATATATATATATCACTAACACAGCTATCATCACTACTACTACTTTACTACTACTACTACTACTACTACTACCACGACTACTCGTAATATTCCTATTATTATTATTATTACTACTACTACTACTACTACTACTACTACTACTACTGTTGCTGTTGTTGTAATAATTATTATTATCTTTTCCTCTTTCTAAACGAAGAAGAAGAATCTATTTCTCCATCAGCGTCATCTTCCGAAATCGACATCATGTCGTCTGAGTCCATCTCCATGGAAATTACAACAATACCTGACATCATATCGTCCGAATCCGTTTCCATGGAAATGACTACAATACCCGACGTCACGTGGTCGGAGTCCCTTTCCATGAAAATGACAACAATACCTGACGACGTCATATCGTCCGAGACGGTTGCTGTGGAAACGACTGTCGACGTCATTTCATCTTATGCGTCATCGAAATCCAGTGACGTCATTTCATCGTATGCGTCATCGAAATCCAGTGACGTCATTTCATCGTATGCGTCATCGAAATCCAGTGACGTCATTTCATCGTATGCGTCATCGAAATCCAGTGACGTCATGCCAACGCCATCCGCCAGCGTGATCGAAGGAACGACAGTGACGGAACGTTCTGCCTCACTGACCGAAGGCGACATCAGCACCAGTCACGTGACGACATCGCCTGCCACCGGACCTGCTGACACTCCGACCACGCCCACCAGAACGCAGACGTGTATGTGTCGATGTAAGACAGACGACCCGACGGCTGGAGAAAACAAAACACTGGACGAAGTTACGAAAGAAAAAACCGAAAAGATCCAGAAGGAGCTGCAGGTGGACAAAAAAGAACTCTCCGCAACGAAGATGAAAAAGGAGAGCGCCCCAGACGTTCGAACCTCCGCCCAGGTGACCACGTGATCACACGCACTTGCAGAAAACCTAAATTTATTAACACTGCTGACTGTCAGCCATTTTTATTAGTTACCGTTATTATTTTCATCGGTGTCATCATCATCATCATCATTATTATTATTATTATTATTATTATTATTATTATTATTATTATTACTACTGCTACTACTATATGATTATTATTATTACCATCATGAACATCATCATTTTCGTACTACTACTACTACTACTACTACTATATTATTATTATTATTATTACCATCATGAACATCATTCATATATTTTCGTCATCATCATCATCATTTTCGTCATTATCACTACTACTACTACT
>CM022674.1:6458935-6508935 GCA_012295275.1 Chrysomallon squamiferum
AATCAAAATATTGTTAAAGAGTTTGACCAACCTTTGTTTAAAACTCCCAGTAGAATTTAACACAGATAACCAGTTGTGATACCAGCTTTCATGTTCAAACTGTCAGTTGCAGGAAAATGTTTTTTAGAAAAACATCAATGTTTCATGAATATCTGATTTATAATTTATTTATTTATTTATTTATTTATTTACTTGTTTGTTTGGTTACATTTATATATAATTATGTCTACATTGATTAGTAAGAGAAAATTCAAACACATTTTTACACATTCTATTTCCAGAAAAAAAAAAACATATGCAAAGATCTATTTTTAAATACACTGTTGTGTTTTAGTTTGACAGAAAAGCGAGTGAAAAGAAGGTTCTAAAAAAATGTCTACCAGGGACCGACCTGACTTTGACCTTGCCACGCTGGTCAACGCCATTCTCCTCAAACACCACGGAGAGCTCGATCTCGACTACCTGATCAAAAAACTACGACATCGCCACGACATCAACATCCACAGCAGGGACCTCTTGAAAATACTGCAGCACTACCCGACCCGCTTCATCATCAAGAGCAAAACGGAAAAGAAACTCACCACCCACATTGTCATATCGAAAACAAACGTTTCAGACATTCGAATCTGCACGGAGCACGCCAAGAAACAGGGTGGTTGCTATAGCAACCGCGGCGAATGTGGACAGCTGCACATATGCAAATTTTTCCTTCTCTCGGGCTCGTGCCATTTCAACGAGGACTGCATCTACGGTCACGACTACCAGTCGGATCACAACTACTCCGTCTTTCTCTCGCACTTCCTCAACCCCATGGACATCGTCCTCGAAGACCTGAGGAAAATGTTCAGTCGGATCAAGTCGCGCAACAGCTCGACGATGCCTGACACGTGTAAGTTCTACAACACGTCGAAGACGTGCACCAACAACAAGTGTCGCAGCCTGCACATCTGCCGTCACTTCCTCGAAGGACGCTGCAAGTTCGAGGACAGCTGCATGCGCAACCACAGCATCCGCGACCCCACCATTCTCGAAATTCTCGTCGACTACGGCTTCAACGTCGGTCAGCCGAGGGACAAGATTCTGAAGGACTTGGAGTATCTCTACCAGAACAACGCCGTTGTGTCGTCTGCTGCTGCTGCTGCTGCTGACGAGTGGGATGGGATGTTCCAGTCTTACAATGGACTGGACGGAGGCAGGAGACTCTCGGGACAGAGTCCAAGGAGGTTTTCCCGATCGGACGTCCGATGTCCAGGATTGGACAGCCGAACGAGAAGTCGATCGCCTCATCAGAGAGAAAGGTCACCAGGTTGTTCTGCAAACCTGCGACAGCAAACCAAGCCTCACAAGTTTCATTATTCAACCAGCATGGACATTTCATCATCAACCTCATCGTCTTTGTTCTACAACGGCAAGACGTCTGCTTCAGCGAGTCCTGGGGCATCGTCGGCGGTAAAGGTCGCGTCACTGTCAAGGTCGCTTTCAAACCTTCCGAAAACGTCTTTCATTTGTATCCACAACCTTCACAGCACTTGTCTGTTTGGAGAAAACTGTCGTAACCACCACAAGTCGACAATCTATCAGTGGCAGTGGAAGGGACAAAGCAACAACAAATGGAGGGATTTTGATAAAGACAACAACATAGAACTTGAGAAAGACTTCTGTGAGGTTGAAAAAACTGAAAGTTACATACAGATGAGGTATAGTCAATAATCATACCCACAAAACCAACATCTTTATAGTTATATATAGATATTTATATATATCTTACTTTAATTTAACTTAATTCTAACAGAAGGGCGTTAATATTTAAATTAAATTAAAATATATATTTCACAATTATGTTTTAATATTTAAAATATTGTTGATTTATATAATTATTAGTTAGTTTAAAAATAAAGTTCTGGATGATATACAGCTGTCATCTTTGAACATCTCATTACTTACATACCATGTTTGTGTGTGTGTGTGTCACTGTATCTAGTGGCAAGATGTAATGACTACATAAATTTCTATATTTTCAGACACCAACCAAAAATATAACTTTTTGCACTTGAACTTAAATTAGTTTTTTTTTACATATGTATATAGTTCAAAATCACTTCTTTATCATTTAACTGCTGGTTTAGATGTTAAAAAAACATTTCAAAAACTGTTTTCAAAGTAAAAAAAAAAAAAAAAGTAACAAATAAATTGTTGTTATTTAAGAAATATTTTTTTTAGCACCAACAAACTGATTGCACTTGAATCCACAGCTGTTAAGAGCTGTGCCTTGTATTATTTAGGACTGGAGGGTTAAAGAAATAACTGGTTACTGTTTTAAGATATCAGATATATCCTACTTAGTCTGAATGGCAGTTTCTCTGAGGCTGCATCAAGCTGAAGATCAGCATTTTTACTTTTCCAGGATAAAACTGATGTCTTAAGACTGTAACCAGTTAATCCATTTATGAGTGTGTGTAAACTACAAAGCTAAAGGTACAATGACAAGTGTTTATATTTGAAATATCTAAATTTGCCCTCTTGTTTTAAGAATATTTAATGTTATAACTACCATTGTTATTTCTGTTTTTGTAGTTTTGGAGGTTTTTTTTAATTATTTATTCTCTTGTTAAACCATTGAACAGAATTTTGTTTTTCTTTTTAAATTAAATTTTATGCCAGTTTTAATTTTATTTGTTTTTATTATTATTAATTACATCATTATTATTATTACTATTCATTCTTCTTTTCTTTATTTTGCTTCTTCTTCTTTAATGAACTTTCAATCATTTACTATTATTTTCAAATTTATAACATAATCATTATTTTTTTTTTTTACAGCTGATTATCTTTTACATAATGCATGCCTAGAATTATCACACATTAATATAATTTTCACACTTTTATAACACAATTAATATCAATTAAAAGCAGACATCTAGTTCTTTCTTCACCAAAAAACTATCACCAGTATTATTATTATTTATTTTTCTTATGTTATTCTTCTTTTCGTTCGTAAGTGAGGAAGTTGTGAAGGTTGACTTTATACTGATGAGAGCGAGTGGACACTACACGGACATTCACTGTGTCCAGAGACTGACCACAATGTCGTCTGTAAACTCACCACCGAATATTCAGAAGTGGACGACGGTCTGGCACTGGTATTGGCTGGACGACAAAGGAAAATGGACGGAATATGGAAAAGCAGTAGGAAAAATTTAATTTTTAAAAATATTGTACATCTGTAATTAATCATTTGAGATTTTTTATATATATTTGTCTGTTTGCCTCTGTATATATATAGACAGATAGATAGATAGATATATATGTTATAAGTTTTGATAGAAACTGGAACTACAGACACATCTATTAATAACATCATTGCTTATTGGATGACATCATTTTCTTGGTTTAATATAACTCATTACCTTTTATAACATTATTTTTACATTTTTTTCTCTTACAATGCCTTAATTACAGTGACCAGTAACACATTTTAGATCTTTTAATTAAATTTTTGTCTTGTTTCAACACAACAACAACAAAAAATTATTTCAATAAAGAAAACTACATACTTTGTACCAAAGAAAAAATAATTTAAAAATGTGATCTGTAAATAATTGTTTTTCAAAAATACTACCTGACCCAGTTATTGAAATTCAGTATTGAACTGACAAAGGGAAAGGTATTTACTTATCCCTGATATATATATACTTCTGTATCTACTGGTCTGTCTGTCTATCTGTTTATCATTATATATATATATGTATGTATGTATGTCTGCCTGTTAACTATATATACAGAATTGAGGGAAAATATTTAGAATATCCAAACAATTGTATTGAAGACAGTAATTTCAAAATACATTTTGTTATTTTCAGAAAACACACACACACACACAACTATATGCAAAGTCTAATTGACTAATAGCAGGGGACTAAATAATTAAAAAGATATAAAAAGATAGATAGATATGTAGATATTGATGACACAGTAAGAAGAAGAAAAAAAACCTGGAAATCGCAGTTAAATTATTTTGTAATTTCTTTTCTTAATAGTTAGACAGCTGTCTAGTCATATCTAGCTAAATTATTTCTGATTTAATTTCAAAATAACTAAGTTTAATTTTTATTTTTTTATTTTTTTTTTTATCTTTTGAGTGCTTGATTTTAAATTAAGTTTTATAAAATTGTTTTATATTGATACAATATTATATCTGCATCTATAGATATTTATTTCTACCTGATATATATGATAAAAAAATATATATATTTTTTATTTTATTATTATTCCTTCTTTTTTTTTGTAATTTCAGAATGTTCTTGATACAACAGCATCAGTGATTACCAGTGACAGGATTGAAGAGAAATATCTGGAAAATCCAAATGGCTGTATTAAGTTTAAAAATGGTGACTTCGATTACGTTTTGTTATTTTCAAAAATGCAGCAGACAAACTCGCAGACTGGCACAGTTCGCAAAGTTCAGCGTCGTCCCACGTTTTTCCACCCGTCAGACATCAACAAGAGGTTTGTGTTTCACTTTTATCAGCAATTAAAGCAGTAACAATAGTTTGTTTTTCACTTTGATCAACAATTAAAGCAGTAATACTAGTTTGTTTTTCACTTTGATCAACAATTAAAGCAGTAATACTAGTTTGTTTTTCACTTTGATCAACAATTAAAGCAGTAATACTAGTTTGTTTTTCACTTTGATCAACAATTAAAACAGTAACAATAGTTTGTTTTTCACTTTGATCAACAATTAAAGCAGTAACAACTAGTTTGTTTTTCACTTTGATCAACAATTAAAACAGTAACAACAGTTTGTTTTTCACTTTGATCAGCAATTAAAACAGTAACAAAAGTTTGTTTTTCACTTTGATCACCAATTAAAGCAGTAACAACAGTTTGTGTTTCACTTTGATCAACAATTAAAGCAGTAACAATAGTTTGTGTTATTACTTTGATCAACAATTAAAGCAGTAACAACAGTTTGTGTTTCACTTTGATCAACAATTAAAGCAGTAACAAGAGTTTGTTTTTCACTTTGATCAACAATTAAAACAGTAATACTAGTTTGTTTTTCACTTTGATCAACAATTAAAACAGTAACAACAGTTTGTTTTTCACTTTGATCAACAATTAAAACAGTAACAAGAGTTTGTTTTTCACTTTGATCAACAATTAAAACAGTAACAATAGTTTGTTTTTCACTTTGATCAACAATTAAAACAGTAACAACAGTTTGTTTTTCACTTTGATCAACAATTAAAACAGTGACAACAGTTTGTTTTTCATTTTGATCAACAATTAAAACAGTAACAATAGCAACAAAGATTTCTTCCCAACCTGTCTGTTAGTTATTACCAGTATTTCAACTTTGTGTTTATGTTGAAAAAACAGCTTGATCAGATTCACAAAAAAGACAGATTGTCAGACGGATTGATAGAAGAATGAATAAATGGATATAGATAAAAAGTAGAAAGAAAGAGAGATACATAGATAGTGACAAAAGAGAGAGAAAGAAGAAAGAAAGAAAAACTGACAAAATTATTTTATGTCATCTTCAAATGACAGATTTATCATACCCTTATTCAGTACCTGCAACACCTTCCTGGGGTAGACTCCAAGAATTAGCTGAGTTTATGTATTGCAGAGTATTGTAGTTAAACATCAAATGCATGTAGTCCTTTTGTAAGGGAGAAGGGACTAAGTTGTGCCATTTTCCAGTTAAGTCAAGCTGGAGTCCAATGTATCAATATCTCCACAGAAATGAATGGTGAGCCTCAAAGAGCAAGATGTTCTTTGAACACATGGGCAGCATTAAGAGGATTTCTGCGACAGACAACCCCCCCCTCCGGCTTTGTCAGAGAGCATGCCAGTCGCAGACATGCTTCACAACAGCTTACTATGATTAGAACGTTGATTTTTTTTTTTAC
This sequence comes from Chrysomallon squamiferum, assembly GCA_012295275.1. Lineage (NCBI taxonomy): Eukaryota > Metazoa > Mollusca > Gastropoda > Neomphalida > Peltospiridae > Chrysomallon > Chrysomallon squamiferum. Next base: position 6,464,854 of record CM022674.1, read on the forward strand.
TGATTGACTCAGGATTTCTCATAATGTTGGGGTAGGGCTTTGTGAAGAGCCACAGTTTATCCCATATGTGGGTAAGTTGGTCCACCCTTTGGGTAAGTTGTGCCAGTACTGGAAATGGCACATGTCATAATAAGAAAGTTTTCAGCAGTTTTTTTCCTGATTCTGATTCAACGTGTAATGGTACCAAAATGTGACAGCTCTTGGTAAAACACTCCTTCATCAAAACTTGTAGAAAACTATAAAAATAAACTGATAATAAAATTAAATAAAACATTATTCTAATGAGTGCAGCATAGACAAATCTGCTGTTCTTTTAAGCTATAAACAACAACAAATAAATGTAAAATTCTTACTAATTCTTGCTGAAATTACCTCTACTTGTTTTCTAAAAAATTTGGGACTTATGCCTGTAATGGTTAAAAAAAAATATACATGGTTGCTGTGGATCAAACACAAGGGTGCACTGGCTCACATTTTTACTTCAAAATGAAAAGGTAATTTTTTTTTCATTTGCTTGGAAGGGGGAAACAAAAAAAAGTTTTATAAAAATGTTATACTTGACCTCTTGAGTATGTCATTTGAAACATCTTAGCAAACTGTTCACAACACTGGTGGAATGTTTCAAATGAGACCAGAACTGAAATGACAGTGTCTCTTTTCACTCTTACTCATTTTACCAGCATTCTGCTTCCTTCCATTTTGACAAATACAGCATGTCCAACACGATATTGCGAACTTACAGATAAACTTACAACTCTGCAAAATAAAAATCAGTTCTTATAACAAGTTGGTCCCAGATCACCTATTAATTGTATAATCAGTTAATTTTTCAAACTACAGCAGTCAAACATAACAACAGTCCAACCCTGGGTAGAGGGACAAATTTTATCTTTACTGCGTCATTCTTCTTCGTAAGAAAACTTTCAATAACCTTCAGTATTATCGTGTTTAGAAACCGCCTTGAAAAGCCAGAAGGATTGGCTGATGTAGTTTGTTTCTGAAGGCAATGACAGACAGAAATAGTTTTCCAGCAAAACAAGCAGAAAATAACTGACGTCAGCCATGGTTTCCAGTTAACAGTTAGTGAAGTAGCTGACATCCATGATATTTAAATTCATTTTGATGACGTTGTCAGCTGCTTTTTTTTTTCTTTTTTTCTTTTTTACATAATTATTACAGAATGCATTTTCAAATAATAGATAACAATTCTTCATGGATAACAATTAAAGCAGTAACAACAGTTTGTTTTTCACTTTGATCAACAATTAAAGCAGTAATACTAGTTTGTTTTTCACTTTGATCAACAATTAAAACAGTAACAATAGTTTGTTTTTCACTTTGATCAGCAGATAAAGCAGTAACAACAGTTTGTTTTTCACTTTGATCAACAATTAAAACAGTAACAACAGTTTGTTTTTCACTTTGATCAACAATTAAAACAGTAACAACAGTTTGTTTTTCACTTTGATCAACAATTAAAACAGTAACAGTAGTTTGTTTTTCACTTTGATCAACAATTAAAACAGTAACAACAGTTTGTTTTTCACTTTGATCAACAATTAAAACAGTAACAACAGTTTGTTTTTCACTTTGATCAACAGTTAAAACAGTAACAGTAGTTTGTTTTTCACTTTGATCAGCAGTTAAAACAGTAACAGTAGTTTTTCTAATTGATCAACAATTAAAACAGTAACAACAGTTTGTTTTTCACTTTGATCAACAATTAAAACAGTAACAGTAGTTTGTTTTTCACTTTGATCAACAATTAAAACAGTAACAGTAGTTTGTTTTTCACTTTGATCAACAATTAAAACAGTAACAACAGTTTGTTTTTCACTTTGATCAACAATTAAAACAGTAACAACAGTTTGTTTTTCATTTTGATCAACAATTAAAACAGTAACAACAGTTTGTTTTTCATTTTGATCAACAATTAAAACAGTAACAATAGCAACAAAGATTTCTTCCCAACCTGTCTGTTAGTTATTACCAGTATTTCAACTTTGTGTTTATGTTGAAAAAACTGCTTGATCAGATTCACAAAAAAGACAGATTGTCAGACGGATTGATAGAAGAATGAATAAATGGATATAGATAAAAAATTGAAAGAAAGAGAGATACATTGATAGTGACGAAAGAGAGAGAAAGAAGAAAGAAGAAAAACTGAGAAAATTCTTTTATGTTAGCTCTCAAATGACAGATTTATCATTGACTTTAATTTCATGATTTGTATACATTTCATACCCCTAATTAGTACCTGCAATACCTTTCGGAAGTAGACTCCAAGAATTAGCTGAGTTTATGTATTGCAGAGTATTGTAGTTAAACATCAAATGCATGTAGTCCTTTAGTAAGGGAGGAGGGACTAAGTTGTGCCATTTTCCAGTTAAGTCAAGCTGTAGTCCAGTGTATCAATATCTCCACAGAAATGAATGGTGAGCCTCAAAGAGCAAGATGTTCTTTGAACACATGGGCAGCATTAAGAGGATTTCTGCCACAGACAACCCCCCACCTGGCTTTGTCAGAGAGCATGCCAGTCGCAGACATGCTTCACAACAGCTTGCTATGATTAGAACGTTGATTTTTTATTTTACTGATCGACTCAGGATTTCTCATAATGGCTGGGGTTGGGTTTTGTGAAGAGGCACAGTTTATCCCATATGTGGGTAAGTTGGTCCACCCTTTGGGTAAGTTGTGCCAGTACTGGAAATGGCACATGTCTTAATAAGAAAGTTTTCAGCAGTTTTTTTTCCTGATTCTGATTCAACGTGTAATGGTACCAAAACGTGACAGCTCTTGGTAAAACACTCCTTCATCAAAACTTTTAGAAAACTATAAATAATAAACTGATAATAAAAAAATAAATATATATCATTCTAATGAGTGCAGCGTAGACAAATCTGCTGCTCTTTTAAGCTATAAACAACAACAAATAAATGTAAAATTCGGACTAAATCTTGCTGAAACTACCTCTACTTGTTTTATAAAAATTTTGGGACTAGTGCCTATTATGGTTAAAAAAATATATACATGGTTGCTGTGGATCAAACACAAGGGTGCACTGGCTCACATTTTTACTTCAAAATGAAAAGGTCATTTTTTTTTTTCATTCACTTGTAAGGGGAAAAAAAATAAAACTTTTATAAAAATGTTGTACTTGATGTCTTGAGTATGTCATTTGAAACATCTTAGCAAACTTCACAACACTGGTGGAATGTTTTAAATGAGACCAAAACTTAAACAACAGTGTCTCTTTTCACTCTTACTCATTTTACCAGCATTCTGCTGGCTTCCATTTTGACAAATACAGCAAGTCCAACATGATATTGCGAACTTACAGATAAACTTACAACTCTGCAAAATAAAAATCAGTTCTTTTAACAAGTTGGTCCCAGATCACCTATTAATTGTATAATCAGTTCATTTTTCAAACTACAGCAGTCAAACATAACAACAGTCCAACCCTGGGTAGAGGGACAAATTTTATCTTTACTGCAGCATTCTTCTTCGTAAGAAAACTTTCAATAACCTTCAGTATTATTGTGTTTAGAAACCACCTTGAAAAGCCAGAAGGATTGGCTGATGTAGTTTCTGAAGGCAATGACAGACAGAAATAGTTTTCCAGCAAAACAAGCAGAAAATAACTGACGTCAGCCATGGTTTCCAGGTTAACAGTTAGTGAAGTAGCTGACATCCATGATATTTAAATTCATTTTGATGACGTTGTCAGCTGCTTTTTTTTTTTTTTTTTCAACTTAATTATTACAGAATGCATTTTCAAATAATAGATAACAATTCTTCATGGATAACAGTGACAAATTATTATTTTTGTCAACATGTTTTTGTCATGGATATGTTTGTTGTTGTTGTTGGTTTTGGTGGTTTTCAGGCAAAGTGAGAAGAATATTTAGAAAAAAAACAACTACAGTAGTAACACAAAAATCTTTAAATTCATCACAATACATATAAAACACACATACGAAATACATATATAGATAGATGGATAGATATTTGTACATCTGTTGATGAAATTTAAAGAAATTGATGAACACTCGCACAAATATATTGGAGACAGAAAAAATTCTAATTTTTTTTTTTTTTTTTTCAGGTCTTTTTCACCCAGTGTTTACAAAGAAACAACAAATTCTGTGATTTTGCCAAAAGACTGGAAGCTCTCTGGTGTTGATATTTTCAAACATTACCAAATTGTACAGGTATGTCTGAGTAAAAAGACAGCATGTGCTGTCTTTTTCACCTCTTAGTAACTACAGTTTCGGTCAAGATTTCTACATTTTTTTATGGACCAGATTTTGACTTCCCTATATCTTTGGTGACTATTACAGCTGTAAAGATTTTTTGACTTCCCTGTATCTCTTGTGACTATTATAATGATAAAGATTTTGATTTTACTGTACCTTTAGTGCTATTATAATGATAAAGATTTTGACTTCACTGTGTCTTTAGTGTTATTATAATGTTAAAGATTTTGACTTCACTGTGTCTTTAGTGCTGTTATAATGATAAAGATTTTTGACTTCACTGTGTCTTTAGTGACTATTATAATGATAAAGATTTTGACATCACTGTATCTTTAGTGACTGTTATAATGATAAAGATTTTTGACTTCACTGTATCTTTAGTGATTGTTACAGATGTAAAGATTTTAACCACTTAATCTTCAGTAACTATTAAAAATTGTATTTATTTATTTATTTATTTATTTATTACGTTACTTAGTTAGCTATTTATTTATTTATTTATTTATTACATTACTTAGTTAGCTATTTATTTATTTATTTATTTATTTATTTTCATGTTATTTAGGTGTTACATACAACAACAGAATTTCAAGCCATCAACACAATTTTCCACAAAACCCTGCCTCTAAGAACAATAACTACACTGGAGAGAGTTGAAAATGGCGAGCTTTGGAACAGTTTTTACCAGTAAGTATAGGGACAGGGAGTAAAATAGACAGACAGATAGATCCAGGCTGGGGAAATATGTTTTATCCAGAAGGACACATCACTGTCAGCATTTGTCCTAAAAATTCTGCTTATACGACGTCATCCATTTTGTTTTTATATATCTTATTTGTTTTTGGTTTGTGTTTTTGGGGGGTTATTTTAATGTTTTATATGCAAGGTGTCCCAGTGAACTATACACACACAAATTGCTACAATCAAAGAGTTGAAAATGGATGAACCCAAATGTGTATTGGAATGATTCATAATGTTTTTAATTCCATCTCTCTCTGGGTGTTAATTACTGGCAGTGTGATGTATTTGTAGTAAATTTAATAATTTATAATGTGTGTGTGTGTGTGTGTGCACACACATTAAAACAGCTTGAGTTTATTGATATTGATTTAAAACCATCAATTTTATTTTTGTAATAATATTGATATTTATTATTATTATCACTATTATTATAATTGTCATTATTATTATTATTAGTATGACCAATATTATTACTAATATTTTTACTATTATTATTATGATTATTTTTATTATCATTATTATTAATAGTAGTATAATAATATAATCATTATTATTATTGTTATTATTATTATTATTATTATCATTATCATTAGTATGACCAATATTATTACTAATAGTATTACTAATATTATTACTAATATTATTATTATTATTATCATCATCATTAGTATGACCAATATTATTACTAATAGTATTACTGATATTATTACTAATATTATTACTATTATTATGATTATTATTGTTGTTGTTGTTATTGTTATTATTATTATTACTATTATATTTTATTATTATTATTATTATTATTATTATTATTTAAAAGGAAAAAGGAGCAGATGAAAAGAAAACTGGGGAAAGATGTTCAGGAAAGACAACTCTTTCACGGCACTCACCGAAACAACGTTGAAGCTATCTGTCGGCAAGGTTTCGATTTCCGATTCTGCGGCAAATCAACTGGGACGCTGTACGGCAAAGGCAGCTACTTCGCTGTCGACGCCAGCTACTCAGATTCCTACACTGACAGTGGCAGAAAGATGTTTGTTGCTCAAGTGCTGGTGGGGGACTTTTCAAAAGGTGACCCATCATTTGTGCGCCCCCCACCCAAAAACCCATCAGAGCCCCACGGAGAACTTTATGACAGTTGTGTGGACAGTGTTAGCAGTCCAAAAATCTTTGTTGTCTTTGATATATATCAGGTGTATCCCCAGTACCTTATTACTTACAGTTGAAGTATCCGTTTTTAAAAAAAATGTCTGTACTGCATTGTAGTTGTTATTTTCTTCGTAATATTGTGTCAGTTATTTTTATTTTTAAATTTCTGGAACACCGTATTTGTTATTTTTTTTAAATTCTCTCAAAATTCTGTATTAGTGGTTTTTTTGATAAAGTAAACAGTACATTATTAATTATTGTTAAAATATCTGCAGTACCACATCAGGGCTTTTTTAAAAATATCTACCATACCACATTAATTGTTTTTTAAAATATCTACAGTACCACGTTTTTGTCAGTTCCAGTAGTGCTCTTTGAGTTGTGTATCAAATGGGGGTTTTTTGTGCAATTTCTGCAGTTTAATTGTAATGTCTAACATACTGTTTAGTCTGTGATTGTTTTATATATTGTTGTTTTTTTTTTTTGTTGTTTTTTTTTTTACTAGTTTGTCTTTAATGTTATAAACACCGAAAATTGTAATATAGTTTCATTTATTACTGAATATCCAGTAAAATTCTGAATTTTTTAATTATTATTAATATTATTACTATTATTATTATTATTATTAGTAGTACTTACATAATTACTTATTTATATCTGTATATGTAAGTATATTTCACTAGACAAAAATTACAGTTTTATTTGTTTTGCTTATCATTTTATTAATAGATTAATTATTAATATAATATGTAGAGAAAAGAGTGTATTTTATTTGTAATTATTTTTTTCTTTCTTTTTTTAGATATATTCTATGTAATTTTTTAATTTTATTTACTGATTTATTTACTGATATTTTGGTATCTGATAGATATAATAAACTGTATCTTTTATTATATGATTGGTTTTTTTTGTTTGTTTTTTCTACTATATGTAAACATTTCTTTTATTTATTTACATTTCTTCTTCTCTTTTTCTTTCTTTTTTATCAACTGAATTTTCATATATTAAAACTTCTTTTTGTAACAGTTTGATAATACATTATATATATATATATATATATATATATATAATTATTTATCCATGAAGTTGTTGTTAAATTTCTTTTTGAGGATTTCAAAATTTTCTTTCATTATTATATTCAATAATTTCTTAAAGTAAAATTTTACTTTATAAATGCCTAAACAGAATTAAAGATATCAAAAAAATTAAAATTTAAAATTACGGCATTAAAATCTAGAAAAATGCACTGGTCCATTTATTGCTTAAAATTATAATAATAATAATAATAGTAGTAGTGTTGGTGATGATAATAATAATAATAATAATAATAATAATAATAATAATAATAATAATAATAATATAATTGTAATAATAGTAAAAGTTGTAGTAGTTATAATAGTGTTAATAATAATAATAATAATAATAATAATAAAACAACTAAGATGATTATGGAAGGCAAACCATTTCAATTTGTAAAAATTGACTTTAAAAAAAATCGTGGGTAACTAATAAAATTGTGACTTACCTTCAGTTACAGAGCTCTGAAATTCATAAAACCTTGAAAACCTTTATCTTATGCTTGGCTTTCTATTTATGTTTCCAGAATAACATCTGCTTAACCTCGAATTTAACTCAAATTACAGAAACAGAATTTGATTTAAAATTTGTGTTACAAAAATTCCAGCAAGGGAAAAAAAAAAAAAAAGTATGATGATTTGGACGAAATAAAAAGCACGTTATTTTGGATTGCAAATATCAGCTAAAATGTCGACATTGAATTGTCTTGATTAGAATTTAGTAAAATAAATTGTACTGACTGAAAAAGAAAATGAATAGAATCTAATTAAAAAACAAATTAAAAAATTAGATATTTTGGACAGTTTAAAAGATTCATCATTTTGGTCTGCAAATTTCATCATTCATGATTATCTCAAAGATAGTTTTATTAAAAACAATAAGGAATTATATTTTAACATAAAATCTATCAAAAGCATATTAAATGTGCTCTTTTTTGTTGTTGTTGTTGTTGTTTTAGAAAATTTAGATATAAACACAAAAATTCCTAAGAAAGATAATTAATTTTTATCTCCAATTAAATTTTACATTAAAAATTAAAAGAAAAAAAAAAGATGCAGAATTTGTTATAAAATTGTATCACTGTTTAAAAATTTAATGTATTTGAAGCAGAATTTTTATGCTAAACAAAGATGGAATATTTTATATTACAAATTTAAAATAATTTTTTTATTATTAAAAATCACTTAACACACATTGCAGTGTTTCAGCATGTTATGTATAATTCAAACATTTAAAAGTAAGGCAATAATTAAATCTTTTTAAAATTGTGTTCAGATGTCAAACACGTGTGTGTGTGTGTGTGTGTGTGTGTGTGTGTGTGTGTGTGTGTGTGTGTGTGTACCCGTACGTATTTAAGACAAACACATAAAGAAACACAAATATAAACACACAGAAATAAAAACAAAATGAAATAAAATTTATTAATTAATTTTATTAATTTCCCTGTCTATTATCTTTAAAATGATTTTCTTTTCATAAATAAGATCTGTGATGTTTATTTTGTTAACTGTACAAACAACAGAGTAAGGTGACATTTTATTTATGATTGTTTACTGGAAGCAATATTATTTACTTAATTTACATTTACTTATTTCCTCTTATTTATTTATTTTTGATTATTATTATTTTTTTTTTTTTTTTTTTTTTTATCATTTCCTGGAAGTCAATATTATTTACTTTATTGACTTTTACGTATTTTGTTTTTATTTATTATTATTTTATTAATATTTTATTTTTTATTTTTTTTTTTTGGGAGACTATATTAAGGTAATATTTTGGGGGTCGACTTATACATAGGTAATGCTTTTGTAGCTGTTGCTGAAGAGTCGCCATTTTGACTATTTTTTGCTACGGGATGCATCTAAAATAATCGCGGTCTTTCAGCTTTTCAAAAATATAATTTTATCGTATAAAACAATTTCGAAAAATTAAATAACAAAACCAAATATGAATGTAAAACATGATATTCTTCCGTTTAATGACATAAAAATACATTTTAAAGCGAGAAAACCGTCAGTACGGCGTTATGCCTTACGGCGTCTTGCAATGATCTAGGAATGCAGACTTCTCTGCCAAATTGCACTAAATATCGGTCCTAATTTCATAAACAAAACTCACTTGTGTAATTGTAAAGAATTTGGTGAAATAATATTGCAATCGTCATTAATATCCACTACCGACAAATCGACTAAATATAACGGTAAGTTAGGTCTCCATGTTAGACCTATTACATTAAAGAGGTACTATTTATGATACATTTAGGCTATAGCTCGTGTAATACATGCATTTACGTTATTATGGTACGTTCGTGCAAGTTACAGCTCGTGCAAGTTATGTTACAGTAGGCGTACAATGTAGGCCTTCATGGCACTGTCACACTGGTCTAAAAATAGTGACGGTGCCTGGAATCTACAGTCGACTTATACACAAGTAATACCTAAAATGACGCAATTTTGTAGAATTACGTATGTATCTATGCACGCCCAAACTTAATTTCATAAACTACGAATACTTCAGCCTTGAAAAACTGTCACAAAAATATGTTTACGTTACAATTTGTGATCGTTATTACTTACCTGACGTTCGTTAGCCGAGTCAGTTAACAGTTAAGCCGTTACAATGTAGGCCTTCATGGCACTGTCACACTGGTCTAAAAATAGTGACGGTGCCTGGAATCTACAGTCAACTTATACACAAGTAATACCTAAAATGACGCAATTTTTGGGCTTAAAGTACACATCGACTTATACATAAGGTCGCCTTGTACACAAGTATATACGGTAATGATAGACTATTTAGACAGTGAAATTAATATTTTATCTGCCAATGTAAAAAAAAAAAAAAGTAAATACATAAGCCAGTCATAAAAGAAAAGAACTTTGCTGAAGGATTTTGTTTCTATAGACAGACATACAGACAGGGTTTTTTTCCACATATATTTCACTCAGTTCGTATTATGAAGTAAAGATTTGTCCAAATACATTGTCTGTGTACATCGAAGGCAACATTTTTATTCTTATTTTCTTAAGAACTACCTTAAATACAATCGACATGTACCTGTTGTGCCTATCCCACTTTTTTTTTTTTTTTTTTTTTTTTTTTCATTTCTTATAACTGAAAACTGAAAATGCATTCGGTAAATACTTCCAGTATCCGAAGACCTTGAGAAGTTTTGTAGAATTACGTATGTATCTACGCACGCCCAAACTTAATTTCGTAAACTACGAATACTTCAGCCTTGAAAAACTGTCATAAAAATATGTTTTCGTTACAATCTGTGATCGTTATTACTTACCTGACGTTCGTTAGCCGAGTTAATTAGTTAACAGTTAAGCCGTTAACTGTTGAAGATGTTGTTGTCTGCATCACCGATAAACGACGTGACGTTACGTTCCTTTAAAGTGTAGAAGGTAACTGTTTTAATATGAAATCATCAAAAAATGGGGAAGGGTTTTGTTGTTGTTGGGTTGTTGTTTTTTTTGTTGTTTTTTTTTTTTTTTTTTTTTTTTTTTTGTGTGGTGGGAATCAAAACATTATATCTTACTTAAAATAACCCTGGCTTTTAGGTTTTAAATCTTCCAAAGTGGAACTGCGTACAGATTTGTCCGTCAGATAAGCATAATGCAAATGGATAAATGTGTGTCTGTGTGTGTGTGTGTGTGTGTGTCTGTGTGTGTGTGTGTGTCTGTCTGTGGCCGTTTTTGTGTGTATGTATGTGTGTGCGTGTGGTTCTCACTCACTTTATCTAAGACAAACGATCAGGGTTTTTTTTTTTTTTTTTTTTTAACATCTTGTTCTAATTTTTAATGATCACTAGAGCGTGTTGGTTGAACTAAGTTATGTTAGCGGGTTCACATACTCTTACAGATGGAGGTTATCTGAAAAGATGAACGAAGTATTTATTTTCGCTGTCATCGATAACACAGAATATCTAAGCAGTGTTGGCGTCGTTTATGCTGACGGTACTTTCTGTTCGTTCCCATGACTACTTCTACATCTGTACACCACCACTCACTCGAAAAGACCAAAGCACTCTTGTTTTCCGCGTGATTCTTCCAAATAAGATTCAACGGTTGAAGGCGGAAGATGGAAAAAAAAAAAAAAAAACTTCGACCTTGATTTTTTCCAGACTTTGTCCTTGAGAAATCTGTCGTCAGTGCTGCAATGGAACTGTTCTGGGTGGTCCTTTTTCGAATAAAACCCAAGTTCAGTTGAGGACACTTCAGGTTATAGGTCTGCGAAGATGTGGAGTTCCACAGATTTGTAACAAGAACAAAAGACCTCTCATTCGTCCTACTGGACCAGGTTGAGGATGTGTCACTGGATGCTGATGCAGTGTCCTCCCCACCAGTGAGCTATCCACTTAACTTATTTGCCTAAAATGATATTAAAATCCCCCAACATTTCAAAATGAAATCTCCCAACTGTACAGAATTAAAATGGCTTCTTGCATAATTCCCACTCACTTGATCTGATAATATTTTAATACCTACTGAAATGTTTTAGATCAAATGGGAAGACATTATTTATAAGTGATAAGTGTGTGTGTGTGTGTGTGTGTGTGTGTGTGTGTGTGTGTGTGTGTTCCTGCCAATCTTTGAAATCAATCATAAATGCACAAACAAATCGATCATTTCACGAAGTTCCTGTGATCACCAGACAATACACCAAATGACTAAAGATTCCTGGCATTTCTCGAAAGTTGCTGTTTTTCTTCACAAGTAGTTACTGTACTAGTAGTGCTAGTAAAGTGTATAATACTATAATAATAAAGATGACTTACTAAGTATATTTTCTTCCTGAAAGCGAGGTTCACAGCACTTTACTATGAGAGTATATTAAGAAAACTTTGACAAAAACTGGATGAATAATGAATTTCAATGTAATAACAGAACTTACAAAAGTTACAAGTTTTGTCATGTGACTATAAATGGAGCAGAAGCTGAATTTCACTTGGATAAGATTTAACAAGTGACTTTTGAAAAGATGTAAGAGTGAACTTAATGAAGCACATGTCAAAGCTCAGAAAGAAAAGACTAAATAAAGAAATTTGTACTCGGCAACACGTGTATTATGAATCTATTTATGTTTTGAACCAAATTTCAAACATCACACTAATTGAACACTTTTATTCCATATTTATCACTAGGATATCGCTAAAACCTCAGAAAAAAAAAAAAAAACAAAAAAAAACTTAAATACTACTGAATAAACAATCACAGAAAGTAAGAGATACTGGAACCACGTGACATTACATTTTTCGTTGTTTTTTTCGGGCATCAGTTATAAATAAAACGCTGAAGACCTTGACAGATTTTGTGCTGAAGGCCGCCAGCTCACAGTGTGCATGAAATTTGCCTAAATGATTCTGATTAACCAAGGATGAGGCACAGTCAATGTTTACGTAATCATATTGACACGTAATCACTTAAAATAGGTCAAAACAGTATGGCGGACCAAAAAAAAATGAGATGCTTTGAAATAGCTGTATAAAGTCATTTGTCAACCATCCATAATAGATATATATATATATATATTACAGTACTTCAGTTTATATATTTGACTAAGAAACATTACTGTAAAATTATTTCTATCAAATAGTCAAACTTTGCTTTCGGGATATTTATTTGTAATCGTCTAATTATATAAAATAAAAGTGTTTATAGATTTTAAGAAAACCTTGGTGGATATTTTGATGTTCATCTTCGTCCAAATATTTTTTTTTTTTTTTTTTTTTAATTTACATCATTACAAATAAATAGAAAAAGTAAAATTTAATATATAAAGAAATTATTATTAACTGTTAAAATTTTCAAATTATTTATTTGTTCATTTATTTATAATGTGTTTTGATTATTTATTTGTTTTTCTCTTTTATTTTGTTTTGTTATTTTTGTGAGAGTTTTGTTTTGTTGCTGGTTCCTGTTTTCGTTGGTTTTTGGATTTTGTTGTTGTTGTTGTTTGTTCGTTTTGTCTGGAGGGGAAGCAATAGTTATTATTATTATCAACATCATAATCATATTATTATTATTATTATTATTATTATTATTATTATTATTATTATTATTATTATAATTATTATTATTATTGTTGTTATTATTATTATTATCATTTATTTATTTATTTATTTATTTTATTATATTTTCAAATTTAATCTGTACATGTATTTTGTACACATCCAAATTTTGCAAATTTGTAACAGAAATATTTCAATCTAAGAATAATTTGTTTACGATTGAAAGAAATCCTTGAACCATTCCAACTACCATGGAAACCAGTTTTATTACAAATAGCGTCTACCTCTGTATTTTATTTCTGAAGTCATTACGATACGAGCTTAACAAGCAAACGGGACAGATTTTTAAGCAGAAGAACGAAATAAATTGAAGGTGAGTAATGTAAACAAATAGTATTTATCGAAACACTTTATCATAGTTTTTCTATTCCCGCGCTTTCAGTCCTACTCTTCAGTGTTTTCGATGTCGTTTGCTCTGTTCACTTTACAACCAACAGACGTATCGGAGTCTTTAAATTTGCATATCATTTGCATATCTCCTTCCAGCAGGAATAAATGCTAAACGCGCATATATGCTTATATAAGTCTTACAATATAGGGAGGTAAATCAAATATTCCAGATTTATGGATCTACATCTACAAATGGTAAAAAAAAAAAAATGATTCGTTAAAATGCTCTGCATATATTTCACATTTTATTTTTGGCAATTTTAAGCGGGAAATCAGTAATATTTTAAGAACAGAAGAAAAGAAAATATCTTAAATTCGTGGATAATTTAATCCACTTTTAAATGCATGGTCAAGATTTGTTTCAATGATTGTTTTAACGTAATCTAATTTTCAAAATTCTTATATCCTCACCTTCTTTTCACTCTCATCTATTTTTTTTTTTTTTTTTTTTTTTCGGCTATGATTTACAGAACTAAAAAATGTGGTCACTAAAAATGTGTATTTTATAAAATGACAGACATTTAAGAATGGAAGAAATAAAACTTTATTGCGAAATACGGCACTTCTTTATAGCGATTATTCGGCTTATTTTGTGATTTTTGCTGTCGTTGTTGTTGTTGTAGTTATTGTGTTTAAGACTTTAAAGGGCACACCTATTTGTAAATGCCCAAGGTCACAGATTTGTAATGAAAATATTTCGAGGTAAAAACTATTCTGTTTACGGGCAAGATGATTGAACAGTTACCATGGACACATTACAAATAATCTGTTATTTATAACAGACATCTCCTTCAGCTGTCTTCAAACTGAAGTTGCAGCAACGACAAACGGTACGGTTTCTGTTGTTTTCAAAGGAAAATATATAGAAGGTGAGTGATATAAACTAAAATTCATTTATCGAAATGGAGTATGATAATTGTTCCTTTCCCGCGGTTTCATACTCAGTCTTTTATGTTTAAGATATCGTCCGCTCTTTCCAGCTGGAGTAAAGGCTAAACGCGTATAAATGTACGATAGTGTATTGTTTGGTAAACTTGAAAGTTTCATCGAATCCACATTATATTATCTTAGATCTTGTTTTAATTTCTTTCTTTTTCTTTCTTTATTTGTTCGTTCGTTCGTTTGAATCATTTCACACCGATATCTAATTTAAGTAAATCAAAATCATTCGTCTCTTGAAATGCACCTGCAAAGAGTAGTGATTATACGACTCATTAAATTTCCCGCGTTCCAGGCGCTGAATCTATGTCGGCTCGTTGATTTCCGTGAATTTGTTCGGAATCACCCGCTAGATTCCCCAGACACATGTACACGCCAGTTTGTTATAAAGGGAAGTAACTCTTGCAGGACTAATAGAATGCGATCCCTAAAAATTTAAGAAAGGAATTAATGAAATTTTGTTTCGTTACGAACTATGGCCCTGACTGATTTTATTGGTGTTGTTGTTGCTTTTAGATATCCGCGGAAAAAGACCTGTTTATTATATTTCATATTTATATCCTGCTTTCAGATGTGAAAAAGCATTTAAAATACTTTTACTTGTTTTCTTCATTTGTCATTGTTAACTCTCTCTCTCTCTCTCTCTCTCTCTCTCTCTCTCTCTCTCTCTCTCTCTCTCTCTCTCTCTCTCTCTCTCTCTTGGTGTTTTGAAGTTTATTTTCTTTTTTGGGTGGTTGATAATAACAGTTATCCAACTGAATAAATTCGTTTATGTTTACGGTTACCGTTTGAAATCGGTCTATATCATTGCGATGAAAGAAATAACTGACTTCAAAGATACCAAACTGGCGATTGTTTTTGCCTCATTTCAAAAAATCTAATAATGGCCAATATATATATATATATATATATAAGCACACATAAAGTGAAAAGTAACTCCTCAAAGAATTGTTTTTATTTTTTATTTTATTATTTTATTTTTTTAAATTATTATTATTATTTTTATTTTTTTTTTTAGTGGCTTGGTGGAAAAGTATTTAAATATGATTATAATGTGGCGAGTGAACCCGCCAAATGTTTCGGCGGTCATTGACTGAAGTAGGGCAAAACATGCTGCACTGTTACGGTGCGCAGTGACGTCACTCTCGTATTGATAAACAGCGGAACTTCTGCGCATATGTTTTTACGTATAACATTTATTTTTATTTACTTGCAGTTTCTCTCTGTCGGCGAATATTTGTTGTTCGTGGCGGTCGAATCACTTTTTAAAATAATAACAATAAAAACCCACTAATAATGAAATAACAATGTAAAATTTTTAATTATTTAAAATGTTACGTAAAGCGTGTATTCTGTTTTCTGTTTATAAATGTCATTCGCTTAAAAATACTAATAAAAATCTCCAAACGAATTCTCGCCCGGATTTTACATCTACTTGGTCAGAAAATATTATTCATTCCTTCTTGAAAACAATTTTCAACTATCACCGTTCTGTCGCTACCTATTTTCTTTGATTGGCAGAAACAAATCCCCCGAAATGGGCCGTGACTTAATTTGACAGCCAAGGACATTGACGTCAGTTTGCAGCGTTAGCTCCGCCCATTAAGTTTTTCCTGTACCAGTCGTAAATGCATTGACCTACATATTTTTTTCCCCGAATCACGTTTTCATTTCACTCCTTAGCCGCTCCGATCCGTTCCATTTTTCTTTTCCCTTCACTCAACACCCAAAACAGCCCGTCAATAAGTGAACAGATATTTTTTTAATAAATTATTTACCCACCGTTGCAAAACTTTGCCTTTGAGCCGGCGTGTTGTATACTGACCTCTTTTTCAAGGAAGTGGATCCATTCAAGGTCACGTCTGAGTGCGAGAGAGAGGGCGGTCGCACTTTTCACTGGCTAGTTGCATTGCTTCGGTGTTAGTACAGTAAGGACAAAACTGATCATTTGAGTTTTGACTCGTGCGCAGTGTAGACGGAATATCACAACACTGAACGATATTTTTGTTTGTCTTACGCTAGGAGCGGAGACCAGTTATATGAGGTAACTATTGTTACGTTATTTAATGTGGTGGGCGAGAAATTCTGACGATTTATATTTTTATTATTTTTAATTTTATTTATTTCAAAATTTTAATTAGTTTAATATTATAGCATAATTAATTAAGTATAAATAAAATGTAATTATATAGGGACAAAATTTAATTATTTAGTAAGAGAAAATATTTTTGTTTGAATATCGAATTTAAAATTAAAAGGTGTATAATATGTGCGGGTATGTTATTTAAATATTATTAATTGAAGTATGGACTCAAAAGACAGGCTGTTTGAATATATAATTATAGTGCGTATAAGTTATACTTCTTACTTGTAAATTAATGATAATTACAAAATAATAAATAAATAAAAATAAAAATGCTACGTCAACTTAATAATAATAATAATAATAATAATAATAATTTGTAAAACTGAATGAGAAATTGTAACACAACTAAATTTAAAATATTTCTATAGTTTTATATATTAAGAAATAAATCAATAATAATAAATAAAACAAACGAACAAAATCAAGAATTCTAACATGGATATATTCATAATTCTCATCAGGAAAAAGAATAAGAAGAAGAAAAAAAAAATATATATATATATATATATAGAAAATATATTTTAAAAATTGCGTTATTCGCGTAACCACGAACTGATACGCTCTCACCGCTAGCCAATTACGAAGTGAAACGAAAAAGGCGAGACTACCCGAGCGCGCAGTCGCGTGTGCTTGTTGACTGGATTCAGATCGTGACGTCAGCTTGACCTCTATCTGTCCAGTGAACGAGTTGGTTTCATATAGAGAAATAGGGTGCAGTGAACTCTGGAGATTTTTATATATAATGTCATGGCAAAGCAGAAATAATCAGTTGTTCATTGGCATTCGTACTATCAACATCGTAAACTGTATAACAAATGTTAGACTCTAACGCTGGTTACCATTAATCGATACTAAGGTGCTTATTTTATTTTGTTGTCTCATGTGTGTATGTATGTGTGTGTATATGTATATATATTGTAGGTGTTTTTGTTTTACTTTAGGGTTTTTTTTTTTTTTTTTTTTTTTTTTTTTTTTTTTTTTTAACTCGTTTCTCTCTCTCTTTCTCTCTCTCTCTCTAGGATAATATATAATATATATTCTTTTTAATTTTCAGACTCTGAATTAGAAAATCGAATAAACTATGGAAGTATTATACCAACCCGAGACTCTGTTTACACGGCAAACAGGCGGCGGCATGTTACCCCAAGGATCAATGCACCACCAGAGCATGTACTTTTCTCCGAGGGAGGTGTATTCCTACTACCCGTGTGACAGTCCTTCAAGAACCCCTACGCCAGAGCAGCGGTCGCCGAAGCCATACAGTCGCCCTTCATCGACACACTCGAAGACGCTGCAGTCGGTGTTGATGGGAGAGGTTCCCGCAGCTTACTCTCACCTTACCTCATCAACGAGCACCCACCTGCCACCGTTTCAGCGACCCTCCTCGGTGGAATCCACCCCTGACTGCGTTCAGACGGAGCCCATGGACTTGTCGTGCAAAAGAAGCCCCAACCCATACACATGTGATCATTCGGACAGACGATCTCCTCCCGTTAAGTGCTACCAACAACAACAACAACAACAGCAGCAGCAAGATGGACAGTTCTCTTTGCTGAGAAATTTACTTAGTGTTGGCAAAACGTCGCTCCCCACGGACCATAACGAGTGCAGCTCCCCGCCGGCCCAATTCAGCTGGGTGCGGCAGGCTGTCACGGGTTCCACGAGGGTCACTCTGGCCAAGAAAAACATGCTTCCGGTCAGCGCCAGAGTGTCGCACTGGCTCGTGAAGGTGGTGCACTTCGCCAAATCTATTCCAGAGTTCATCAATCTCTCCCATAACGACAAAGTGACGCTCATTCTCAATTCTTGGAGTAGACTTCTGCTTCTGTGCATGGCGGAGAGTAATTTCCAGTTCGCGGTGACACCTCTTCAGGCGCAGGACTCGGCTGTCCGTACAGACAGTCCAGCAGCAGACGAACCCACCATGAAATCGGTCGAAGGCGTACAGACGTTTATCAGAAAATGTCAACACATGGACGTGGAAACGAAAGAATACGCTTTCCTGAAAATGCTCGTCCTTTTTAATGCTGGTAAGTTCACTTCTATATTAAACTGATTTTTTATATGTTTGTAAGTAAATTTTATATAAAAATATTGAAAATTTAAAAATTTTAGCTTAAAAGGAAACGACACGAAATACTGAGAATAAATAAATAAATAAATAAATAAATAAATAAACTTAAAAATAGAGATCTGTACCTTGACAGGGCACGCTCATGAATGGCAGACAGAATCACATACGTTTCCTTTCTCTATCCCTTTCACTCAATTTCCCCCCGTCATTGTTTACAAACGAAAGTGGCCGAAATTTGCCAACAGCAGTGTGTAACGCGATACAAAATCGGTCGAATTTTCTCGAGTAGGCGAGACTAGGAAACAGCAGACGACAGAGAAAGAAAGAAAGAAAGCGCGCGAGTTTTGTAAACAGCGCCAATGGCCCAGTCAGGACAGAGACAAAGGCGCCTCGACGATGACATATTTATCTCGATTCACCTTGAGTGAATGTCTCGTCTGCCGTGCGCGCGATAAAAGATGCGCCACAATAAAACAGATAACGATTTTTTCATTTTCCTCTGTTCATTTGTGTTTTCTCTTCTTTTATTATTATTTTTTTAAATTATTATTTATTATTTTTTCGGAGGGGGATTATGGTGGGGGAATTTTACTCGTTTTAAAAACTTACGTTTTAGGCGAACATAGTTCTGAAATTATCAAAGACAAGACATAAAATATAGTTTTCTTTATTTCAAACCCACTGTTTTAAGATATTATACGAGAACAAAAATAAAGTTATTCGGGATAAGAAAATAAATAAAATACCCATGTGGTAGTCTAGTCGTGCGAACAGCTGAAAAAAAAAAAAAAAAACTGGAACACAGTAATACATTTGTCGGTCAGGCCACGTTTTTTTGACAAAGCCGGTTATCGTTCAAGCCTTAGAAGCGTGGGGGGGGGAAACGTCTGCATCATAGGTGACCTCGGAAAAATGTCTGTCGTGAATATTCGTCAAGCACAAAGACAGTCTTCTGTTTCTTCATTATTCGATTTTGCTGTACCAGACAAAGATCAGGTCGTTTCTTTCTCTCTCTCGGTTCGAAAATTGTAACATATAAAAGATTGTGAAAACAGTGTCATTTGCGCCTAATTTTGAATAGTTTAAGTTTGACCTAAATGTGCTAGACAAAAGCAGATGCAGACCTCAGCCCCCCTCCCCCCCAGATACCAGTGACCTAATTTATTTTTGGACAAAAACGGTGTTTCTCCCCGAGTTGGAATATTTTGACCGACATACGGAGACTGAGAAATCGAAGTGGGCTTTTTATTATTATTATTTTATTTTTTCTCTTCAGTGCAAACCATATATATATATAAAGATTAATAAATATATCCAAGTAAAAAAACTGATGTTTCGAAAATATATAAAGTAACGGATTTTTTTCTACTCTCTTATTTTATTTATTTGTGTATTTCCTTTGACTTGGAGAAAAGGCGTCTTTGAAAGTTTCTCCTTTAAACAAAAAAAATAAACAAATAAAAATAAAAATAACTTATTTTAATTGTCAACACCAACATCCTTTTCCTGTTAATAAAACAGTCAACAACACGGCTCAACCCATGTTGACATTTTGTTTGAGGGAATTCTATTTTTAGCACTGGAAATACAGCGCGCGGTTTGATCAAACATTCCCCAAACACTAAACAAGCTTTTCCGAAAAATCATCCCGAATTCTTTGTTTACAAAAACTCTAACACCCACTCTTTCCCATGTCAGCCAGGAAGACAAAAGTTTAAATAAGGTGTAGAGGCATTCGTATCTTAATTTAGCACATCACCAAGGATAAGGGAGGGGATAAAGAAAATGAAAAAGGCTGCATATGTTATGTTTAAAAATAAACTTTTTGAATGCAAAAGCGCGTCGTCAATTTCCGGAATTTTGCACTCCATTCGGTATTATCGATCGGTAAACTCCGTAGCAGACAGTAACGAAGTAATGCCCCAGCTTCGCGACAGGTTAGTCACCAAGGTCACTCACTATGTGTTGATATGCGTAGACGCTTTAAAACCGACGTTTTCGCAACCTTGTAGAAAAGAAAAAAAAACAAGAAAAAAGAAATATATTAATATAAAAGAAAAATAAAGAACATATGCTACCAACAGTAGTAATAATACATTTTATATTATTTATATATTTATTTTATTTCAGCATAAAAGGACAAAAAAAAAAGGGGGAGAAAATAGAACTAAAGAATTTTCTAGAAATTAAACCAAAATAAAATTCATTTTTCTTAAATTAAATTATTAACTTTTTTGTTTGTTTTAAAATTTTGTTTACTTTAATCGTTTTTATTTTTATGTCTTTTTAGGATACATTGGGCTCGATAGACCAGAAATAATAGACAGATTGAATTTGTCAGTGCAGCAACTTCTGCAGCAGCACGTGGTCGACACGCGACCAGATGACGTCATGCACTACTCTCGTCTGCTCCTGTGTTTGCCTGCCTTGTACGGCATTGACAATCGCATGATCGAAAATCTCTTTTGCAGACACATTAACAAAAACACGGATATGGAGGTTTTGTTAAAAGAAATGCTTCAAAATATGTAGCAGACGGACAAAAAGAAAAATATACTATTTAATTTATTGACACTTTCTGTTACATTCCCAGTACTGTGACGTCATTAGTGTCACGTTGCAGAATCGGCTTGGAAGGCAACTCCAATTCAAAAGGACAAAAACTTTATTCATTTTTTTTAATTGAAAATCTCAAAGTGCAAACTGGACCAATGTGCAATGTATTTTGCATTATTTATTATTATTAATATTGCCCTACAAATGATATTAAATATTTATTATGTGGCCACAAACTTTTTGTTTAGATTCATGAGTGAATTGTTCTTGACAGAAAAAATTGAAAATGTGATGTCAGTTGATTTTCTTTTATGTTGGATGTAAGTAATTACAAAAATATTTGTAATTTTAACATGAAATATTTTTTTATCATTAAGTTTTTTATTCTTTTTTTAATTTATTTTTTTTTTTTTTTTTTTTGTCTTGTTTTTGTTTTGTTTTTGCCTATGAAAGCATAGTTTCAATAAATTTGTGTTAAGATGTTTTCATAACTGAATATTTTACAAAATTTGTTGTATTTTTATTTTTATTGTGTCTGAATTATTATTAATGAACAGAGCATAATTAATTAAATAAGTTTATTCATTTCTTAAATAACAGTATTTTAATCCTTGGTATTTACTTGGATACAAAACTTTTCTAAGTTAAAAAAAAAAAAAAAATGACAAGTGTACAGTTTGGTCAAAAAGACAAACAAACAAACAAAACAAAAATGATTTAGAAAATGTTAATTTTTTTTCTTTCCATTTTAATTTTTTTTTTTTTTTTTTTTCCCCTCATTTTTATTTATTAATTTTTCCTCACCACATAATATTTATCCGCACAAAATTACCGCTGGCTCGGTTTTCACTTATAATATTGTTTTCCAGTTGCAACATGCTCTTGTGTGTACGTGTTGATCACGTAAAAGTATGCATGAGATATTCAGATATTTATTATGCATATTAAATTGGAAATGTGTCAAAAGCAGCAATGAGGTATCTTTATTTAAAAACTTTTTTTTTTTTTTTTTTTTTTAAATCACTGTTTGGAGTAAAAGGTTAGGGTAATTTCTATTTTAAATGTGTGTGTGTGTGTGTGTATATATATATATATATAACATACATATGTATACACATACACACAGACACATTTTTAACATCAAAGTATTATGCTTTTTATTTCTGTTCAGATGTATATCCTTTTTAAATATATTGATTTATTTATTTATTTTTTTTTTTTTTTTTTTTTTATTTTTTTTTTTTTTTTTTTTTTTAAGGCCTATAAAATAGTTACCTCACCAGTAAATTAATGTAAAACATATTCAGCATAAATACATTTTATTCATGTTATTGTAATGTGTGGTTACAAAAGTTTAGTTGTATTTTGTTTGATATTCGAATGAGTGTGTTCATATTATGTATTCATTGTCTTAATACTTCTGTTGGTAAACACATGTCATTCATACTGTAGATGTCAGCTTAACTTATTAATAAATTATTTTTTGATGATGAAAAAAAAAAAAAACTCGACTTGTTTTCATTTTATGTTGTACAATTAATGTTGACAGTTCGTGATATCACTGCCATGTGTTATTACGTTTGGAAGATTGAAAAATGCACATACAAAAAAAAAATAATAAAAATATATATATATATATATATATATATATATTAAAATAAATTAATTATTTATCACATTTATGTGGATGTGTATACTGCATGATGAATATACATATGTACATACAGACAGATGTTCACTGCAAACGTGTACAAATTTAATAGAAAACACATCTTTTACAAAACTCCCTCTGTGTGTGTGTGTGTATATGTGTCTGTGTGTAACTGTGTGTGTTTGTATCTGTATGTGTGTGTATTGCATGCACACACACGTATACACATATAATTGTTACATACGTCAGAGGTTACATACTTGATGTTACAGTGTAACAAAGTCAGTGCTTGTATAAAATGGCTAAACAGATTACGGATTACGAGTTACGGGTTACAAGTTACAGATTACAGGTTACTTTACTCCTTCATTTTCTCAGTTTTGTGTATCAAACAATTATTACTTTTACAGAAAAATAAAACATTACTACACTGCTATCACTACTTCTACTACTACTACTAGTACTTCTACTGCTACTTATACTACTTCTACCACTGCTACTACTACTACTACTACTACTACTACTAATAATAATAATAATAATCATAATAATCATCATCATCATCATAATCATAATCTACCACTGCTGCTATTATTACTGCTACTACTACTACTACTACTACAGTATCACACACACACACACACACACACACACACACACACACATTTTTTAAAAAAGTAACAATTTCTAAAACAAATGACTATTCGACAAGACGAGAAAAGGATTTGAAACGACAAAGCAAGAACGAATTAACAAAGACAAAGTGATGGAGAGAAACGAAAAGGAGAAATGAAAAGATGAATAAAGGGATATATTTTACAAAAGAAGTTATGATTATTACAAAATAAAGAGAAGAAGACTGAAAAAATAAAAGTAGAACGAATGAAGAAAAAAAGTACAAAAAGAATGAATAAATAGAGAAAGAAGATATTAAAAGAAAAAATATCAAAAGTAAGAAAGCTATTACTTAACAATCAAAGACAGAATGAAATGAACTAATAATAAAAAAAAAAAAAAAATATAGATATATATACATTTTTGTTTTAATTGAAAAGAAACAAAATAAGAATTAAAGACAAAAAAAAAAAAAAAAAACAACAAAAAAAAACAAAACCCCACCAACCTTCCCTCCAAAAATAAATAAATTAATAAATAAATAATATAAAAAAAAAAAAAATTAAAAAAAATAAAGGCGAAAGAAAAACCGAAGATTTTAAAAAGCAAAAAAAAAAGAGAAAAAAAGCAACTGATTGAAACAAAAAATGCAGGGTTATGCGTCTGATGCAAAGGTCATTGTACTCAAATCAGGATGTTACGAGTGACAAAGCGGAAGGATACACAGATTACAGAGGATACGAGATTGTACGAGATGTTCTAAAAATAGATTTAAAATCTATTTAAAACTTCCCCATTTACTTAAATATCAAGCCTCTCGGCTTAACTCCATCACGTGATGAGTTCGTGCCTCAGGCAGGGGGTTCGCTATATGGTTCAGTAAAGTGCATGATACGAAGATAACTTTAAAAAAAAAAAAAAAAAAAAAAAAAATATTTATTATTATTATTATTATTATTATTATTATTATTATTATTATTATTAAACCTTTTGCTGTGCTTGTTATTGCTATTATTATTATTATTATTATTATTATTATTATTATTATTATTATTATTATTATTATTATTATTTTAAACTAAATTAAGCCTCTTGTTGTTCTTGTTATTGCTATTATTATTATTATTATTATTATTATTATTATTACTATTACTATTTTATTATTATTATTACTATTTTAACTATATTAAAACTTTTGTTATTGCTATTATTACTGCGTTGTTGATATTATTGTTTTTAGGTTTATTATTTTTTATTACTTATTTATTTATTATTTTTATTTTTATTTATTTTTTAATCATTTATTATTATTATTATTATTATTATTATTATTATTATTATTATTATTATTATTAACTTTTTTAATTTGATTCTTGTTTTAATTATTTTTTTATTCATTTCTTTCTCTTTCTCGTTTATCATAAAAACAATAATAATAAATATTTATACATATGCATATTACTATATATAATCATGTTGAAAGTATATACATGTATATATGTCTGTATGTATCTGTGTGTGCGTGTATGTGTTTCTGTCTGCACACACACACACACACACACACACACACACACACATAATTAATGCATATTTTATTTCATTTTAATATTTGTTTGTTTGTTTCAATGTCGTTTGCTTCGTTTTTTTTTTATTTATTTATTTATTTATTTATTTATTTTTATTTTATTATAATTTTCTCTTTTTTTATGTTTATTCTGAAACATGTACATTTTAAAAATTTTACATTTATTCTACTTCTGTATAAACATTCATATATATATATATACATATTATTACATACATAATTATGCAGACATGTATATACATATGTATGTGTGTGTGTGTCTGTCTGTCTGTCTGTGTCTGTCTGTCTGTATGTATGTCTGGACACACACACACACACAATAAACACACACTTGAATTAATGCATATTTTATTTTTCTGGTTCGACAAACCCTAAACAACCCCCCCATCTCGAACCAGCCGCCCCCCCCCTCGCTCACTGCACTGTCCTACAGCATGAACAATTAGTACACTAATATGATTAGTTTATATCAGTCAAGGCTGCAGCGACATTTTTTTTTTTTTTTTTTTTTTTAAAGGATTCCTATGCGCATGGGCAAGGTCAGATTCAACAAGGTGCAAGAGAGACCGAAAGTGCAACGTCAAGTTGCGACATATTTTTCTGGACGTTGATCACGTACGCCATGTAGAAAGAAAAGATTTAATACGTCTTATTTTTTATCCCATTGTTAATAAGTCATAAATGATGGGGTTCCGGTTACGAGGGTTTTTGCGCCTTGTGAAAAAAATAGAAGTGTTTAGTCACGGTGTTTTTGTTTGTGGTTCCTTAAAAAAAAAAAAATAAAAAAAAATGTATTTGTTTGTTTGTTTATTTTGAATTAGTAGTTTGTAAGAGTATTATTGATTTGTATGGGGTTTTTTTTATTTATTATTTGTGTAATTTTATTTATTTATTTATTTATTTATTTATTTATTTATTTATTTTTACTTACTTATTTATTTATTTTGAATATTCTTATTTTATTTTATTTCAGTTATTTTTTTTTTAATTTTTTTTTTTTTGACGATTTAAGTGTATTACAAATTGATTTATTACACCTTTTATTTCATTTTATTCTAACTTTTGAAAATTCTATTTTATGGTAAATATTTATCATCTTTATTATTATAATCATTTTGTTTTTATTTTCATATTTTACATATTTTACTTTGTTGTTTTCTAAATCAAAGATTTCAGTGAATATAAAATCAAAATACAATATTTTTATATAAATTATTTTATTAAAAAAAGGCATGCAGAGAGAGGCATATAGATTCGAAGCATTTCTATGAAACACACAATTCTTCTTTGTTTCTTCTCTGTCACTCTCTCATCCTTTCTTTCTCTCTATCATACACACACATACACACACACACACACACATACACACATTTGTTTAAAAGATATTGACATAAAAGGTCAGATGTAGATATTAGCACATATGCATTTGTATACAAACAAAGAGACATTCGTGCATATACTTACATACATATATATATATATATACACACACATATATACATACATATGTACACAGGTACGTACACACACATATTCACGCACATACATACACACCATACATATATACGCATACATATATACCACACACACATACTGACTTGCATAAATACACACACACACACACACACATATATATACATACATATACATGCTTACTTACACAAATAACACGCGCACGAATACACGCACGCACACACGCACACGCAGGCGCACTATCTAGCTCCAGTAACCTTTTCCCTAACACGATTTTTACCAGTGAGACGTCCCGTGATTTTCTGTCAACCGCTCGACATTAAAAAATTCTTTCACCTGGCAAATTTAACAACTCTATCCTTGAACAGGGACTGCGTACAGACCGGCACGTCATCCGATGACGTCACAATGATTTAGTACTTTTTGACGGGTGAAAAAAAAAAAAAAAAAAAAAAAAATGATTTTTGACCCGACCTGAGTAGATGCGTTTCTCCGGCCTTGGACTTTTGAATAACGTAGAAGAAAACAATTGGAGTGGAGCGGCCAAAGGCTTTGTTTTGAAGAAAAAAAAAAGTAATAGCAGTGAGAACAACACAGAGATTTGCCGCGTGATAGATAGATTTGTATGTGTGAAAGAAAGAAAGTACAGGCCTCACTGGGAAAAGTACCAGGCGTAAAGATTATTTTTTTTTTTTTTTTTTTTTTTTTTTTTCAGTGAGGTTGAAGTGACATTAAAAATGATTAAGGCATTATTAATATCATAACTGCTGATGTCACGATTATTATTATTTTTGTATTATTATTATTATTATTATTATTATTATTATTATTATTATTATTATTATTTATTCTTTTATTTATTTATTTTTTTAATTTAAGTTTTTATTTATTTATTTTATTTTATTTTTTTTTTATTTTTTTATATATATATATTTTTTTTTTTTTTTTTCTACTCTTTATTTTTTTATTATTATTATTATTTTATCGAGATGGGAAGGACAGGAAAAACAGACAGATAAAAAAAATTACTGAAAACAGAGATAAACAGACAGACAGATATATCGATACATTCTATAGATAGAGAGAGCTAGTCTGATATATAGATAGAGAGCAGACCCATATTCAGAAATTGATGGCCCATAATATACAGGCATGCCCCCTTCCAATCTTTTAAAAAAAATAATAATAATAATAATAAAAATAGAAAAAATAAAAAAATTAATTTGTATCTATTGGTTTGTCTGTCTGTCTATCTGTCTATCAGAAGATGCTATTTCCTACAATCTGGGAAATAAATTTGAAATTTTTATACGACATGGGACCCGTCATTTTCCCCAGTTATCGTCCGACGAACAATATACATGACGTCATAAGAATTAACCAATGACAAGAAGGAACCCAGATGATCTGAAGTGATTAAATTTTACTAAATCTTTTTGCTGACGTACGCATGTAAAAGATCAGGCCTTCATACCCATGAATAACCAGTTGCTGACTGTATTTTGGTTTTTAATTAGTAGCGTGCTGAAAGTTACTTAACAGCAGAAGTGAACTAATAACACTTACATCGAAACGTCATCAGTGATGTGCAGAAAGGAGGGGGGAGTAGCGACATTGGTCCCGGGCATCTATTCCATGGGGGGGGCATCCAATGAAAGTGTGAAATGTTAAAGTAATTTATATATATATATATATATTAATTTCATAATTAATATCTATATCTGTGTATGTGTGTGTGTGTGTATATATATATATACAGATATAGATATTAATTTTGAAATTATTGCTTACTGTTGCATTTTCAACTGGAGTTTGTGAAAGGTCATTTTCAAAGCTGAAATCAATTTTAAATAACAATAATAATAAAATAAGTATATAAGTAAATAAATTAACTATAAATAAATAAATAATGATGATAATGATGATAACAACAACAACAACAACAACAATACAGGATATCTGAGGTCTTTCTTGTGACAAAATCGACTATGTAACCTGACTTCAATTATTACTTAAAAATAATTCCTCTCAGCTAATGTTAAAAAAATGAAACAGTTCAAGTATTTTCTGACAGACGATATCATTTGGGGCACAGAACTTAATTAATATGTCTGATTTATATTTTATTGAATAAAATGTTTATTCTTTCTGTTTCTACATATTCAAAAATGTCTTTCTTTCCCTCATTTATCATATCTACAAATGAGTCTCAAGGTCATTACAGTCATAAATAATCTCTGCATGGCCTTGGACAACCTTGAATTTACCTATTTTTTTACTTATCTATTTTCTTATTTAGCCATTTGTAATCTAAATATTTGTTTATTTGTTTGTTAACCTATTTAATTATCTCCGTTTTTTTTTTTCTTTCGTTTTTTTTTGTATATATATGTATGCATGTAGTTTAGGATTTTGAATATTCTCTGTTTTATATACGTCTGATTAGACTCTGCACGTAGACAATATTCATCAACGCACTGGCGCAGGAGGACAAAGTCTAATCACGACCTCACCAACCCCGTCAGATGCCGCTGACGAGACTCGAACGTGTGGCACTCATTCTCCCGTATTCCGAAGGTGGACGATGTTACCGTTCGGCCACCGAGACAACCTTAATGTATGTATGTATGTATGTATGTATGTATGTATGTATGTATGTATGTATGTATGTATGTATGTATGTATGTATGTATGTGTGTGTGTGTGTGTGTGTGTATGTATTATGTGTGTGTGTGTGTGTGTATGTATGTATGTATGTACGTATATCTGTACTAGTGTACTCATCTGTGTGTGTGTGGTTTTGTAGGTGTGTAAGTCGTTTGATTTATTTCTGTATGTGTGTATGTATGTATATACATGTATGTCTACTTGTGTGTGTGTGTCTGTGTGTGTATTCTGTGTGTGTGTCTGTGTGTGTGTTGTGTATTCTGTGTGTGTGTGTGTGTTTGTGTGTGTCTGTGTGTGTGTATGTGTGTGTGTGTGTGTTGTGTGTGTGTATTCTGTGTGTGTGTGGTTATTACTTTTGATTAAAAGTTCATTTGGTCATGCAACTGGAAAATTTTTTTTTTTTTTTTTTCACAGACCCGAGGCAAAATATTGAACCATGATTCAGATTTGTCAATATTTTTTCTTTGTTTCCTTTTGTTTATATATAAACAGAGAGAGAGAGAGAGAGAGAGAGAGAGAGAGAGAGAGAGAGAGAGAGAGAGAGACGTGAGAGTGTGCGAGTAACATTATTACAGTTAATTATCAGAAACCTAGATAATTATTTAAAATAATAATAATAATAGCAACAACAACAACAAAAACAATAATAACAATAATAATAAAAAATAATAATAATAAATAAACAAGCAAAAAAGATAAAAATTGTTTTAAAATTAAAATAAAGAAAGAAAGAAAGAAAACCACTCGAGGCCATTTCCAAAAGATTTTTTTTTTTTTTTTTTTTTCGTTTTTACATCATAATGGTCGCCATTAATAGCGAACTCCCTCCCACTGGTAAAAACCAATCTACATCTGTGACGTCATTGATGACACTGTCTTACCAAATTCGTTCATCGCTCCGCCATTCTGAGAGCTCCAACCAGGAAGTTACATCCGATCAATGATCCGTCAGCTACGAAGGTCAGCTCGTCAGCCAATCAGATTCCTCGTACGGACTGTTACCGTTTTCTTACGATCGATGAATTAATATTCTCACGTTCGCATCCTAGAAGTGCAGATTTGTCAGTTAGTTTAGAGCCCGTAAAGGAGTGAGGTTAGGGGTGGGGGGGAGAAGATGTTATTACGTAATTAGGTATTTGATTCACAGAATTTTAATGTTTTTTTTTTTTTTAATTTTATTTAAAAAAATATATTTTCTAGTATTTTCTTTAGAAATAGTGAGTATGAGTGTGTACTAATAAAGTATCATTATCATCATCATAATCATTATTATTATTATTATTATTATTATTATTATTATTATTATTACTATTATTATTTTAAATAATTAGTTAAATTAGTGAAATTAAGTTTATCGAAAATAAAATGAAAAATAAATAAAATTAAATCTAGATACCTCTCTCTCTCTCTCTCTCAGTCTCTCCCCCCTCTCTCTCTCATTCTGTTTCTATCTCCTTTTCTCTGTCTTTCTGTCTCTGTTTTCCCCCACCTTTCTCTAATACCCACATACAGAGATATACACATACACTTCACTGTTCCATGTTATTACAGATATCTGTGTAATGTTTGTAGTGAGTAGTATATATGTATGTAATATATATCTGTCTGTCTAGGTATCTGTAAATCTAAGTATCTATATGTGTATATATCTCTGTGTCTAGGCATGCACGTATGAGTGTGTATGTATGTATTGTTGCGTGTCTGTGTGTACGTGCGTCTCTGAATGGCTATATATAAACGCTACGCCAGCTCAAAAACATAAACAAATTTCAATAGTTAGTACACGAGTCTTTTTTAATATAATAACAATAAATAATAAAAAAAAAAAAAATTTAAAAAAATAAAATGAAACAAAAAAAAAAATAATAATAATAATTTAAAAAAAAATAATAAATTAAATAGAAACAATTGTTTATGACCATAGTTTGCGATTTATTCCAGAACAAAATAATTACTTCGTGTTTATTTTACTAGCTTGTGGACGAAAAATGTCGGTCACCTGACCTTGAAACGTAATGTTTATGACCCAAATACGAGCCTCATTTTGACTGACCCGTTTGTCCTGCGTTTTTGTGGTATTTCGTAGAAATAGTTTTATTGCGTTAGAATGGAATTATCATTATGCCGGTTCAGGCTGCTTTGGACAAAATCAATCGATATATTTCTTTGTTACTTTTAGCACCAGCCCAGACAAAGTAGGCACGTGCAGTTATACATATACACATTGAGAGAGAAACAGAGAGAGAGAGAGTGAAAGAGGAAAAGATTCAGATATACATGTACATGCACAAATGAGAGAAATATGAATGAAATATAATAAAGAAAAATGGCAAATTGAAGGAAATTAGAGAGAGAGAGAGAGAGAGAGAGAGAGAGAGAGAGAGAGAGAGAGAGAGAGAGAGAGAGAGAGAGAGAGAGATGAAATAAAACGAAAAATGGCAACATGACATTAAACGGGAATGACAGAAAATGAGCACGAAAATAATATAAAATGAAACTAATAACACTGTCCTCTGTGCAATTATCAAACCAGTAACCTTTCATTTGATTTACACTTTATCCAAAGCACAAGACACACATAGAGAGAGAAACATGGACAGAAACACAGATGTACAGAGATAAACAAACAGATAGTGGAAAATACAGAAAGAAAAAAAAGAATAAAGAAACGGAGAGATAAAAAAAATGAAACAATGTCAGAATATGAGATTAATTTGCAGAACTGAGAAAAGACAGATAAAATAAAAAAAATATAAAAAAAAATAAAAATAAGAAGAAGAATAAGAAAGAAACACAACAAAACAAAAAGAAACGAAAATCAAAAATGTTCACATGTCGATTCGAAATGCAACATATCCTATAAATATTCTGCGCAGTCTGTTCTGGTTGCGCTAGTGTAATCGAAAACTGACGAAAATATTTCTCGAACATTCCCGAAGCGTCGTTCATTCATTTATGCACTCAACGCCCGCTCAAAGCTTTCGGGTCGATTCTAAAGCCCGGACTTTGCCGATTGCTTTCGATCTTTTCCGACGTTTGTGTTTTCAAACGATGCGGTCTTCATTTTCATTGGAATCTGTAATTGCAGCATTGCTTATGACTGTGTGATATATTAACATATATTTTTTATTATTATTTATTTATCTTATTTTGTTTTGTTTTGTTTTATTTTATTTTATTTTATTTTATTTACCTTATTTAATTCATTTTTTTTTTTTAAATTTTATTATATGTATTTATTTATATTTAGTTTATTTTTATTTTTATGTTATTATTGTAGTTGTTGTTGCTACTGCTTTTATTGTATTTTTTTTTGCAGGTTCATCCGTCTGTCTCTTAGTCTGTTTTTACGTTTGTGTGTGTGTGTTTCTGTCTGGCTGTATGTAGGATATACGTACATGTGTGTGTACATACTGAAATTTTTTATGTATTTGTAGTATTAGCTATAACAAAACATAACTTAATAAAATAAAGATGAGTTTTTAAAATGAAAATTAATTTGAATTTTGACTTTGCATAATTAAATTGTATCTTCTTCTTCTCTCTCTACCTCCTTTTTATTTTATTTTATATTATTAGTTTATATTATTATTTTATATTATCGTCTTTTTTTTTTTTTTTTTTTTTTTTTAATTCACTTCCTTTTTTTTAACTTTTTTTTTTTCCCCTTCGTTCTTAACAATGTAGACAACACAAACATGAAATTAAAAATTATTTCAGTTAGGTAACTTCCAGTATGTTACTAATTAAAAACCAAAATAAAATTACTAATCGGTTATTCGCGGACCTATATGAGCTGATCAATTACAGGTGTGGTCAACAAAATTATTAACTATATGTCATCAGAATAGCTCATCTCTCATTGGTTAATTCTGATGACGTCATATCGATTGTTTGTTGGAAGATCACTCGGTAATAATGTACAGAAAATAGAAAAAGACAGGAAAAGCTGTACGTATTTATTAATTAAGAATTATTATTATTATACTTACGTAATCTTGCTTCTATTATTACTCTTGTTAGTATTCACAAACACATTACATACATACAAATACACACACACACACACACACATATATACACACACGCAAACACCGATATATGCATACAAACCCAAATATATAATTAATTATATATATATATATATATACATAAACGTATACAATCACATAAAAATACAACATATATACAGACACATACACTGAAATACACATTAATACACACACACACACACAAAACATACATACATATTACACAATACGACATATACACATACAAAATATATATACATACATACTTAAACAAACACCCAGTCATATTCATACGCAAACATACATTCATGCTTAATTCACGATACAACCAGACAAACGCGTTAAACACGGACTGCGACAAACTCACGCGTACACAATA
This sequence comes from Chrysomallon squamiferum, assembly GCA_012295275.1. NCBI lineage: Eukaryota > Metazoa > Mollusca > Gastropoda > Neomphalida > Peltospiridae > Chrysomallon > Chrysomallon squamiferum. Next base: position 6,498,662 of record CM022674.1, read on the forward strand.
CAAACAAGCACACACACCCAACACACACACACACACACACACAAAGAGACACACAAAGAGAAACATACACAAAGAGACACACACAGAGGCAAAGAGACACACACACACACACACTAAGAGATACACACACACACACACTAAGAGAAACACACACACACACACAAAGAGACACACACAAAGACAAAGTGAAACACACACACACACACTAAGACAAACACACACACGCACACTAAGAGGTGGAAAAAGCGCGCGCAATGTTCTCAGGGCTTAACGACCGGCGCAACCGAATTTCCGGTCTCGTGACTGGTTGCCTAGGTAACGAGAAGTTCGGTGAACTCTGTAATTTGTAGTTTTGTTGATGTGTATGTGTTAGTTCTACAAGGCCACTTACCTATAAGCTGTACAAAGGCGACTGACTTCTGCGGTGTATAACAAAGCCGATTAGTGGCAGACGCAAGCCAGAACAGAAACATTTTGAAATAATTCCCAGAGAGAGAGAGAGAGAGAGAGAGAGAGAGAGAGAGAGAGAGAGAGAGAGAGAAAAAAAAACAAATACGGAGTATTTCGTCTAGACTGGGTGACTGGTTTTTTTTGTCTGTCTTTGTTCAGCTTATTATTTATTTATTTATTTATTTATTTTAATAACTGTATTAATTAATTTTATGAATTTTGTCATTTTGTTATATCTATATCTATATATAGATAGATAGATTATTATTTTAGTAGAAGCAGCAGCAGTAGTTGTAGTAGTAGTAGTAGTAATAGTAATAGTAGTAGTTGTTGTTGTAGTAGTAGTGTAATTTAATTACTTTTTTTTTCAGTTTTACATCTGCTAGGTTTATTGTAATCTATTCTATTCAGTTATTAGCTTATTTACTTATTTTAAAAAAAATAAAAAAAAATAAAAAAAATTATTTGTTTGTTTATTTTGTAGCTGTTTAGATGGTGGAGCCGGTGACATTTTTTACTGCTGCTACGACCATTACAACTACTACAACTGCTGTTACTAATGATATTGTTAGTAACTAGAGCTAGAAGTAGTATTGTTTATTTATTTATTCATTTATTTATTTATTTATCATCATGATTACAAAAAAAAAAAAAAAAAAAAAGAAGAGCGATTAAAAATATTTACTGTTTACTACATCACCTAGGTGTACCATCCCCCCTATACCATTACCCCTACACCATCCCTATTTCCACTTACCCACCAATCCCCTCCACCACCACCACCCCCCACTCCCGGACGCTTTTTCTACACTTTAGCAACCGGTTCTCTCCCAAACACGAAAGAACAACGTGCTAATTGCCGCGTTACTTTGCAAGTTGTTTAGTGCATAGTTGTCATAAATTAAATTCGACCAATCACCGAAGGGCTCCCAAGTCGGCCAGAAAGTGCAACGTGACCTTGCGAATATTATCGAAATTCGTGTGTCTTAATCCACGAAGTACATTCGTCGAATTCCGTTAGCATATATGTATATATATACAAACAAACACACCTTTAAGAATGGGACTTAATCTTCTAGATTAAATCACGTTTGTCCTATGTTCACAGAAGCGAACGAAAACAAAGAGGGTTATACCTAGCGGAAAATAAGTGCGGAGGAGGGTGTAACATAGAACAGCGAAAAATAAGGAAAAGATAAAAAAAATAAAAATAAAAAAAATATATATATATATTTTGATTAACAGATGAGTAAATTTCGTTAATTTATATTAATTTATTACAGGAAAAATGTTGGGTTTCTTTGTGTATATTTTTATTTTTTATTTCATTTTTTGTGGGGTTTTTTTTTTGGGGGGGTTATTTCTTAATGTTTTTCATCCATCTGTCTCTATATCTATCTATTAAATTGTGTGTGTGTGTGTGTGTGTGTACTAACATACACACTGATTTGTTTGCATTTTTGAATCTATACAAGTAAATCTTAATTTTATGTTATTTTGCTTTCTTTATCTATTTTATTTTCACTTGTTTTATTTTATTTTATTTTATTTTATTTTATTATATTTATATATTAATTTATTTATTTTGTTGTTTTATTTTTGGGGGGTTACTACTTTTAGTTTTCACCCTGAAATTTTTAAATTATAATTAGTCACATTATGCACATGTCTGTTTGACTATGTGTCTGTCTATTTCCCGCAGCAGTGTTTTTTTCTAAATTATATTTTACAAGTGTCACGCAGTTCAAATAGGTAGAGAGAAAATAAAAACGTGTTGTTAATTTCCTTTATTTTATTATCTTTTTAATGGAATCATGCTTGAGTGAATGATGAAATATACATGACATGCATTTCTTTTTTCATTTTCATTGCTATTTTTATTTTTATTTTTATTTTTATTTTTATCGTTTATTTTTCTTTATTCAAACAACTTTCACTAAAACCTCAGCAGTAGCACGTGATTTAAAAAAAAAAAAATTATATATATTTTATTATATTAACATGTATTAATTATAATATATGTTCTGTGATTAAATAAATAAACAAACAAACAAACAAACAAACAAATAAAACTTTCAGATAAAGAAAAAAATATTCAATATAACTTTACTTTATTTCCTTTTTATACCTTTTTTTTATCTCTTTTACTTTCTTTCTTTCCTTGATTTTCATTCCTTTCCTCTCTTTCCATCAGATTTTATAAAGGCCCAGTACAGAAATACACTCACTTTGTCTTTACGCAGTATGAAACTTGGGAGTGGTACGTTACTTCACTGTATGTAACCCGTCTTTTGATTGGATGACGCAACCGCACTTGGTGTCCGCTATAACGAACCTGTTTCACTGGGAGTAGATAGATATAGGTAAGTATATAAACCACGGCTAATAAAAGGAAATCACAAAGGAAGGGCAAATACTGTACTAACGAAATATTTTTGTTATTATATTAATAAACCCATGGCGTGTTGAAGATAAAAAGAAGTAGAAATTTCGTGTGGTGATTTTTGGCTAATTTTCCTGCTGAGCGCTTGGCGTCTGGGAATGTGTGCATGCACGTGTGTGTGTGTCTATTCAGGTGTTTGTACATGTTGGGAAGATATGAGTGTGAGTTGTAGTTTAGGTTAAATTAAATGTACACAAACAGAAAGCTTGACACACTGTCAGACGTAGACAGACAGACAGGAAACCATTTTGATCAGATACAGACAAAGCGACAGACACAGATAGGTAGAGGGACTGTCATATAAAGCGACATTTATACAGACAGACAGAGATACAGACAGGCAACGAAACAGACTCATAGACAGATGGACAGATAGACTGTCAGAAGACTGATCCATAGATATGTAGATCGACAGACAGACAGACAGACAGACAGAGTGATGTCATGATCAGACCTCATCCACTGAAAAAACAGACATGGGATTGACAGGTTTTGTCACAGTTAATTTTACCTCTGTGTACTGGTTTTCATTTCTTAACGTGTATTTTATGTCGGGTACTGACTCAAGTTTCATGTTTGGATCGTCACCGTGCTTGGTTACCGACATATAAACCTTAGATTCGTAACAACAGCGAAACTTATCTCCGCTTCACACCGTTAACAACCGCAAAGAACCATTTTTTTGGCCAGGATTTGGTTTCCGATGAAAAAATAATCATAATAATGTTGTTGGATCTTTTTTTTTTTTTTTTTTTTTTTTTTTTTTTTTTTAATTTTAAAAACAACAATGAACTCGATGTATTGTCGAATGGAATTTATCTCCCCCCCCACCATCTGCACTGCTCTCAGATAACCCTCTCTCCCCCCTCACATTTTTCTGTGGCATAAAAGGAATTCAAGTTTGCTGTTCGCGTTACGACATGCCACAAACTGTTGCGTGCCTTACGACGTCATTGTAGTTGTTACTGGAGAAATGAATCATTTACCGTTTGTCTGCGATTCCTACGTTGTAGTTTCTTAATAATAATAATAATAATAATAATAATAATAATAATAATATGTATGTATGTATGTATGTATGTATGTATGTATGTGTATGTGTGTGTGTGTGTGTATGTATATGTTTATGTATCAAGGAATGTATGTATGTATACAGACAGAGTAACCTTAATATTCTTACTCGTATTATTAGTAACAGATGTTGTTGCTGCTGTAGTAGTGATAGTTGTAGTAGTAGTGGTAATAGTAATATACGTAGCAGTAATAGTAGTAGTTGTAGAAATAGTAGTAATCGTATTTTTAGTAGAAGAAGTCGTTGTACTGTGTTATTGATGTTGCTGTCGCTACCGTTATATTACTTTTTCCTTTAAACTCTGACGTCTTCACACACACACACACACACACACACACACACACACAGTGTTGTTGTTATATTTGAAGCATATTTTTCCACACTCTATGTTCGATGCCTTTATTTATATAAGTAAAACTATTACTATCAATCAATCCAGAAAAGAAATGGACATAGCAACCTCTCTCTCTCTCTCTCTCTCTCTCTCTCTCTCTCTCTCTCTCTCTCTCTCTCTCTCTCTCTCTCTCTCTCTCTCTCTCTCTCTCTTTTAAAATGACTTCTCAGTACACCACAGTTAAGAAAACTGACAGAAAAATAAAACAAATGTAGGTGTTAGAAGCTCATTGTCTTGAAAACATCCATGTATATTTCTACACGCTCGTTAATTGATTTTTTCTCTAATTACGGACTCTTCAAAAATGACAGCTGGGGTCAATAACCTATCGGTCGTCGTGCCGTTATGCACTAACTAACTAACATCGCATAAGGTCGTTGACATGCCGTAGGGGTGGTGGTCAATCCACGAAAAATGTTGCTGTGGTCATCGGTCGGGATCAGGCGATGCTTGCTGTCCGTCTGGTGGCTGAGCAGTCTGCTAACTTGTCTCCGCCTCGCAAGAATTTCCGGTCACTTCCACTGCGCATGAGCAAAAGCAGACCGCGGGAAAGCGTTTGTGAGTAGGCGATGTTTTGATTTATTAACGGGAGCGTTCAAACTGAAGTTAAACGTTTTTTTTTTTTTTTTTACTTGTATCGTGTCTTCTGGTGTTTTGGGTTGTTTTTTTTTTCTTGTTTTTTTCCTGGTTTTTTTTTTTTTTTTAAATTTATTCATTGTTTTTGTTGTTGCTATCCATTTTTTTCTTTTATTTATTTCGTTATTATTATTATTATTATTATTATTATTATTTTTATTATTATTTTTTTTTATTTTTTTTTATTATTTTTATTATTAAATATATTAAATAGTAGTAGCAGAAGTAGTAGTAGCAGCAGCAGCAGCTGTAGTAATAGTAGTAGTAGTAGTTGTTGTTGTAGTACTAGTAGTAGTAGTAACAAAAAAAAAAAAAAAAAAAATATTATTAATAATAATCTCATTATATATCCACAAAGTTGTCAACGACACAATTAAATTAACAAACAAAATGAAAAAGAAAAATTAAAAAATACAAACAAAAACATCTGTCTCACCTATTCATAAATAAATATTTTCGCACAAACAAAATAACATGCATTAATTGTTTGTTTTTGTTTGGCTTTTTGTTGGGGCATATTTTTTTTTTTTTTTTTTTATTTTTTTTTGTTGTTGTTTTTTTTGTTGTTTTGTTTTTTTTTCTTTAACACAGCAACGACATGTTTTCAAGTAACCATACCACCTTAATTATTCTTCTTTTTTTTTTTCTTCTTCTATATTTACTCGAGACTTATCACATTTCCAGCTGTCCTTGAAGTAATATCAATATGCATTATTATCGTCTGCTACCGTACAGGGTATTCGGAGTTGACATGTTCCCGCTCTGAAGGTCAAGTCCGTGTTACGAACGTAGATAATTCGAATCGGTTTTAAGCGTCAACGCAGAAGTTTTCCGAAGGTTTCCGACCGTTTTGAATATCACGCGCCGAAGGACAGATTTGTAAAGTGTTCTATGATAAACATAATTAATACTCTTTTTCTGTTATTATTATTTTTTTTTCTTCTTTGTATTTTAAACCAGCATTTTTGTCACAGTTCAGTTGTCGAAGATCGTAAAACTGATATATTACGTCAGCTGGTAAGACGAAAGACAGCGGATGTATTTTAAGACAGTTGATATGTTTGTAAGACAGTTGATAAGTTGTTAGACAGTTGATATATTGTAAGACAGTTGATATGATGTAAAACAGTTGATATGTTGTAAGACAACTGATGTTGTTAGACTGTTGATATGTTTGTAAGACAGTTGATAATTTGTTAGACAGTTGATATGTTTGTAAGACAGTTGATATGACGTGAAACAGTTGATAAGTTGTAAGACAGTTGATATGTTTGTAAGACAGTTGATATGTTGTAAGAGAGTTGATATGTTGTAAGACAGTTGATATGTTTGTAAGACAGTTGATAAGTTGTAAGACAGTTGATATGTTGTAAGACAGTTGATATATTTGTTAGACAGTTGATATGATGTAAGACAGTTGATATGTTTGTAAGACAGTTGATATGATGTAAGACAGTTGATATGTTTGTAAGACAGTTGATAAGTTGTAAGACAGTTGATGTTGTAATACAGATGATATGTTTGTAATACAGCTGATATGATATAAGATAGTTGATATGTTGTAAGACAGTTGATATGTTTGTAAGACAATTGATAAGTTGTAAAACAGTTAATAATACAAAAGACAGCTGATGTATTTGAAGACATTTGATATATTGTAGTACAGATGATATGTTATAATACAGTCGATATTATGTAAGACCGTTGATGTTTCGTAAAACAGTTGATGTTTGGTAAGACAGTTGATGAGTTGTAAATCAGTTGACATGTTGTACGTCAGTTAATATATGGTAAGACCGTGACTGTTTTGTAAGACAGTTGATGTGTTGTTAAGACAGTTGATGTGTTGTTAGACAGATGATGTGTTGTTAGACAATTGATGTGTTGTTAGACAGATGACAAAATATTCAATGAATATTTAATTTGCACGTCATTCATTTATTTATTCAAATACATCTATTAACTTTACTCGCTTAATCATTCGTTGAGTCAATATGTTTATTCACTGAGCATTTGCTGATTTATTGTTATTAATATTGTTATTATTATTGTTGTTGTTATTGTTATTATTATTGTTTTTATTATTGTTATTATTATTGTTATTATTATTATTATTATGTCGAAAATGTATTTTAAAAATGATCTGTTTACTTTACCTATTTGCACTTGATACGATATCTTCTATTTAAAAAAAAATTATTTACACGTCTATCTGGAGATTAACTGTTACTGATTTATTTATTAAACCTCCGTCTGCAGCTGGTTTATGCCATAAAGCCTCAGGGCAACTTCGATCGACACATTCCATTTGCTTATTGCGTGTATTCCGTTTGCGTGTGCATATCGAACGAACGCGTCCGTTTCAAGTGCGCCTGCGCAGTATTCCTACTTGCATTTCAGACGGAAAAAGAAGTCTGTTCTTTTCCTTTACCTGTTGTTCATTTTATTAAATTTATTTTTTACATAAATATTAAAACTGTTTAAATTTGAATTATTGAAAAAAAAAGAAAAAAAAAAAGAGTTCAAATTAAGAAACGTTTGCAGTGATATGTTCGTGGTTTTAGGGAGGGTCTCTCTCTCTCTCTCTGCCTGTCTCTCTCTCTCTCTCTCTCTGCCTGTCTCTCTCTCTCTCTGTCTCTCTCTCTGTCTGTCTCTCTCTATCTGTCTGTCTGTCTGTCTGTCTGTCTGTCTCTCTCATCCTGTCTGTCTCTCTGACTCTGTCTCTCTGCCTGTTGTCTCTCTCTCTACCTGTCTCTCTGTCTGCCTGTCTCTCTGCCTGTCTGTCTCTCTCTCTGTCTGTCTCTCTCTCTCTCTCTCTCTCTCTCTCTCTCTCTCTCTCTCTGTGTGTGTGTGTGTGTGTGTGTGTGTGTGTGTGCCGGCGCAATTTTCATCACACACACATAAAAAGATAGAGAGTGGAATAGATTCATATATACTTGAACACATTTACAGTAACATATATCCATACAGAAATACTCTTTCTTACACATGCATCTGCAAACACAAGCACATATTTATTCATTTTAACTCTGTAAGCGGAACTTTCTTGCTAATAATATTTTCAGCCAATGGGAGACGTCGACCTCAATTCACCTCGGTTATCTAACGTACTTCCCGATTGTCTCACATGAAAATCGAGACTTCCGACTAATAGTCAGCTGTTGTTATAACACTGAAACGTGATCGTATCATCTCGTTAGTTTCCTTGTTTGCCTGTCACTTTTTCTCAGTTCTTAACAAGCATCTGTCTGTCACACTCTCTATCTCTCACATTGTATTTTTTTTTTCTCTTTGTGTCTCTGTCTCATTTCTTTCTCTTTCAAACTATAAACCTTCTCTCTCTCTCTCTCTCTCTCTCTCTCTCTCACACACACACACACACACAGACACATACACGCACATACACACATTCTTTCTTTTTCATTCTTTCTGTTTCTTTATCTCATATTCTTTTTCATCTCTCTCTCTCTCTCTCTCTCTCTCTCTCTCTCTCTCTCTCTCTCTCTCTCTCTCTCTCTCTCTCTCTCTCTCTCTCCATATTAACCTGAATTTAAAAAAAAATTCAAATCTCGTTTGTTTTCCTTACGTCAGAAAACCTAACATTAACAGATGTTCGATTTTTCGATAAAAAATAATTTAAAATGTTTAAATCGAAGTCAGGTTTCAAATTTTAATTCTTTTAACTTAATTATAATTCTATCGGCATCTTCAAGGTTTCTGATAGAAGTCTTTTATTTATTCCTTAAATACTCCTAAAAGTTAAGCACGTGGATTCGAATTTTATACATTCAGTAACATGTTTTAATTTTGCTGTAATACATTATATTGGCATTTTCAAGGCAAATTGGAAAAGAATACTTATAGCAAATTACGTTTATTAAAAAACGCCTAAAACTTGATGCTTGATTTTCACAAAAGATTTATTTGATGTCCTGTGGGTCTTAGAATGTCACGTGATTTCAGAATCATTACTTAGCTTAATTAAGTATGGTGAATAATACTTTAAGTTACGAAATGTCTATATTTAAAAAAAAATTAAATTAAAAATTAAAAAACAATTGTAATTAAAATGTTTTTTTTTTTTGTTTTTGGTGTTGTTTTTTTGTGGGGGTTGTTGTTGTTGTTTTCTTTATTTATTATTAGTCTCTTTTTAAATCTAATGATAATAAAAGAAAATATACAGGCCGTTTTATTTTCAATAGAGACATATAGAGAGTTTTAAAACACAAAATATATTATTATTTTGCATTTTATGTGTGACATTAATGTCACGTATACTATTAATAAATCTGCTATTGTTACTATTACGACTAGTAGTTCTACTTCTACTACCTCGAGATCTGCTACTACTGCTACTGCTATTGTTTTTACATAACAATAGTATTAGAGATAGAGTTAGTATTAGTAATAGCAGAATTAGTAATGTTAATGGTAGTAGTAGTAGTAGTAGTAGTAGAGCTAGCAGTAATAATAGTAGTGGTAGTGGTAGTGGCAGATGCAGCAGTAGTGGTAGTTTTATTTTGAATATCAGTTGTTTTATTACATTTAACTAAAAACGTAACAAATTAATTTAAAAAAATAATAATAATAATATGACATACTCTTGATTAACAAAAATAGATTTAATATTTACGTTTTCCCCGTGTCTTCTTTCTCTTTCTGGAAATACTACGAGATCCACTATAAAATACGGAATGCATTCAGGCAACAATTACATACGTCAAACCAAAAAAAAAAAAATATATGACGTGTTAGAAATATATTCTATTTGGCGCTAAAATTCTAAATTTGTCCTACTAAAAATAAATATTATGCCATCGGCTGCAACTGCGAAATCGACACCCCAAGGTTGAACGTGTGGGTTGTTTCGGAAAGTTCAAATGCCTCTCCACTGCCTTTCAAGATATCCAAGTGACGTCATACGAGTATATTTGTAGAAACAAATAAGGAAAATGTTTCGTTTGTTGTTAACGTAAAACATTCTACAAAAGGGTGTGGTGAACTTTGAGTGGGATTTTCAACAGTGTGACGTGTGTTTATCTATCTAATAAGGAAACTGACGACAATATGTTTCAGAATTTTTTTTTTTTTTTTTTTTTAGTAATGTTATTTATTTATTTATTTATTTATTTATTTATTTATGTGTTGTTTTGGTTATTATTATTATTGTTGTTGTTGTTGTGGTTTTGTTGCATTCGTTTGTGTTTTTTTTTTTTTTTTAAATCAGGAACAAACTTTTATGCATAATAAAAATAACAGCAATAATTTGTTGCTGGCCC
>CM022674.1:6511435-6533935 GCA_012295275.1 Chrysomallon squamiferum
CGGTCCTGGGCTAGCGCTGAAAGTCCGGAACGTGCCGAGAAAGACCTTGATCTAGTTTTTAAAGCGGAGTACGGTGTTCATCTATTTTTACCCTTCGGCTGACGTGGTTGTCCGCAGATACATTTTCATCGATATTTACCGAATTCCGGTTAATGATATTTTTCGTTTTGTTTTTTTGTTGCGACGTTTTAAAAATTTAAGAGAAATACTAATGATAATGATAATAATAATAATAGTAATAGTAATGATCATAAATTTTTTTAAAATAATTATGACATAAATTTCTTCCGGGTTGGGGATAATGTGTTAGTTTTTTTTTTTTAATGGTTTTGTGGGGGATTTTTTGTTTGTTTATTTATTTATATAATTTAATTTAATTTAATTTATTAATTTTTATTGTTATTTTTTTTTTTTTTTTTTTTTTTTTTTTAAATTTAAATTTTATTATAATAATGCTTGCTATAATTTTGTTTTGTTTTAATGACATCTTGGAACCAGTGACACTTTTCTTTGTCTACGTTGACCACGTTTTCTTCTTTCTTTATTTCTTTATTTATTTACTTATGTTTATTATTTTTATTATTATTATTATTATGTTTCTTCTTCTTCTTCTTCTTATTATTATTATTATTTTCTTCTTGTTCTTTATTTCTTCTCTTTTTTGGGGGGGGATAAATTCGAGAATGTTCATATTATCATCACCATAATGCTCATTTCTTGCTCATAGACAGAATAAAAAGACGAAGAATCGCAAAAAGCAAAATAATAAATTAATATTCAGTCAATATATGTAATAAAATTTCATCGATTTATGTTTCAGGGAAAGAAAAACATCCTTAAAACATAACACGAAAATATAATTAAGTATTTCTTTTGTCGGTTATTAATTCATTTTTGTTTAATTGCTGTTATTTGCTTGTTTGTGATTTTATTTTATTTTATTTTATTTTATTTTATTTTTTTTATTATCATTATTATTTATTTCCTTATTTATTTTTTTATTTATTCATTTAATTACTTTATTTATTTTTATCGATGACGCTCTTTCTTAATCATAATTATTTCTATTCCACCACACCCAGATAAAAAAAAAAAAAAAAAAATTAAAAATAAATTCTCGCACGTTCACATTCGTGGTCTGTCGTCTAGTGAATGTTATCGCCATGCTGTGTTTGATTCATTCACTCACGTTCAGAAATTTGTGTTTACAATAAAAACTGTTAACTCACGTTTTCGTTAATAACTTTGTTTTTAGAATCTCTCTCTGAGAGTGTAGAGAGACTAGCACGTAATAAATAACTTAGTTAGTACATCCCTCTGTAGACAGACTCAGAAATAAATATACTCATAATAACGTAACGCTCTCTCTCTCTCTCTCTCTCTCTCTCTCTCTCTCTCTCTCTCTCTCTCTCTCTCTCTCTGTGTGTGTGTGTGTGTGTGAGTTTTGGATGGGCGATAAATACACATAATAATAGTTTTTAGTCTCTCTCTCTCTCTCTCTCTCTCTCTCTCTCTCTCTCTCTCTCTCTTTATATTTGTATGTGTGTTGAATGGGCGATATATACACATACCAGTTTTAGTCTCTCTCTCTCTCTCTCTCTCTCTCTCTCTCTCTCTCTCTCTCTCTCTCTCTCTCTCTCTCAGTGTGTGTGTGTGTGTGTGTGTGGATAGACTGAAAGACAGATACATACACAAGTACATCTGTAAACTGTATAAACCATATTTACTCAGATAACATTCTATCAGCTGAACAGACAAGTTAATTAAAATCGAATCTTTCAAGTCGTTTGTCCTTCCGTGTATAAAGCTGTAAGATCTAAATATAGTAACAAAAGATTTTGGAATTTGTTCACGTTCGTGGGATTTCTCAGGAATTTCAAACACGATATGTAAAATATTTATTCAAAAGGGCGGCTCGGGTACTGTTAATGTTGGGTGAGTTAAAAATGTATATTGAAATAAATTATGCTAGAACTGAACAAATATTGGCTGTTTTTGACGAGGGTATTATTATTATTTTTATTTTTATTATTATTATTATTATTATTATTATTATTATTTCTGTCTTTTTTATTTATCATCATAACTATTATTACTATTTATTGTTTTAATTTACATACTATTTATTATTATTATCATTATTATTGTTAATATTATTGTTGTTTTTATTATTACTCTTCTTCTTCGTCTTAGTATTATTATTATTTACTTTCACACACACACACACACACACACACACACACACACACACACAGAATAGACAAACAAAACGGATTTTTAACAGTGTCAATAAAGCTTATATTTAATCTAACCAAATTTAAATAAATTATAATTGTTCAAATATGTTTTTATGATTATTCAATTTCGAAATTTATTCCTCTCTATATTTGTAAATCCCTAAGAATTAATTTGTAGAACATTTCATTATTATTATTATTATCATTATTATTATTATTATTATTATTATTATTATTATTATTATTATTATTATTATTATTATTAAACAATTTTTCCTCAGTAACATATTTTTTTCAAAAATAATAATTTTATTCATTTGTTTGTTTATGGTTATTTTAAATCGACAGAAATAATTAAATAAACGTTGTAACATAATCACAAAAAAAAAAATCAATAAATAAATTAATAAATTTAAAAAAAAAAAAAAAAACTTTAAAACATTAGGAAAAATAATATAAAATAAACAAATAGAAATATTTTAATTTCATTATTTCTCGAAATTTTACAGTACATGTTTATTTCTTGATATCGATACTTATTACCTTGATATCAAAGAAGGTCCACCGACTATATGGCATAACGGCCTACCATACATTCATATTTGTCTCGAAGTCACGTTTACTGACATAGAACGTTGTTATTTTTGCTTTCACCCAAGTGCACCGACCAACGTTCTAGCTGAACTCCGGAGCGCACTGACCTTGGTGGAAATAAACAACACAACGAATACTAAACTCCCGACAAACAAAGCAGACGGATGAAAAAGAAAAAGAGGAGGGAGACCAACCAATCCTGTGGAATGACTTATCAACTAGGATTCGTAAACAAGTGTCGATACAGTAAACACAATAGTCGAACGGATTTTTATTCACCAAGGTCGTGAATTAAAGCATCTGCGCAATTTGTATAGATAAAATTATTAAACAGAAAAAAAAAAAGAAAAAAAAAATGTGGGGAAAAAAATATATATATGCGGTATGCGCATGCACAGTAGACTCAAGGTCGCGTGCTAACGAGATCGCGAAATGTAATATGTCATTTTGTTCAAGGTAATCGTTCCCGAAAATTAGTTAACAAATGTCGTCAGATTAGTTATTTATGGCCTAAAGCTGATCGGGTTAGTTTGATTTTTTTTAAATTTTTTTAAAAATTTTATTTTTAAAATTTCTTTTGGGGGGGGGTTGTTCCCCCCCCGTTTTTTTCCGTTGTTTGATTAATGTTTTTGGACTATAGTTACTCGAATATATTATCTGTATACTTCACATATCGAGGTTGTGTTAACGTAATAAATTATATTTGAAAATGGTATAATATATGTATATATGTATAATTATCTCAACAAAAAAAAAATTAAATAAAAATTAAAAATTAAAAAAAGATTCGATTATAAAGGTCATGTTTCCATGACATGAAACATACTTAATCAAAAAAAAAAAAAAAAAAAAAAAAATGTATATAAAAAAGCAAAATGTCATTAAAATAAATTTAGTTTATATGCGTGTGAATATTTGACGCACATACATATATTAACGTATCATTACATACGTTCAAAATGTCAGCCAAAAAAATAAAAAAAATAATGATAAATAATAAAACAAAAAATGCTGTGGACAAAATGTCGATATTCGAGTTATCTAAAAATGTCATAAGACGAAAGGTCAGTGGACAAAAATGTCAATGGTCAAAGTGTCAACAGCAAAATGTCAACGGATGAGGAGTCAGTGGACAAGAATCACACCTCGGGTAAATAATTACCTAAAATATTTTTTAATAATATTTAATTTCAATTTAAATCACACAGTTTATATCTCTATCATTATTTTGTCACCACATTTTGCCATTCGTTTCTTATATCATTCCAAATATAAAATTAAATAATAAATTAATTAATTAAAAGATCGTATGTTTAAAAGATCGATGATAAAATCCTGCTGTTTTAATAAATAATTTAACGTCATCTCGGCGGCGAAATCGAATTATTGACTAAATAAAAAGCGATCAGTCAATATTTCTGCTTTGACCTATTTCATTTTATATTTTATATATATATATTTTTTTTTTTTTAAATTAATAAATTTATATATTGTAATGGGCCTTACACAGATGAAGGACTTCTGCTCTTTGAATGTAGATTATATAGTATTTACACACCCAGACGCACATACACACAAAAGAATATTTAAACGCGTTTGTTGTACAACAACGTGTGTGCGTTGTGAAAACGATATATTGAACGTGATTTGATTTGTCACCGTCTTACCGACTCGATTACCTACAAAAATTGACTGTATGTGTTCGGATGACCTTGGACAGTTCATTATGTACATATGATCACGTTTCAAACGTATCATGAACGGTACACACGAACCGATATACGCTTCGGTAGGTTTATAGGTAAACCGCCTACATAGCGCTACAGATTCTATTTAATGTGTACGTTTAACTGTATGTATGTGTGTGTGGAGAGAGAGAGGGTTAAAAAAAGAAAGGAGAGTGGAAAAAAAAGAGTTTATTACCTAAAGGGAATGTACTTTCTAAACTGCAGGTGTGAATACATTACACTGATCTACAGTGCAGTAGGAGTGGTTTTGTCATAGTTATGTATGTTCGTTTTTTTGTTTCTTCTCTCTCTCTCTCTCTCTCTCTCTCTCTCTCTCTCTAAGTGTCACGTAGTCCTGTGGGAACCCGGATCAGTTTAACGACGGCGGAAAGGTTGGACGCTCAAAATAGAAATTAAATCATAACTGACTAATACACAAATGAATCACGAACTGCATAATCTTCGAATATGTTGTGTATATGTGTGTGTGTGTGTGTGTGTGTGTGTGTGTGTGTGTGTGTGTTTTAGATGTCGAAGAGGACGTCAGGTTTTATTTCTCATAATTTTATTGACTGTAAGAATAACTTTGAACAATTTTGTAATATTGGCCAAACAGATGTAAATTACTGGCTATCCCATTACGTATGAACTTTTCATGTACCTTTTTATTTCATTAAAATTATGCACGTCACTATTAAATGTTTCTCATGTTCATCCTGGATAAGATTTTAGTTATTGTTTTATACTAAATAATAACCGCTTCAAATAATAATAATAATAATAATAATAATAAATTATAATAAAAGAAGTTTCGTTTTCCTGTTTCTGTTCACGATCAGAAACAGACGTTCAAAGCGAATCGTACTCAATAAGTATGATTAACAACAAAACACGAGAGCAAGTCAGAAATAGGTTCTTGGCAAGCGCGCTTTTGAATTCATTAGACTGCGATAAATAAATTTCTTACATAATCTTTCCGGCCTGTAGCAAACAGCGAACATTGCAAACCTCACACTAAACAGGTAGTTGGAACTGGCAAGTCACATATCAGCATGAAACTACAATATCTTTCTACACACTGACTTTGGAAGAATACCTCTCTGGGAGAATGGACCCTCGGGGCATTTACCCTTTTGTCCCCTTATAAATCTGGCCCTATGTGTGTGAGTTTTCTGAATCCCTTTATCCATTTATTTATTTGTCTATCATAGCCTACTTCAATTGTCTTTTCTTCCCTGCACCTATTCATGTTGATTGATTGATTCAATGACTGATTAATTTTTGACGATACCTGCAGTCTGTTTGTGTTGCTAAGTGAATAAAATCATTATATTGTGACATTTAAATGTTTAAATTTTTTAAAGTCTGTTTTAACAGTCATTAATTTCCTACTAGATAAATAACGCTTTTATCTCACACAGACAGACAGACAGACACACACACACACACACACACACACACTTCATTGTTCCTAGTAAATTATTTGGAAATTTGTTAAAGGAAAACAATATTTTTAAATATATTATTGTAATGAAATAACTTTGATTATTTATTTATTTATTTATTTATTTGTTTATGTTACATTTTTCATTACAAAGTATATATATGCAGATAAATTTAAAAAAATATTATTGTAATGGAATAATTTTGATTATTTATTTATTTCTTTATTTTACCTTTTTCATTACAAAGTCAGTATATATGTAGATAAATTTTAAAATATATTATTGTAATGAAATAACTTCGATTATTTATGTATTTATTTAGTTATTTATTTATTTATTTATGTTACATTTTTCATTACAAAGTCAGTATGTATGCAGATAAATTTTTAAAAATATTATTGTAATGGAATAACTTTGATTATTTAGTTATTTATTTTACATTTTTCTTTACAAAGTCAGTATATATGCAGATAGAATCAGATGGATGCACGTATGATTACTCCATCATACACATAATAAGACAAATACATAAAAATAAACCATACACTTTAGATAAATAATGACGATGACGATGAAAAACAGACACACAAAACAATTAAAAAAATATATATATTTTATTAAATAATAACTCAAAAACTTAATTTTTAACAAGTAAAAAAACAAGTTAAAATTATTCAAAATCAGTATAATTTATAGCATTTATAAAGAAGTAACATATATATATTAAACTATTTTACTTTTATTATTATTATTATTATTATTATTATTATTATTATTATTTAGATATTTACAAGGCATTGTCGCAAACTCGTTATCTTTCCCAATCAGCCATCGAAGAGACCTTGACATTTTATACCGGTAATTGGACACAGCAAAATATACAAATTACTTCGCCGTGAAATGTTGTTATCATAATCTAACTTATTAGCTATGAATGCGGTCTTGGAAAGCTCGTTCGCTATTCGGTATAGAAATTAAATCAAAGAATTTTACAGAAGCTGTCGAAGATCAGTGACCGGATAACTAACTGTAACCTTGAAAGTGTTTGTCGTCTGATGTGACCTTTTACCGCGCCCGCCACACGAACCAATTATTAGTAGCAGCCTCAGTGCAACGTTCTGTGTTATTGCGATATACAAAATAGTGCGGGCAGTAATAAAATAAAATTACTACGGGGGGAGTTGATTTTCAAAAATGCATCAACTGTTTCGCATTGTTTGTGTATTTCGGAAATTAAAATAAATTGTAAGTACGTTCTATAAGACCCTTGTGTCGTTTTGTTTTGCACTTTTTTATTTGACACACACACACACACACACACATAAAATATATTAGAAACATGAAAACACTGCAGTATTAGTAAAATCGCTTCTCGATGAAATTAAAACAAATAAGATTTCCAAAAATAATTAAATTAAATTAAATCAAATTAAATAATACCAAAAATTCACTATTTATTTATAATTTTTTTATTTTTTTTATTTTTTTATTTATTATTATTATTATTATTATTATTATTATTTCTATCAAACAAGATGCAAAAGAGTTCGTATGTATGCATGATAGATAACGTGGGGTTTCAGTTTGTATGCACATATGCACAAAGGTAAGTAGTTACTCAGGTATTTAGTTAGCTCGGTAGGTATGCCACGTGCAGTCGATCATGAATATTCTTCCAGTGGACTTGGATGGGGTGGGGGATCCACGGGATTATCGTGAACTTCTTTAATCTCGCGAGAACTCACGAGATGTGGCTGGCTTATCCAGGCACTGACGATCAAACTGATTCAAGATAACAACAACAACAACATTACTACTACTACTACTACTACTACTACTACTACTACTACTAATAATAATAATAATAATAATAATAATAATAATGTAAATTAAATGCTTACAAAATTATCTTGACTTCAATAAATGGATTTCGATCGAGTATATTTGGTGGAACCATAAAATGGGCTAAATATATTTTTATAATATCAGAATTACTTTATTAGCTTTGTCTGTACCTTTTTGTGGTACAAACAGTATTAAGTCTAAATCCATTTTTGATTCTTTCGAAGTTAATGTTTATTTCCAACTGAACATTTTAGATATATAAACACTGCCAAATGAATTTATATTATATTATATTATATATTAGTTTATTTATCTATATCTGTCTATCTATCTATCTGTCTATCTTTATATCTGAATAAAAAATTAGGTACATTTAAGAACGGAATAAATGCAATTTTTGTTTCATATTACGAAATATGACACTTTTCTATGATTACTGTTTGAATAGATATTATTGTTATTATTGTTGTTGTTGTTATTATTATTATTATTATTATTATGATCGCTTATGCATTTTACCAGATGTACACTTTAAGGAGCAATCAGCGAAAATGCACATGAGCGTATGGTAGTGGAGCTGGTTACCAAGGACACCGTTCAATGTAAACAGGTTTCATATGGACTGCAAAGAGTTTTAATTAAACTCCAGTGGACACAGATTAAATATCATAATCATCTACCAGCACTGAAGTTCCCTGACCACGCGACACGTCAAGGTCACTTTGATTTGTGTTTTCTTCCAATAACATCCACCGCCATTAGATCGTCATTTTCAGCAGACGATTCCCCAGACAATCGTCCAATCACCTGATTTCCGGATCGTGACGAAGTTTGCCGGAAATTAAATTTTCCGTCGTCAAGTTTCGGCGCTGTACCAATCCATTACGACACTGCCAAGCAGTTGAGAAACCGATTCGCATTAATTTTATATATTCCTCAGTTCTCCCTCAAAATTAATGATGTTTATGAAACTAGATTCTTGAAACGGTTCAATAATATTCAATATTATTATCTATCTGTCTGTCTGTCTGTCTGTCTCTATTCTTGTTGTTTTTATTATTATTTTATATTTCATATTTTTTCAGCCGCTAGGATAGTTTGTTAAATAAACTTTTCATGCCATCATATGAAATTATATAAACTTTACTGTATAATATGAATTATTATTTTTTTTTTTTTTTCTTAAAATATTTCATGTTTTTATTTATAATAATTTTCTGTTTACTTTTCCTTAGTTTTCTTTCTCTTCTCCCCTCTTCTTTCTTTCATCAAATCTGATTCAAAAAACAAATATATATAATAACACAAGAATATTGCGTTCTCTATCCTTCACTTGTTTCTGACGCTGCCCCCCCCCCCAAGACGGCCATGTTAATCCGCTTTTATGAGTAAGCATATCGAACAATACACAATCATAGGTCGCATTCTTGTCTCCATAGAAACCAGGGTCATTACAAAGAAATGATCGCAGATTTTTGGCGCCAAAAGTAAACGCTTATTATTTTCAGTTCAAAAGCGTTTTAAAAGCTTAGTGATATACTACTACTATACAACTTTTAAAATAATAATAATAATAATAATAATAATAATAATAATAATCTACCTCTTGTTTAAATTTGTTTAGTTGAGAATAAAATGAGATTTAAAAAAAAAAATAATAATAATACAAATAAATAAGAAACAAAACATAAAATGAAGAATGAGCATATTTACATCTTACAAAATAAACAACTACAAAAATAAAAATAATTTCTTTCTTTCTTTCTTCTGTTGAATATTTTTTCTTCTTTTATTTTAAAGATTTAAAAAAAAAAAAAAAAAAAAAAAAGTTCAACTCTTATATCCGTTTCAAGGTTTTCTCCAAGTCGTTGTAATTCATTCTACTTTAAAAACGCATAAAAGACCTTTTTCTTCTTCTTCTTTTTTTTTTTTTTTTTTTTTTTTTGATGTCAGACACAGACGTAACCGCCCATAATGTCAAATTAACTGAAACCTTTTTCGTTTGCTGTCGAGACGGGAATGGGATCCCGTTTCAGAAATTCGGCTCATTTCGGACATTTTCGTCAAAATCCGCGCCCGAGTTACGTCTGACTCACTAAAAGTGGCGTAGCATGTCCGCATTTCCCGCATTCCGGAACGACATTTATAAACACCGACTGAGAATAGCTTCATTGTCGATCCAGGCAAAGGCAAAACTGGGTCGCCCGTGTTTGCGCGTGACTAGAAATAAACTCTATCAACAGCCCGATGAAGGTCATTGTTTAAACGATACGCCCTTTGGTCATGACTCGAGCAGTGCCTTCTGCTTAAAGTTCTGCAGACGAACAGGTGACGTGAAAATGACGTCAGCTGATTTTTTAAAATGTACTCTAAAATGCCAGTGGGGAAATCTCCCAACTAGTCTATTCTTCTCTCGCCATTCACCTTTCTTCCTGCTCCCAGTAGCTTGTGGGGAAAACAGTAAGCAAACTTTAACTACGTTTTACTAGGATGATGTCAGCACAATTATAAATAACGCAGAGCATGCGAATTGTGAATGCTACACCCACAAATTATAATATCCCCCCCCGTATCTGTGACTTCAGAAGGTCGCGTGACGCGGTGGTCTGATTTTTAGGCCACTTTTATTTCATTGTTTTAAATTTTAAATTTTTTTATTTTGTTTCTATTCTTTTTTTTTTCTTCTTCGTTTCTACTTTTTTTTTTTTTTTTTTTTTTTTCTTTTCTTTTTAAATTTGTTATTTTAATTTTAGTGTGTGTATGTATATATATATATATATATATATATATATATATATATATAATGACTAGAATTAAAAACATTAAATTAATTAAATACATTTAAAAAGACGACAGTAAGTAAATAAACAAACTTAAATCCCTTATGATACTTATTGCTCATTATACATAACAACTGCCATTCTGTCATCATCCTGCACGTGCACACACTCACACGTACACATTCCATCAGTGAAGAAAATAATGTTGACTATGATGATGACGATGAATAAACAAATATTTTTAGCTTTGCTTAATCATTACTGTCAATTACAAACTCCAAAAATTAAGGTTAAAAAAAATATATAAAAAATATAAAAAAAAAAAAAAAAAAAAGGAAGGAATAAGAAAGAAATGTCCCCCAGAAGGTCATATTATTCATACTCGCCCTCTGTCATCCTTTCCTTGAAAACATTAAATTTACAACTTATTTATTTAGCGAATCGAGCTTCCGTGTACTTTCCTTTGTTTAAAAATCGACGTGGTCGAAAACACGTTCAGTGGGAAAGTCAGGTTCTGTGAATGAAAGATTAACTCGTTTGTTTTACCGATCGATTCATGACGTTTGTAACATAAATGAAAACACAGTGTCTGTTTTTTTTGTTTTTGTTTAGATGCCCAGAAGTATTAGAACCAGGAAGAATGATTTAAAAAGTGAAGAAAAAAAGTAGAAAGGAAAAAGGATTTAGATAAAATAGGACTGAGCTATGTGTTTAGTGAAATATGACATCACGAAATGTAACAAAATGGAAGAAACATAATCCGAAATTTCTTGATAACCTGTTATTTCATTTAGAGGTTCCTACTATAAAACCTTTTTCATCATCATAATTATGTCCTCCATACTCTCTCTCTCTCTCTCTCTCTCTCTCTCTCTCTCTCTCTCTCTCTCTCTCTCTCTCTCTCTCTCTCTCTCTCCAGTTCACCAAAAATATAAGGTGAGATCATCAATCCATTTATAAAAATAAAATAACAAGTCACCATTTTGAAACCCTCATTTTAAACATTTTTTCGTAATTACGTCTTAAATCCGGAAAGAACCGGGAAGTACTCATACCAGAATTAGCAACTGACTGATTTATGAAAAAAAAGAAGTAAAACATTATTCAAAAATTTCCTGGAAAACTTTAAATAGATATTCAGTTCTGTTTTGTCACGTCATGGTTACCCCCCACGAAAAAAATAAGTCACGTTTCTAAATTAGTCTTTATTTCAGATACAAGAAAAAGTCTAAAATAATTTTTTATTTATGGTTTTAGACCTTTCCATTTTCTTCAACATTTATAACACACACACGCACACACACATCTCTCTCTCTCTCTCTCTCTCTCTCTCTCTCTCTCTCTCTCTCTCTCTCTCTCTCTCTCTCTCTCTCTCATGTTATTCAGGGATAACCTATTATTTCATTTAGCAGGTCCTACGATAAAACTTTTTATCTTTATCATTATCATTATTATCATCATTATATTAATATATTATTTTCCTGAGGTTTTCCATACTCTCTCTCTCTCTCTCTCTCTCTCTCTCTCTCTCTCTCTCTCTCTCTCTCTCTCTCTCTCTCTCTGAAACACGTCATTCAGGGATAATGATAAACATAGAAAAAGAGATATTTTTAGCAAGGCACAGTTACAGTTCTGTAATTCTTTGTCAAAAGTACGTTTTCCGAAATCCAGTCTCTTTGTAGCGCAGTTCCACACTGCGCGCATGCGTGCTTAACATAATGTAAAATGAGTACATGTGTTCCCAATCGAGCAGACGAATTCAGGCTAAAGGGCCAAAACTCTGACCGAGATTCAATGTCATCGAGCTAATCAATACTTGCACTATTTCCATCTCTCCCATTTCCCTTTCTTTTCTTTTTTTTTCTTTTTATTATTTCGTCAGTTCCTTCTTTTTAATTATTCGCTGTTGCTGATCTGTCATAATTTTCTTCTGTTTTCTATTTCATTTCATTTTCATTTATTTCATAGCTTTTTTTTTCTTCTTTTGTTTTATTCTTTATTATTATCTTCTTTCTTTTTTTTTAATTTATTTATTTAAATGCCTTCGCTAAACCTCAAGTCGATATAAATTCCAGAACTTTCTATTTCTAGCCTTGAAGAAAGACGAACGGGTCACCCAAACATGCAACAGTAACTTCGAGATATCGATCCACTTTGATGATGTCGCTATTTTTGGAGCTTCGCCAGACAGGCTAAAACGCGGCATTGTCCTGAAATGGTATGCTTTACGTCACAGTATTATCTGCGTCAGAGAAAACTGGCCAATCACAGCTAATAATAGATCAAGGTGTCCCCAAGCGGTTCAATATGTTCCGCAAAGACATCGAGTGCAACAACCTTATATGTGTGTTTTACTGCTGCTTTTTTTTTTTATCTCTGTTTTCTCTCTCTCTTTTTTTCTCTCTCTCTCTCTCTCTCTCTCTCTCTCTCTCTCTCTCTTTAAATTTCTATTTCCTTCTTTTTATTTCTTTTTTTTAAATATTTTTGTTAGTATTTTGTTTTATTGTTTATTGATTATTATCATTTTTATCATTATTATTATTATAAACCTAATCTTACAACAATAATAAAAATAATATTAAATAAATAATTATTTAAATGAACATACGAAGAAATATTAATTAAATACATTTTTATTAATTAATTAACTAACTAATTTTTAGAAAAAGCAGTTTTTATTTTTCTTATTATTTATTTGTATGTTAGATTGGTTGATGGACTGATTGGTTGGCTGGTTTTATTTCATTTCATTTTATTTTATTTATATTATTTTTATTATTTATTTTTCTTTCTTTCTTTCTTTCTTTCTTTTTTATTATTATTTTATTATTATTATTCTTTATTTCCTTCCTTTTTTCTTCCCTTTTTATTTTATTTTTTTATTTTTTTGAAATTGTGTTTTCCGAACATGACTTGCCGTCTCTTACCGATTTTTCGCGATATTTTCCGAATGTTTCACTT
Organism: Chrysomallon squamiferum; assembly: GCA_012295275.1. Lineage (NCBI taxonomy): Eukaryota > Metazoa > Mollusca > Gastropoda > Neomphalida > Peltospiridae > Chrysomallon > Chrysomallon squamiferum. The sequence goes on from CM022674.1 coordinate 6,525,025, forward strand.
GTTCCGCTTTTGCGATCAGCTCGATAATTCTGAATAGTAATTGGAAGTCGTGTTTATTGTGAGGCTAGTAACCTTCCTGTACCGTTACTGGCTACTTGCCAAGTTCACTTTTCTCCCAGGGCATGGCAAAGTACAGTCTACGACGTTACATACGATTTAAATCAATAGTTAAAAGAAATTTTTTTTTTTTTTTTTTTTTTTTTTTTAGATGATTTTTCGTCCCGGACACTGTTCTATAAATAGAAAGGACTTCCACAGACGTCGGCTGTTTGTACGAATTAGCAGTAGTGGTGGGTGGGGTGGGGGGTGACATGCAGACGTGAATATATGTCTGATAGTTCATATTTTTTTTTTTTTTTTTTTTTTTTTTTTTACGTGTTACACATTTTTTTAATAGTTATTTATGTATCAGACTAAAATAAAATACTTGATTTTAAACAAAGCTTGAAATATGAAATACATATATGTATGTACACACAAATAATAAATTAGCTGTCTGTCAGATCCAATCAATCATTTTGATAAAATTACATGCCTAAGTATTAAAGTGAAATTAGACGAGCAAGAACGAGAATAATAAAAATCAATATTTTATGGGCAGAGTCAAGACTGTACTGCAGCGCTTATTACAATACATGAAATAAGACATTCAGGGAAAATTTTAAAATGTTATATATAAAAAAATAAAAAAATAAAAATCGAAAACAGGAGACAATATTTAACTCGCTTAAAACAAAAATAAATTTAAATGAAATAATGTATTCAAATGTTTTGGCTGTTGTAGTAGTTGTTGTTAATGATGATGATGGTATTTTCAACTCCGGTATCCAGTTGTGCAGGTTTTGATTTAGTTTGATCAAAAATAAAATAAAAATAAAAATATATGATGATGATGATGATGATGATGATGATGATGATGATGATGATGATGATGATGATGATAATAATAATAATAATAATAACAACACATTAAAACACATTAATGTAATTATCACATTATTTATGTTTTATTCATGCTCCTGTTTTTCTTATTCTAATTATCTTTAACATCATTCTAATTATCGTCATTATTATTATTTTTATTTTTATTGTTGTTGTTTTGTTGTTATTATTATTATTATTGTTACTGTTGTTATTGTTATTATCATAGCTGCAATACGTCTGGTGTCAATGTATCTTTCGCCGACTGTAATCAGCTGAAAAACAAAACACAAATAGCACAGGTCTACGTCTTATTGAGACCTTCATTCACACCTAGCACATTTACCTGTCTAATTACAGGTAAACAGCAAAACAAAATAAAAAATAATAATAATAAAAAAATTAAAAAAATCACACAACAAATACACAAATGTATGCAGAAAAAAAGAGACAAGTCAATGATCGCAAGTCTTTTGTCAAAAAAAGACGTCACCTGCAACAACACAAAAGGCTGTTGTCGCAGTTATGCGGTCACTCAGCTAGGCATTGTCGTTGCCGCCGTCGTCATTTGTCCTCGCTTGCTTAGTGGCGAGCGCTCGTGAACGGTAGGCAGGAGGGGGGAGGGATAACGGGGCAAGGGACAAGGCTACGGAATGGATCGATAATAAGCCTTTACAACATTAAGCTGATGTCTATCACCGCAAGGTGGGTGACTGACTGCATTTCCAACTGATCTCTTCTTCTGTGTCGTTTTTTTTCCTTCCATCTTTTCTGACGCACTGGATAATTCTTAGGTGACAGCACTGTTCAGATGACCACAAGAATAGACGAGAAGGTGAATCTGCAAGGCGCGGTCTGTGACCGTCCATGTTCTTACGTCACCGTGTTAATGATATCGGTAGGCTAATGACGTCTGCGACCAACCTGAAAACAGTTCTTGCGCGAGACCTACTGGGATCGATACTGGTTAGAGGAATTAATTTTAAATTTAGAAGAAAAACAATAAAACAATACTTATAATACTACTACTAATATTAATAATAATAATAATAATAATAATAATAATAATAACAATAATAATAAAACAGAATAACATACATTATCACGTTACAACAACTTAGTTCTATAGAAACGGCAGATCATTAAATCAATATATACCCATACACATACATTACTGTGTTCTTGTGTGCACGTATATATATAATATATATATATATATATATATACACACACACACACACACAGATATATGTCTGTGTTGCTGTTGCGAGAAATAGAACGATAGTTCGTAACAAACAGGGACATGAAATAATCCGTTACATTTCGCGAAGTTTCCTTGCGAAGAGCTATCATATTTAAAACAATTCGCAACAACAATAATAATATTATTACGCTTGTCGGCAGAACTGTCTTCTCGCGATTTCTCGTTTTATGTTCTCGGTCAGTTCGCTACCTAAATATCCCTCAAGAAACGGGCCAAATTTTACGGGATCATTAATTTTACATGTGTAATATAAAAATATATATATATCCAGTAGAGGTTATCTGTCACCTCAGCCCGAAAGGCGTTTCAAAAACAGCAATAGAAGGTTTAACACAATTTTCATTTGGAAGGTTTCCTGATAGAAAAGGTTATGGCGTTAAATTCAGGGAGGCGGTACTAACTTCCAAGGGCAGAGGCGGAATACGAAATTTGGACGGCGGTAATGCGGCCAAGGATTTTCGTAGAGGGGTCAATGACCGAATGTCAAGTGCTTACTGCCATCATGCTACATCCAAAATAGTTTACGTTGTTGTTGAAGTTGTTATTCTAAATCGTAATAAAACAGATTTAGTTCTAAGTTTATTTATTGATATCGTTCAGATGCATTCTTAGTTGATAATGTCATAAAAGGTTATGTGCATGTTCATCCAAGTTAGAAAATTCTAAATTTTGTTCTACCCCCTCTCTCTCTCCCTTATGTTCTCTCTCTGATTGTATATAAGTATATATTCAAAGTCATTCAGATTAAATCTGCATAGTATATATATATTATATATATAATTTTTTCTGTATTTTGATTTTGTTTTTACATTTGGTAAACATTTAAAATCGTAAAATTGGCGTATTTTATACATTAATAAAATATTAATATTCTGTCCATCAGCCTCTCTTTGCTTTTAGCATACAAATATCTATCCTCTTCTTTGAAGCGTATGTCTGCTATAATTTGACATCTTCACAAACAGACATTAAAATATAACATGAATAAAGGGGAAATAGGAGAGAAAGAAATGATAATTAAAGTTCAAATTTAAGCCAACAAACCTAGAAAGTGTATGTAACAAAAATCTTATTAATGTGACACTTTAAATAATTGCGTATATTCATGTGTGTGTGTGTGTGTGTGTGTGTATATGTATACACACACACAGACTAACAATGCATGCACATTCACTTCCATACTAGACATTTTAGTAACAGCAATAATGGTGATATTCACAGAAAAAAACCCGAAAACAAAACCCAGAAACATTGTTAATTTTTTCTTTCACTTTTTCCGTCAATTTTTTTTTAGCTTTTTTTCTAAGATTAAAAGGATAAAAATAAATTTTAAGAAAGTGTATTTGTGTATTATAACACTTAATCGTGGGATGTGGGGGGCATTGATCTGATATGAACGCATATCAAAATAGATTTTGAAAAAATAATAACAATAAGAAAAAGAAAAACAACAATAATAACAAACACCCCAAATCGATATACATGCAGACATTTCAGTGGTACGAAATTTGTATGAATATTCTATTATATATTTGTTTTGTCTTAAATTATCTATAGTTTCGTTTTGCTAAGGTTTAACGTTTGTTCCTTACGTTCAGTGACATGGCTACGCTCGTATTTAAGCCAATGTATTCAGTACAGTACCAAGCCCCCCCCCCCAGCCAATCAGAAGAGAGAAGATATTGACCGCGGAACCTTGTAGATGGTCATTCGCGTAATTAGCTGCTCAGAGGACGTTGATCGGACATTGACCTGTCCGAAACGACATGGAAGCTAAAATCAATTTACTGTACATAGTATATATATATATACGTTAAACACAAAGTCTTCTTCTTCTTCTTATTATTATTATTATTATTATTATTATTATTATTATTATTATTATTATTGTTGTTGTTGTTGTTGTTGTTGTTGTTGTTGTTGTTACTGATGATGATGATGCTGTTTATTCTTATAATTATTTATAATTAAGATCAATTCATTTTAACAAATATTCAAAATGAAGGATTCATAATTACGATAAAATTATCTTATGCATGTTTTTTGCTAGTTTGATTTTTTTAAATTTAAAAAGTTAGATTTATTAATTTTATTTTATTTGATTTCATGAAGAGGAAGTAATTTAATATTTGCTCGAGAGTAACCAGATTTTAATTCAAATTTTATGCTATTTTTATTTAATTAAAGTTAAATTAATCTTGATTAAAATAATATATAAAAAATAAATAAATAAATAAAAACTAATTTGTTTGATTGTTTGTTGTTTTTCTTTCTTTTCTTTTCTTTTTTAAGGTTATTGTTGTTGTTTATTTCCTGAAGCTATTACTAAAATAAATTAATTAATTAATGTAAAAAAATAATAATAATAACAAACAAAAAAAAAAAAAAAAAAAACACGCACACAAAAAAACAACAATACTTTAAAAATCGTTACTGCGAAATATACAAACTAACGTCTGTTACATTCAATGAGACGCGACAAACAAAAGGCCTCATCTGATTGGTCCTTCTTCACATACTGTTACCCAGTCGACAGCTCGCGTTTTCCCGATTAGCCTTGCTAGTCATATACGTATATATATATATATTTTACCTGCAGCGTATTCTCCACCTCACTAAGTAATAAGTAAACGTTCAAGGATATTTCTTTTTTACCTGTGCGACCTTCATATGTCACGTTCGCATGGTCTGTTAAGGACGATCAACAACAAACAAAACTTAGCTGTACAGCGAATAGTGCAAGTCATGACACTCGATAAACATTAAGGATTTTTTTTCTTGTTTGTTTGTTTTTCTTTGTTTTGTTTTTTCTCAAGGGCGGAGTAGTAATTATATAGCAATGGGATTTGTTAGAAAGCGTAGGGATTGGGGAGAGAAGAGCCATTCAAAAATTATTATTATTATTATTATTATTATTATTATTATTATTATTATATGAGAATATTTTTATGATATTTGTACATCCCAATACGTCTACATTATTAATTTAAATCAAAAAAGGTAATAGCGACGGTATGTAAGAATTATAGAAAATGTATTTATTAAAATAAATTTTATGCTGCACTACGTTTTCATGAAATTCTCCAGTTGTGACCGAATTGCAACAGTTACGTACTGAGATATGTTCGTAACATATGTCACTCTTTTTTTTATTGATTTATTAATCACTAAAGTACAGTTAATATTACTGTCCTAAAACTGGGCTTTTGCATGCAACATTTTTGTAATAATAATTACAACAATTTAGGAAAAATAAAGAAATTCAAGCACGTGTTACTCTGGGACTGGTGATTATTATGATTATTATTATTATTATTATTATTATTAATGTTTCTCGTTATTGTTATCATTGTTACTATTGTTGTTATTTCTATATGTATTGTTCTAATTATTATTATTTTTATTTATTTATTTATTTAAAATTTATTTTATTTTATTTATTATTATTATTTTTTGTTTCTTTTTGTTATTTGTTTGTTTCTTGTTTTTCTTTTTGTTTGTTGTTTTGTTTTGTTTTCTCCCCTTATTATTCTTCTTCTTTTTCTTCTTTTTCTTCTTCTTCTTCTTCTTCTTACTATTAGTACTACAACTACACTGCTACTGCTAATGCTACTACTACTAATATTACTACTACCATTACTGTTGATACTGTTTTTGTTTTATTTAATATATTATTATTGGTGGTGGTGGTGGTGGTGTCGTCTTTTGTAGTTGTTATTATTATTAGGAAAATAACAACCAAATATTATTTTACATTTTCAGAGATAATTCCCATATTTCATTCTTATACCGAGTAAAAAAAAAAAAAAAAAAAGAAGAAGAAAAACCAGAAAACTCGAGCGCCATCTTTTTTTTTTACAATCTGTCAAATTTCTTCGATTTTCGTTTCATTTCCGAACTTTGTTTTCAAACCGGGTCATTTTAAACATCATGATTTTTAGCACATATTTTTGTCATTTAATTACAAATCTGCTGTCAAGTTTTTCATAACGGGGTCACAAACTGGGCAAAATACGTGATCGTTATTGATTTAAAAATTCTGGGTCACGCCAGTACTCTTCCGTGGCCTGATTTGAGGACAACTGGGTCAGAGTGGTAATGGGATATCACCGCACGGCAGCTGATGAACCATTCGAGGCTAGAGTAACAACAAACATGCAGTTGAACTGATTTCTCCCCAGAACTGAAAAGAGGTCATTGCTACTTGTAAGGGTGTATGTATGCATATCTATACCGGGTAGCGTGCCGCCTCAGTGTGGAGGTGAGAGACACAGTAACCTTAAAAGTGCGTCTGATGAACGATCTCTTCTTTTGTGTGTGTCTCGTTATCTCTCACTCGATGTCTCATCATCCGCGTTTTTCTTTCTCTTCCCATTTCTTTTTCTTTTTCTTTTTTTTTTTTTTTTTTTTTTTTTTCATTTCTTTGAACATCTCTTTGTCATTGTTTTGTTGCTGGTTTTTTTTTTTGTTTGTTTTTTTTTTTTTTTTTTTTTCGTCCTCAAGTCTACCTTTTGTCTTTTCTTTCTTTATCGAACTAACAATTTATTTTTAATTTCTATTTCTATATCTTTTTTTTTTTTTTTTTTTTTTTTTTTTTTTTTTTTTTTTTTTTCGATTTCTTTCTGTGTTTTTTTTTTTTTTTTTTTTTTTTTTTGTTTGTTTGTTTTTTGTTTCTGTATCTTCTTTTGTCTTTTCTTTCTTTATCAAACTATTTCCTTGTACGTTCTTCTGTCTTCCGATTTTTCATTCTCTCCTTCTCTCTATTTCTACATTCCATCTGATTTTTTGTTTGTGTATTGTATGCTCGCTCGCTCGCTCTCTCTCTCTCTCTCTCTCTCTCTCTCTCTCTCTCTCTCTCTCTCTCTCTCTCTCTCTCGTTCTCTCGTTTCCGATTTTTATTGCTTCAATCGATTATGTATAATTCAAACAGTCGTACTGACCCAGATACTGTCCAGTTCAGCGACATTGATCTTCCGGTGTCCCGGACGTTACAGTAACATTGCAGACTGTTTTTCTAGTTACTTCGATCGAAACCCGGTAACGGAATAAATGTAGAATGTTCATGACAGATTTTTATTTTTTCATTTTTTTATATTGTATTGTGTTTGTTTTTATGTTATGTTATGTTTGTTATGTTATGTTATTTTATTTTATTTTATTTTATTTATGCAAAAAATAAAATAAAAGAAATGGAAAAAAATAAATGAATAATAAAAATAAAGAAATAATAAAAAGAAAATTCTTAAAACCAAACCAACCAAACAAAAAAAATCCAACAACAAAAAAACAACAACAAAAAAACAAAAACAAAAAACAAAAACAAACAACAAATACCTAACTATTTATAAACATTAAAAATCCAACACGAACCAACTCCACAAAAACCTACCCTCTCATAACCGAACCCTACTCACCCATAAAAAATCACAAAACAATGTACGACCATATCAGTAAAAGCAGCCGTAACCTACTTTACGTCCATTTGACCTACATTTTTTAAACCTTTTTTTTTCTTTCTTTTCTCGCAAGCGTTTAGCAGGCGTCACGTGCCGTATGAAGAATAATTTCCTTGAAACGCTGAAACCCATATCGGTCACAAAGCAACTAAAACGAGGTTATACACACATACCACCGTGTACGTGTACCCAGCATGACTGGCTTACCTTCAAGTTACCCATTTGCACTTTAAAACAGATTTCAGAGATATTAGCTTGTATGAGAATTTTGTTTATCAAGGTTAGAACGAAAGGAGAATAAAAGGATAGTAGGGGTTAAATGATGAAATGAGTCGATTGTGAAATAAAATAAAATAAAATGAAATAAAATTACAAGCAAAAAAAAAAGTAAAAAAAAAAAAATATAAATAATTAAAAAAAAAATAGGAGTAATTAAATAAATATATAAATAAGTTAAACTGTTATATGGGAAGAGAGAGAGAGAGAGAGAGAGAGAGAGAGAGAGAGAGAGAGAGAGAGAGAGAGAGAGAGAGAGAGAGAGAGAGAGAGAGAGAGAGAGAGACACACACACACACACACGCACACATATTTATTGATTAATTTCATTAAGACCATCACGCACCTTCTTCCACGCACGTACAATGACGCATGCGCATTCCTTCTAATATGTTTCTAGTTTCTCTTCTGGCGATAGTACTTAAATTTAAAAAAAAGAAAAAGAAGAAAAAAAGAAACCTGAGAAAGATCTCGGTCATGTTTACAATTTTAAAAGAACCATAATGAAATGAGGGTGGGGGGGGGAAGAAGAAAAGAAAAATAGTTCTTAGCCACAACAATTTCTTTGAAAACTTTTGAATATTTTGAAAGAAAGAAAATGAAATTTTAAGAAGTTGTTAAGGCTTTTTATTAAAAAGTGAAAAGAGATTTTCTTCTTCTTCTTCTTCTTCTCTTAAGTATACTTGGAGTAGACAAAGAAAAGAAAAAGAACGAGAATTAGAAACAAAGAAGAAAGAGAAAAAGAAGTAAAAGAAAACAACAAAAAAAAAAACAAAGAAAAAATTACAATTTCAAGAATAATATTAAGACAAATAATAATATATAACAACAACAACAACAACAATAATAATAATACAATCAGAAATTGTTGATGACCACTTCTACATCGATGATTTGAACATAGGTAAAGGGCGGGGTTGAAAGCGGACTTAATTATTATTATTATTATTATTATTATTATTATTATTGTTATTATTATTATTAAATTTGTCTC
>CM022674.1:6536435-6538935 GCA_012295275.1 Chrysomallon squamiferum
AGTAATAGTAGTAGTAGTAGTAGTAGCTAAAACTGTGGTGACCGTTGTAGTAGTACTGGCAGTAGTGACAATAGCAGTTGTTGTATGGTAGTCGTAGCTGCGATATCAATGTGGTAATGTAGTAGTGACAGTAGTCGTTACAGTAGTATCAACTGTAGTAATTACTGTTCTTTCTGGAGTATAATTATTTTGATAGTACTAGCAGTAGTAGTAGTAATAACTGTAGTATTTTTGTTATAATAGTAGTGGTACTAATAAATGTTCTAGATGCTAATGTTGTCGTAGGTGTAGTAATAATAGTAATTGTGGACTGGTTTAAAGCAGAAATAATTGTTGTTGACGTTGCAGAAGTAGTAATAATAGCAGTCGTAGTTGTTTTTTGTAAAGATCGTGGTTTTCTGACTTTAACAGGAAAGTTGACAGACTGTTTGTTTTTATAAAAAAATGTATTCATTAAACAAAAACAAAAGCAAAATATTATTAAACCAAAACTTATATAGATAGATAGATAGATAGATAGATAGATAGATAGATAGATAGATAGATAGATAGATAGACAGACAGATAGATAGATAACGTTTAAAACAAACTTATAAATATTTCAGTGGTATATTTATTTTAATTTTATTAAATTATTATTGCAAGGTCTTTAAAACAGAGACGATTTCTTAAAAACGAAAATTATCTGTTTAAACACAAAGATGTCATGAACGGACGCCTTATTTCTTTGTTCGGACGAATAAAAACATTCTAAAATTAAAAATAGTTCCCTAATTATAACAGCGTGTGGAAATACGTGACCGTTGTCCTCTCGAACCCTTTGACCCGTGACCTTTAGCACCATCTGACCCTTGGAGTAATTTGACCTCTCACACCCACGATTTCATAATGGGCAGGCTAAACTTTTGCAATAGCGAAACTGATTTTCATAATGCGAGAACAATGGCCTACCCTGCAGAGTTAACTTTCTTTGAACCTGGTAATAAAACATTTGAACTTATTTGAAGACTAAATTAGAAAACGTCTGCTGCAGCAGGTGCGCGCGAAATGGACGCATTCTTCTGTGTTGTTTTCCTCTCCAGCCAGTGAGACCCAAAGTTGTAAATAACGACATAAAAAAAAAAGGATAAGAAATTCCGAACGTTATTATTCCCTTGTTTGTGTTTGTCATGTTAATGTTTCTCTGTTGTTGTGTCCCTAAACATAAATGTCCTTTGTAGCGTAAATAAATTATATTCTCGTTTATTTATGAATTATTATTATTATTATTATTATTATTATTATTATTATTATTATTATTATTATTATTATTATTATTGTTATTGTTATTATTATTATTATTGTTATTGTTATTATTATTATTATTATTAAATATATTAAATAGCAGTAGTAGTAGAAGTTGTAGTAGCAGTAGTAGCAGCAGCAACAGCAGTAACAGAAATAGTAGTAATGGTAGTACTAACAGCATTATAGTAGGGGTTGTGACATTTCATAATTGATTGTACTACTACTACTACTACTACTACTACTAATAATAATAATAATAATAATAATAATAATAATAATAATAAAATTAATAAAGCTATTTACTGCCAAGTTATTACTACTGCACGTTATTTTTACAGTATCATTTATGTTAAATTTTAACATTTTCGCCCATTATTTAATACCTGTAAACTCTTGTAAGAAGCAATTAAAACGAACTGAAAATACATATTTTAATAAATATCTTAAAACAAAACAGAATGACAAAGGAAAACCACCATAATCAGTAAATTGGTACATAAACATACACAGACCATGATGTTCTTGCTGATGTATATCGGTAATATGAGAGAGAGAGAGAGAGAGAGAGAGAGAGAGAGAGAGAGAGAGAGAGAGAGAGAGAGAGAGAGAGAGAGAGAATAATAATAATAATAATAATAAATACACACATAAACATACATATATTATATATTTATATATTTACATAACATGTACATACATAAACACATACATACACAAACACATACATACACACATCCATACACACATCCATACATTTACACACACACACAGGCATGCAAATCTATATAAATGTTTAAAACACATCCATACATATATACACATCACACACACACACACACACATATCTATATATAATGTTTAAAACACATCCATACATCCATACTTCCACACACGCATGCAAACATACATACATACATAATACACACACACACACAGTTATATCTATATATAATGTTTAAAACACATCCATACATCCATACTTCCACACACGCATGCAAACATACATACATACATACATAATACACACACACACACACACACACACAGTTATATATATAATGTTTAAAACACATCCATACATCCATACTTCCACACACGCATGCAAACATACATACATACATACATATACACACACACACAGTTATATATATATATATAATGTTTAAAACACATCCATACATCCATACTTCCACACACGCATGCAAACATACAT
>CM022674.1:6543935-6758935 GCA_012295275.1 Chrysomallon squamiferum
AGAGAGAGAGAGAGAGAGAGAGAGAGAGAGAGAGAGAGAGAGAGAGAGAGAGAGAGAGAAGAGGGATGTATAATTACATATATTTTGCTGTTGTAATGAAAAATAAAAATGAAAAAAAAAAAAACTCGGTAAATTCTCAAAATAGCATCTTTCAGCTTTTAATAATGCAACATTTCGAAAGCTGACATACTCATCTGATTTTATTTTTCATTTTTATAATTATTATTATTATTATCATCATTATCCATTTTTTTTTTTTTTTTTTTGCGGTTTTTCTCTCCAAAAGAAATTCTGAGAGGCTAAATTTAGTGAGAAATCCTCAGCTAATCTTATATCTGAAATAGGGCGGAGATTAAAAGTGGATTTTATTCAAAATGTTTCAAAAAGAATATTAATCAAATCAGAACTTCAATGAAGAACAAGGAGTGGTTTTAACAAAAATTTATTTTTAAAACAATTAGACTAACATCAATTTTTTTTTTTAATTATTATTATTTCTTAACATTAAAAATAATGTAACCTTTACAAAAATAAAATAAATTAATATTTTTACGGATTAATGTAAAATTAGAAAAAAAGAATATTAAAGTACTTGAGATAACGTTTATGTAGGTAGATAGTTAAGTGATTGTGTGAAATATGTAAAAAAAAATTATGTATATGAATATATTTGCGAATGTATGCATTATGCGTGCATGTATGTTTGTGTGTAAGAAAGTATTTGTTTATATATCTATATATGTGTGTGTGTGTGTCTATATGTATATGTATATATACACATACAGATGTGTTGTGTATGTGTATATGCACATACACTTTTGAATGTGTGAATGCATTTCATGTATGAAAATATGTATAACTGAATGCATATATGAATGTGGGACACATTTATTTTTGAGGGAAACTTGTATTAGGCATGTTTGTATTTGGGAATTAATCTGTGTGTGTGTGTGTGCGTGCGTGCCTGCGTGGGTGCGTGTGTGTGTGATAATAAAACAACATGAATTACGAAAGTGAGAAAGAAAAAAGTATAAAAAAAAAAAAAAAATAAAATAAAAGAAACAAAAAACAAGAGAAAAGAGATACAACAAACAACAAAATTATCAACAAAACATATTTAATATTTATGCAAGGCAAATATAACAAAATATTGTTACCATCACCAAACGTATGACAAATTATAAATTGACGTAGTTCAGTACTTACGAAATAACTAAATATTGCATCAGTCCAACTGAACCTTTTCAGCCATAACCACATCACTTGGTATTGTGTGAACAGAATCATGTATGTAACATGGATTTGTTCATATTTATACAAATTCTTATATGTATACAGACACATGGAAACATGGATACCCAGATCCACACGCGCACACACACGTATATAAATATAAATATATATATGAACACACACACACACACAGACACATACAAAGATGTATATAAACAGATAAACACAAACACACACAGACGTTTATGTATGTGAGAGACAGACAGCGCCAAACTTTATTTTGAACTACTGCTATTGAGACAGTAATGATGACCAACATTTATTTATGTTTTTTATACTATATCTTACCATCAACATTTTCTTCATAATCATCCACTTCATCATTATACAAATCCCTGTTTTGAATTCTGATTTCTTAAAATAGTGAACCTTTTCATAATATTAATTTTACAATTTGATGTAACATCAAAATAGACCAAAAGAAACAAACAGGATCTTTATCATAATCACCATAACCACCGTCATCATCACCATCATCATCATCATCATCACTATCATCATCATCATCACCATCACTATCATCATCATCATCATCTATGAATTATTCTAGCAGAATCTCCACAACTACAACAACACGCACCACGACAACCAGTTGTTACTCTGTTGCTGCTCATTCTGTGCTCCTCCAACGTCACTGACATCATCATCAACATCACCATCATCGTCGTCGTCATCGCCATCCACTTCACTGACCTCTGCCTCGGATTCTTCATCCGAGTCCTGTCCTGGCCGTGCAAGACTTGACAAGTATTTAGGTTGTAACAGTGAAACGCCATCATCATCGTCGTTGTCGTATCTATCACTATCAGGTCTGAGGTCAAGAGAGAAAGAAAAATATATTATTTAAAAAAAAAAAAAACGAAAAATATTGAAAATAAAACATATTGTTTTGGGGGGCGGTTTGGGGATTTTTTTTATTTTATTATTTTTATTTTTTTATACTGTATATGATTTAAAAGAATTACCTAAATTCATAAATTATATATATATATATATATATTCTTATTATTTAAGTTTATTAAGTAAAATTTTTAAAACAAATTATGTTATCTATGTTCATGAATAAAATATTAAAATACAGAAATTTCTGAATTAAATTAAATTTTAGAAAGATAAGAATATACACTTCATTAAAAAAAAAATATATATATATCTGAATGAAAGGTTAAAAGTTTCATTATTACTTCATAAGAAAATAATAAGATTTACTTTATGCAAAAGGTACAGTAATAATGAAATAACAATATTGTTATGTATTGTCGTTTTTAAACCAGTTAATTTAATGGAAATACATGTAAGCAACAAAGAAAAGTAACCCATCCATACATTGTTTCAGTAACATAAAATAATTTTACAAAACCAATAATTGGCTGTTTATAGAACAAATTTAGTGTTATCTGTGTGTTTGTTTGCATGTATGTGTGTGTGTGTTTTATCTTGTGTGTGTGTGTGTGTGTGTGTGTGTGTGTGTGTTGTGTGTGTGTGTGTGTGTGAGAGAGTGAGAGAGAGAGAGAGAGAGAGAGAGAGAGAGAGAGAGAGAGAGAGAGATTTTGATAGTTTCTAAAATCATATTTGTTGATATCTATTAAATATGTAAATTCAAATCAACATCTATTAAATAAAATATAAATATATGTTTTATATATTCTACATATAATCATTATTATTATCATTATTGTTATTGATATTATTGTTGATGTTACTGTTAATATCACTATTATTATTACTGTTGTTGCTGTTATTTATATTGCTGTTGTTGTTATTACAGTTTGTTGAAGATTTACAAGAAAGAACAAAAGAACAAAAGAAGTTTTAAGAAAGATTACGTCTCTCTGTTACTTTATCAGAAAATCAGGTTTATAGGTTTTCAACACAACTAGAAGATGGGAAAATAGGTCACTCTGTCTCTTACTGTCTTTCTCCTTTGTATTATTCTCTCTTACTTTTTTTCACTACCTCTGTCTTGCTCAGTGTCTCTTTCTCTCCAAAATATTATTATTATTATTATTATTATTATTATTATTATTATTATTATTATTATTATTAATTGTTTTAAAGTTTATTGTTATATAAAAAGAGATGCAGTGGTTAGTAAAACATATACAGATTCATTTAAACTGTTCATTATTAACTAAATACATTAAGATACTATCAACTGGTTTCATTGATTCAGACATACAGACATATGTACATACATACATACATACATACATATAAACATACAGGCACTCATACAACACATACAACATATATACATACATACATACATACTTACATAGGTGTGTGTGTGTGTGTGTGTGTGTGTGTGTGTGGGCCTATGTGATGAATAAACACACATAGTGAGAAAGTTATTTTGATAGGAAATATATAAATAAATTATAATTTAAAAAACAATAATATTGTATAATAAATGATGAGTCAGTTGATTCAACTGATTAATATTTAATTAATTTTTAAAATTAATTCCTTATAATAATAATAATAATAATAATAATAATAATAATAATAGCATAAGTAGTAGTAATGATAGTAAAATGAAAAAATAATAGTAGCAGTAGTTAATTACCATCATCATCATAATCATAATAAATAACAAAAATAAATAAAAATAATAAATACTTTACATCCTAAACTATTTCTCGTATATCATAAAAAAAAAAAAGAATAGAAAAGAAAAGTTAACGTTATAATAACAATCAATTAAATTTTTAAAATAAATAAATATAAAAATAAAATAAAATAAAATAATAATAATATCGCCGCATGCCAATAACCTCATCATCAGTCAGAATAACCTTGAATAACTTTGAATAGAGCCTGTAGCCAAATACTTCGTTTTGATTGGTTCCTTTGTGTGTTCTAAAAATAGACCGTGACACGGTGACCCGCTTGGCTCACTGCCCCATATTAACATGCCTGTTGGGTGCACCGACCTTCGTTTTCTATCGGCAAATCGACCTCAGAATGTGAAATTAGGATCTTTATAAATTATTCATGGAAAGTGTGTTATTGTTGTCATGTAGCGAAATGCTGACTTTATTATTTATAAAATTAATGAAATGACAGAGAGAGAGAGAGAGAGAGAGAGAGAGAGAGAGAGAGAGAGAGAGAGAGAGAGAGAGAGAGAGAGAGAGAGAGATTTTGATGACGTAACTGTTTTGGTATTTGAAATTACTGCGAGTCTGCTGTTTGGGTTTGACAAATGAATGATTTATGACAAGATATTTATACAGGGTAAATATTTCGATAAATACTATACTAAACAACACTGTAATGTACAGAAGAAATAATGAAAGAAAGAAAGAATAGCATTGAGTCAATGCTTAGCAGAATTAATATTTAAATACATGCAGTACTGGAGGAATCGGGGGGGGGGACAAAAAAAGAAGAAAAAGAAAAAGAAAAAAAAAAAAAAAAAAAAAAAGCCAGGGCAAGAAATCAAAACAGAAAAAAAAAAAAAGAAGGTGCAATATGTTAATTTTTTAACTAAATACAATAACATGATATATATATATAATTATATTGTCTATTTATTATATATATAATAAATAGACAATATAATTAAATTTTCATCTATAATTTATTACTTTTCAAAAAGATCACATGTAGGTGTGCGTGTTTAAAATTTCAAAGGCAAAAAAACGAAACATTAAAATGAATAATAATAATTATAATTATCTTAAAAAAAATAAAATAATAAAATAACGAAATAAAAAATCCAGCTATTTAATTCACCCTAAATGTATACTGGCCCGTCCCGTACTGGCCCGTCCCGTCAAAAAAAAAAAAAAAAAAAAAAAAATCAATACGCCAACTAACATTATGGCGTGGCAGTTAACCTTTTTTGCAAGTCTGTATATTACGTTCTGAAAATAAAACACTAGAAATAGACCAAGCACTTCGTGGTTTCTCTCAGTCAAAAGAGAATACCAGTCAAGATTTTCATCATACAAAGAAAGAACCTTGATAAATAAATGAGATCCACTTGGACAAATGCCAATTTACTCATTCATTTTTTTTTTTTTTTTTTTTTTTTTTTTTCTGTCTAGCTTACGCAATTGAAAATGAATGTAGCCCAGTCTGATGTAATATGTATGTAACTACATCTGCGTGTGCTCATCTATATATTTATCTGTCAGTCTGTTTGTGCATGTTATTTTTGTGGGGGTTTAATTTAAAAATTTTAAATATATATATTGTTGTTGTTCTTTTAATTTAGGGTTGTTTTGGGAATTTTGGAGTAGACTGGGGTTTTTTTTTTTTTTGTTTTTTTTCCTTACATTTTCTTATATTTATTTATTTTATTTAATTATTTATTTTTTTTTTTTTTTTTTCTTTGATAATAAATTGAGTGAATTTTTTATTTTGTAATTGTACATAAAAAAATAATAATAATAGTAGACAGTAACAGAAATAATAATTAAGAATGAAAGAGAGAAAAGGAAAAGAGAAATGAAAAAGAAAATTCTTGAACAACATTCACACATTTATATACATCATCTTAAACAAATTCATTACAAATTACATAACTAAATGAAAATTTTACTTCACAGATTTTTACGGAATGTGTAACAATTATATTCTCCTTTCTCTACTCAGACTATTTAACAATAACATGAAGAAGAAATAAAAAATACAAATTTAAAAAAAAAATATAGAAAAGAAAGTGAGACTGATAAAGAAAACAGGAATATTAATCAGACGAGTCTACGAGGCTGATAAGTCTAATTTAATTAGTCTTGATAAATCCAGACTCTTTCTCGCTTAGATCAGTCTGGGTCAATCTAGACTAATTTAGACTAATTTAATAATAATAATAATAATAATAATAATTGTGATAGATTACAATCACTAGTTTTATCCTTAAATCCTCTTTTTTTTTTAAATTTTGTTTCTTGCCATTATTAAAGAATAATGCAATACTCAAGTTTAAAAAAAAAAAAACAGACAATATTTGTCCTTGAAACAAAGGTCATGTCTCAAACCAATGGATACTTAAGTTAATTTTTTCTTCTTTTTTTCCATAAATCTGAATAAAAAAAAATAAATAAAAAAAATAAAAAATACAGACTGAATAAATGAATTTAAAAAAAAAAAGTAAAACAGAATTAGAAGTGATCTTTTAAAAACTATAAGCCAGAAATAGGAACTAACAAGCAGTGATACAGACACAAATAAATATTTAAAATGAGAGAGAAAAATAAAGAAAATAAAACTGTCTGTATTACAGATAGTGTCAGCTAATCCTGTTATGCAGATTTCCTTATACATGAAAAAAGATAAGTTGGTAAGTGTTCACATAAAATAATCATTCTCTCTTCATCAT
Source organism: Chrysomallon squamiferum (assembly GCA_012295275.1). NCBI lineage: Eukaryota > Metazoa > Mollusca > Gastropoda > Neomphalida > Peltospiridae > Chrysomallon > Chrysomallon squamiferum. The sequence goes on from CM022674.1 coordinate 6,550,555, forward strand.
CATCATCATCAACATCAAAGTGATTTCTACCATTATTAGTATATCATAAACATACTAGTCATCATTCTTACTTTTATAATCATCATCATCATTATCTTAACTATTGACACTATAACCATCACAATCATCATCAATATTTCTAGTATCATTATTACATAATCATTACATTTTCATTGCTGTTATTGCCACCATCATCATTACCATAGTTATCATTACCCTAATTATAGGTTTCATCATCTCATCAATTTTCATTATCCTGATCAATAATTTTCTGCATTGTTCACTATCCTCATCATCAGTTTATATCATCCTTATCATCACTTTTCATCATAAGCATAATCAGTTTTCATCATTATAATTATAATTATCACTTTTCATCATCCTGAAAATTGGTTTTCATCATTCCAATCATATTTTCATCATCCCAATCATTCTGATCATGCGTTTCAACATCATGATCATCTGTTTTCATCACGTTTCAACACTGTGATCATCTCTTTTCATCATGTTTCAACACTGTGACCATCTCTTTTCATCATCCTAATCAGTCTCAACATTGTGATCGTCTACTGTCATCATCCTATTTTATCATCTTATTTCATACTGCCCAACAAATGACAGAGGGCAAACACGTCTATACAAAAAAAACTTAATTACAGTATGAAACATTAACATTACAATTAACATTATTAATCACAATAAGCATTGTTTGCAAATAATCCTTTGTGGGCAGTGTCTTCTGTAACTGGAGTAATGTGGCTGAAGTTATATATATTCTCAGGTCCAAGTACATGTGCTGTCAAAAGAGGTTTATGTAATCTGTTCTTACAAAAACGGAAATAGAGATAACCTGAGACATCTAAAGTCATTAATTGTAGAATATTTAAAGATGAGTTTAAATTACAATATTACCTGTTACAGATGCCAGCAAAAACTGCTATAACATTGTGTAATTTCAGAACCAGTAATTTCAAACTTCCTGAAGAAACTGGTAAACAGTTCTGTATTGAAACAGAAGATAGAATTTGTCATTTGTGAAATTCTGATATTGGTGACAGTTCAACTGTTTCTGACTTTACTTCTTTATTTATCTTTGACAGAAATAAATATATATTATTATCCATTTGGACCAAATGCAATAATATATCAACGTTTATTTCTGACAACAAGAAAAATCACTTCTGTTTAAACTTTCACAATTTTTACAAATTGTCACTGAGAGAGTCAGTCTTCCCAGTTAAATAATAATTAATATGTTTTCTGTGTGTGTGTGTGTGTGTGTGTGTGTGTCTTGTTGTGTGGGCTGTTTGTTTGTCTGTATATGAGTGTGGATATGCGTGTATGAGTGTGTGTCTGTGTGTATACGAGTGTGTGAAAGTGTTTGTTGGTGTATGCAAGTGTGTTGTTGTTTGTATATTTATGTGGGTGTATGTATGTGTGTATATATGTGGGAGTGTGTTTGGTCTCTTATTTGTGTTTATGTTCAGGTGAAATGTCATACTTATTAATCATTAACCTTTAATTAACAACCTTATATTCACCATTTCATTTATTTTTCTTCTCTCAGCCTGTAACAACTTGCTAATTATTTACCTGCTGTAAGGTGCTAATTAGTTACCTCTAACCCAATTACCTGATCTTCATAATTATATGTATGTTTATCTATGTCCTTTCTAGGATGGTATTTTATTGCCGTTAATATTGTTGTTGTTGTTGTTTTTATTATTACCATTATTATTATTGATTTTGATCTTTCTATTGTTGTATTTGCTATTTTTTTTTTGTTATTGTTATTATTTATCAATGATTATCAAAACAAAAAGTTTTACTTTAATTTAATTTACAGTACAGTATATCCATGAAAATAATTAAATGAGAAAGACAAGAGAGTCAAACACAGTGAAAACAACAATAAAAACACAAACAAAACCCCCAGATTCATTGAAAATGAAATATAGACTGACAGAAAAAAATCAATACAAACATTACACACACCTACATGCATTCATGCAAACATACACAAACACATGTAGACATACACACATGTACAAATGTTTTTAACTATTAACATTTTGACTGACTGTTTTGCTGATGGTACATAAAGAAGTTAAAACAGTTTAACAACTGTACATCATAAAGAGTTCACTTTAATTTGATTAAAACAGAAAGGATTATAACACTGTGTTTGCAGCAACCTGATAAATTGAGAAAATCAAACTCAAAAATTTGGGTTTAAAATTGTTTGAAATGTATAAATATTTTAATTTTACAATATTACATTTTTTTAAATTTTCTTTTTATTAATGTCTGTGTGTGTGTTTTACTGAAAGTATTATAAATCTGATAGCAAAGTATTTGATTTTAGACTCTCTTCAAATTTTTGCTGTCTCTTTCAAAGGGTCAAAAATAAAGACTGAACATGAAGATACTTCTAATGATCATTTGCAACAAAGGGACATAACTACATCATTTTGTGACCAAAACTGCAGCTGTGAGGTGAAAATCTATCTGATTTAGGAAATGTGTATTTTAACCAGTTGAGATTCCTGTGTTTTATTAAATTTGTATTTTAAACTGTTGAGATTCCTATGTTTTATTAAATTTGTATTTTAAACTGTTGAGATTCCTATGTTTTAAATTTGTATTTTAAACTGTTGAGATTCCTATGTTTTATTAAATTTGTATTTTAAATTGTTGAGATTCCTGTGTTTTATTAAATTTAATTTTGCACAATATTGTCAGTTTTAGTGGAAATACTGTCAATAGAATACTGTTTAATAATCCTATAATATATTTGGATAGGTTATGAATTTACAACATAAGAACAAACAAAAAATCAATTTTATGGCATAACTAACATGTTATATTTCATTTCTATATTTGTTGTTTGTTTTAAGTTTTTTAGCTGTTGTATTTATCATATGCTAAAACAAAAACAAAAACAAAACAAATCAATAGAAAAATGTCAGAAAATGATATAACTTTAAATATATATATTTATTTTATCAAACTGACTTTTTTTTTTTAATTTGTGGCTATGGTATCATGATATATATATATATATATATATATATATATATATATATGTGGGGTGTGGTAAATAACATGATAAACAGATCTTTTGTTACATTACTAATCATACTCCTAATTCTGCTGAAATAAATGTAAATAACAGATAAATGTATATTCATTTGGGATTCACATTGCATTTATTAACTTGCCTATGTCACTGACATCCAAAAACACCATATGTTTTACTAAGAGATGTATAACATAAGAATATATATAATATGCTGACTTCTATTTGGGGGAAAACAAATGTCCTTTATCACCTATATTATTTTTGTCAGCTATTTAAAAATGTAATTATATCAGTGTTTTAAAACAATCAAACAAATGTACGCACAAACAAACAATTATAGAGACAGAGAAAGAAGGAAGAACTATGATTTTTTTTTTTTTTTAAAGGTGTAAATATAATGCATTTTAAAGCACACACACACACACACACACAGACACACAACACACACACACACAGACAGACATGTGTACTCACCTGTGAGGTAAAATTTCCCACAGTTTTAGTTCATCTCCACCAGAAATAACTAACGTATTTCCTGATTTTAACTTTGTACATGAAACACACAAAATTCTGTTTGTTTTCTCATCATCCAAACTAGCCAAGTAGTCTCCCCTTGGAAGGGATCGAACTGAAAATCAAGTATTTAAAGTTTTTGTATTATTATTGTTGTTGTTGTTGTTGTTGTTGTTGTTGTTATTATTATTTTTTTTTTTTCATTGGTTACATCATCAAGATTGTTATAAGTTATTATTCCACACCTCCGAAGAGATAAAAATAACAATTTTTCTTCCTTTCATACTTTCATACTTTATTGTTAACAAAGATTGGTCTCCATTTCCAATAAAAGAACTATTTAAACTATACTGCACCCACATTAAATGCCTGAACAAAAAAGCCTAATTCAAAAATGTCAAGTACTCAACTTTTTATAAAATGTCTATTAAATAATTAAAAATTGTAATTATTATTGTAATTAAAATACTTACTGTTGATGTAGCTGCGGCCAACGTCGATGTCGTAGCTGGATGCAATGAGAAGTTTGTTCATACAGCACAGGGCGTCTGTTGATGCAAAATCTTCTGTGTGGTTTGGAAGCTTTCTTGCCACACCTTGAAAGGAAACAAACTAATCAAAATTAAAATTAAAATTAAAATTAAAATAATTAAATGTTACAATTCCATTCAGTTCAGATCGAATACTGAATTAAAATAAAATAAAATAATAAAATGTGGTTTGGAAGCTTTCTAGCCACACCTTGAAAGGCAAACAAACTAATTAAAATTAAAATTAAAATTAAAATAATTAAATGTTTATGTTACAATTCCATTCAGTTCAGATCGAATGAAATCAAGTGAATACTGAATTAAAATAAAATAAAATAAAATAAAAATAAAGAGGTATATAAGTAAAAAAAAAAAAAAACAACAAAAAAAACAAACAAAAAAAACACAACAATAATAATTTAGAAATAGTTACTGAAAAAGTGACACAAAAACAATTTCCAATTTTATAAAAGGTTAGAGAAAACGACGAGTCAGTCTTTGTAGTTAACACAAATAATTTTAAATTTTTTTGTGTGTGTGTTTATATATATATATATATCAGTAATTAAAATTAACCTGTCTCAAAAAAACACAGGATTGACCTTTGGTAACCTTTCACAGAAATAGATTCTGTGGTGTTGTTAACGTTTACTCATTTAAATTTATCATCATCATCATCATTACTATGATTATCTTTAATTTCATTATTGTTGTTGGTGCTGTTATTATAATTATCATTATTACTGTTATTATGATTATGATTATCATTATTCGTGGTACTGCTGAAAATATCTTTATCATTATTCTATTATTATAATTGTCTTCATTATTATTATTGTTGTTAATGTTTTGTTATAATTATTTTTATTACCATTACTATATTTATTACTGTTGTCATTATAATTATTTTTTTCACATTATTGCAGATACTGGTGATGGTGTTATTATTATCATTTTCACCTTTCTTCCAATCAAGAACTTTAATATTGACTGCATCGTCGCCAAAAAATATCTTCTGGTCACTGACATCGAAGCTGTGAATGTTTCTTGGTGTCAGACTCATGCCTGACGTTGATCTGACATTCTCCGACACAAACACACAAGACAGCTGCCACTGTCGTACAACATGAATTTTAATAACTCCATCAGCAGAAGAGCTGTAAATGTTTTCATTCTCCATCTGTGAAAAACAAATAAATAAACACACAAAAAAAAAAAATAATAAAATAAAATACTGTATACTGAAATAAAATTTATTTATAAGTTTAATTTTTGATTCTATTAAAAAAATTATAATAATATTAATAATGATGATGATGAAGATGATAACAACAAGAAAATTATTATTGGGTTGAACAGTTGTTCTGTAGTAAAAAATTTTTGATTTTTACACACTTTAAAAAAAAAGATATTTGAGACAAACACTCCAAATACTTAATAATGATTTAAGATGAAAACAAAAAGAAGAATTATATTATAAAACAAAATAAATAATAATAATAATAAATAAATAAATAAATAAATAAATAAATTGAAAAGTCATACTGAGGACTCAGGCTTAGTATAACATTTCACATCACTCCTTCAATGCCATCAACATTATCACAGCTACCTATCAAAATCCAAGATAATTAAGCCATTAATGTTGTTACTACTATCCTTGTAGCTGTTGAATATTTTAATAAAATTTTTGTCAACTGGGATAAAAGCATAAAATTTCATAAAAATAGGAAAAGTAATTTCAATTAAAAAAATTTTTAAAATGTTTTGTTAATGCTACTCCAAATGGTGATGGATGAGAAATCAGGCTATAAATAACTTACTTTAAGACCTGTGATTGCCTCATTGTGAACACAGGATGATTGTTTATTGATGCCCTCTACCAAGTCCCATAACTCTAATTTCCCTCCATCTGAAAAATAAAGTGACCAATCAGAGATAATTTTGCTGTTTAATCACTAAAACATCTTGTAAAATGAAAAATCAACAACAAAAAACAAAAAAAGATAAAAAAAACAATTTAAAAAAAGAAAAAAAATTGAAATAATAATAACAGTAGTAATAATAGTAATAATTAAAATAATCAAATTTCAAAGAAAATAAATTATAAAGTTAAAAGATTATTAAGAAAAGATAAAGAAAACTTTTTCTAATCTGAACACATTAATTTGAAAATTAAGACTCACCTGTTCCAGTGATAACCATGTTGTCCTGGTTGAAAGTCAGTTTAGCAACGGGGTTGAATGTATACACTGACTGCAGAATTTCTCCTGAAGCAACAAACACACCAACCGAAAAATATTAACTTCTGTTAAGTCACTACAACAAAAATTATAAAATATTCTGTCTGTCTGTAAAGCACATTTTTCTCTTTTTGTTTCAGTCTTATTACATAACATTTATATTGTGATTGTTCTTTAAATTTATCTCTCAAATTTGTTTCAATATATTTAAAAAAATGCAATAATGAAATGAGAGAAAACAAAAAGAAATTAAATTTAAAAAAAAACAGGACTTGAATGGAGGAAATCATAAAAGAAGAAAAGCCTCAGTGTAAAGTGTCACCTGATTGGATACTCCAGACATTATAGCTACAGTCCACAGATCCACTTATTACCAGCTGACCTGAAACCAACACATTCTTTGCTTCAGCTGCAAAAAAATAAACAAATAAATAAATAAATAAATAAATAAATTACAATTTTAATATTGGGAAACGTTAAAATATTTATTTCAATTCAAAACCATAGTAACTACATTTGAGATGTAATTATTATTCAACGAGCTCAGTCATTTTCCTTACGTAAAATTATCCTTCTTTTCTCATTTTCTCAATGAAACTATGTAAATATAATTTTTTTAAATCTAATATCAAAGAAAATCTTTCTCTGTTATGTAATTAAAACAAATTATGAACCAGTTTTTCAAAATCTTCATTCACCATAAGCAGAAGAAGCTGCAGATGACATAATCATTACACAGGTCACACTTCCTGTATGGCCACCAAGACTCGGAGTTCTCTCCCCTCTGACAGACTCCAGACTTTAACAGTGGTGTCTCTACTGCAGTTATCAAAACAATTAAATTAATTAAATCAAAATTCTTGTTTATATTATTTACAATAATAATGTAATCATAATATGTAAAAGTTTAAAATTTAAAAAGAAAAAGTACAATTTAAGTAAGTGAAATTAAAGAATTAAAATTTTAATAATGAAAATAAATAATGAAAATAATTTATTAAAAAAAATACAATTTAAATAATATTCATAAATAAGAAATTTTTTATTATAAATTTATTCTGATTTTTAAGTTTTTATATATATTTTCAAAACAAAATTTACTAATTAATAAAAGATTTTACATTTTAAAATTATTTTCCTGCTCCATAATTCCTCACACATTATCATTCATTTTACACATAAAAAGAAACTTTTATCAGAAAGTACCTTGCTGTAATGAGGGTGTCGCCATCCACTGAGAGGGCGGTGACTATGTCATTATGACCATCCAGCTCTGAGATTAGACAGAATGACAGCTGCCACTTTTGTCTCGCTGTTTTTAATTGGTCAGGAGGTTTGGCATCTATAAATAAAACCAAAATAATTAAAATTCAACAGCATGTAACTTGAAAATGATATTCTTTAAAGTTATAAATATTTTTATGTCAGTTCTGTATGTACTGTGTTGAACTATTTTAATATATAGTTCTTTTAAAAAAGAAATGAATTAAACATAAATAAACAGACAGATATAAATAAAATATTATTATCACAGTTTATGGAAGCCAATATTATTATTTGTATTACATGCGTTACATAAATCAATACAAATGTGTTTTTTATGTGTGTGATGTTAGATTTGTTTATTTTATTTTGTTTTCAAAATTTAAAATCAGAAATAATGCAATATTCATTGGTATGTATTATCAGACCAAAATGTAATTCTGTATTTGTTTTTCTCTAACGACACTATTCTGGTCAGTACCTTTAGACTTTTGATGTTTTGGACTTGGTTTTTCTGGTGGTGGTTTCTCTGTCTGTCTGTCTGTCACTTTTGTTTCTTTCTTCACTGAATCAAGCAATTTGTAACTTTTGTCTTCCTGAATCCTGCAACAACAAAATATTTAATAAAACAACAAAACACCAACAATACATAAATTAACACAACACTACCATTACTATTACTTTTATTATCAAAATTACTAACACCACTACTACTACCATCATTATGTCTATTGCCACTGTTAAAAGTGTTACTTCTACTACTACTACTACTAGTACTGCCATTACTACTATTACTACCACTAATGCTGTTATGTTCACACTACTATTAGTTCTAATACTACTACTACCAATATTATTATCACACACACAGACATACACATGCAGGCATGCTGACAAACACAAACACATATACATCAATACTTATACATGCATTTCAAATACATGTTTATAAATATCAGTCAGTATCAGTACAGTTTCTTATACATAACAAACACTGATCAAAATACATTACTACAATTTTCAACCCTATTTATCCCATCGGATTTCTCAAATTAATCTCTGCAGTGTAACCATAGTTACAAACTACTTACTTTGATTCTACTGCAGACCTGTCACCAACATCCTCAACAACATTCTGTCTGGATGAAAAGTTTTTATCGTGTTCCTCGTTACAAATTTCTGTGCGATTCTCTGCAACGTCTGCTGTTATTGAAACATCAGATGTGAATGATGTGCTTGTGTCTGCGTCTGCTTCTGCTGACGTCTGCTTTCGTGAACTCCATTGCTGGCCATGTTCAGACAACAACAGTTTCTGAAGACGTTCTCTCAAAATATTTTTGTTCAGAACCTGATAATAATAATAATAATAATAATAATAATAATAATAATAATGACAATTAAAATAATAATAATAGTTGTAGAAGCAGCAGCAGGGTAAAAGTCAAATATTAAACATAGATTAGACACAGAAATAAGCAGTCAATTTTACTGAATGAATGTTACATGTACTCATGTAGTTTAACTAGTATTCGTAGTACTAACTGTAAGTGTAACTAGTAACTTGAATTGAAAATTATAAAATCGCGATCTGCCCATTAAAACAAATGTTGTCATCAAATTGTAAATTAATATTCCGAACCTTGGCTATTTCTTCATCAGAAAGCGATCGATCAAGGCGCTCTAGATTTTCGATTTGTCTTAGTTTCTTTCTTAGTTTTCTGATTTCTCTGGCAACTGACTCTGGACTGGACGCCGCCATTATTATTAGTATTCTCTCGTATTTTCCTCCCTTCGTCACTTTTGGTTCACACACCGATACCAAAATAATAAAATATTCATTATTGAAACTGTGCAATATGGGCAAGAATTCCGAACGTTCCAGCATTATTACCTGAAGAAATTTAAATAAAATGCATTTGAAAATTGCAAATTATTTTAAATATTTTAATTTCAAGTTTCATTATTTGCACAAAATAATAATAATAATTACGACAAAACAATGAATAAAAATTGGTAAAGTGGTAATGCTAGAAGAAACTTGTTACTTGTTTTCTGTCTGCAAAACGTTTTGATCCTTCAACTCATTTATTAAACAAAGAGGCTCCATGGTTTATATATGCAATGTGTGTATATGTATGTGTTTGTATATGTATGTATATATGAATGTATGTGTATATATGTATATATGTGTGTGCATGCATGTACATGTGTGTATGTGTGTGTGCATGTGTATATGTATGTATATATGTCTGTGTATGTGTGTATTGTTTATGTATGTATGTGTGTGTGTTGTGTGATATATATATATATATAATCTTGTATTTCTAGAAAAAGAGTTTTGAAAATAAATGACAAGAACTTCACTTCTAATTAAAAAAGAAAACTAACCCAACAAAACAAAATCACAGTGTGGTATCATTTATACATGCTTTATTCAACAGAAAATGTGTACAGTAATTACATAAAAACTACAGGTTTTTACTAACATTACTATAAAACATAAATGGAATGGTAATTTGAGTAACATTTCTGTCCACCATCATTTAATTAAAGAAACAAATAATAACATCTTTACATTATCATACACATTTCTACAGAAATAAATTTTATTACAAAAAAAAAAAAAAAAACAACAACAAATAAATAAATAACAAAAAAGGGTGACTTAAATTAAAAAAACAAAAAATCAGTTATGTAGAAAGTAGTATTTGTTAATGGAAGCATGTTAGAGGCATATCAAGAGGTGGGGGGTCATCGTTGTGATTAGCATAGTTTACAAGATGAAATGAACTTCTTAAAAAATAAAAATGAAAGATAAAAATTGTATTAATTTAATATAAAATATTGTTACAGGGAAAGGATGGGGTTGTCTCCAATTTGCCAACCAACGCCTTAAATAAATAGATAAATAAATATCAGAAAAAATCAAAGGTGATTTAAATTAATGTGGTTCATCATGATTATTGTTGTTGTTGTTGTTGTTGTTACTCTACTTTATTTTCTAATAATTAATTAATTAGGTAATAATAATAATAATAATTATATTTATATTTATAATAATAACCATGTAAATAAGAAAATAGTAATAATAAATTAAAAAATAAATAAATAAATAAATAAATAAATAAACAAATAACCCAATGAAAAACAATTATTTATAAAACATTTGTTTTAAAAAAACATTGCAGACTTGTAATAATATTTTACCGTTTACAAAATAAACAAATACAAATAAAAAGAAACTGACAAACTCAACCAAAACACTTTTACAAAAATTTCAACTCATGGGGGAAAAAAATAAAATAAAATAAAATCTCTTAACGATGTTATTATTGTAGTTGTCAGAACACACTAATAAAAATCTAAGAAAAACATTGAAAACAAAGCAGATACATAAACACACATGTAATAATGTATGAATGTATGTATATTGTTTATATGTGGTTACTTACATGATGCACCAGCATGCTGTAACCTACTGTATCAGGGTTACCATGCAATACACAACATATAATGGTTACAGTATAACAGAAAATAGTTTCACTGTAACACATAATATATTGTTACACTGCAACAAACATGCTGGTTACAATGTAATACACAACATATGACAGTTACAATGTAAAACATAATAGTTACATTATAACACATATCAACCATGTTGGTTACAATGTAACACAATACAGAATGGCTACACTGTAACATATCATGATGGTTTTTCATTGCAACAAACATGTCAGTTACATTATAACACATGATATATTGTTACATTATATCAAATATGTTTGTTATATTTCAACAACATAATATATGATGGTTACATTGAAACCCTAACATGTCATACATGGTGTTACACTGTAACATGTAACATGGTAACTCTGTAACAATTTTCGCATTATCACTGTAACAAACCACACATACAAAGTTGAACAGCTGCAGTTTTATCACAATGGGCACTTAGAAAATAAAGATTCATGCATAAGGAATAAAAAAGAGAAATGAATGCCATAAACTGTTACTTAAAGCAGTTTTGGTAACTGGAAAGAATACAAAATAACTATTGCAAGGTGTTAATTAAAAACAGAACACAAATGACACCCCTCATCCAGTGAGAGCTTGTTGTTTAGAAAATAGTTTAATTCTGATAAAGCTTTACACTGTCTACTTTTCATCTGTTTTCATCTTTTTGATATTAATTGTGTATCCAGTGTCATAACATAAATAAATAAATAAATAATAAATAAATAATAAATAAATAAATAAATAAATAAAAATAAATAAATAAATAATAAATAAATAAATAAATAAATAATAATAATAAGTAAATAAAAAAACATTAATAATAATGTTAACAAGAACACTAGTAATATAACAATTTCAATTACAATGATAATAATGATCTAAATAACAGAGATAATTTATAATGTATTTAATATTAAAAACTGATAATTATTTATTATTTATTTAAATGGAAACAAGCACCGATATTTTCATAGCAGATTACATAATGCATTTAAAGAAACTGTTAATTTGAAAGTTAACATTTTATAAAATAAATAAATAAACTATTTAAAAAGTGAGCTTAATCAAATCAGTAGAGTATATATTGTTAAATGGTATAAAAAGCAATGCACCAATCAATATGCCAGAAAATATGTAAATTGAGAAAAACAAGATCACAATAGCAAAGTACATAATCATGTCTAAAATGATGAGCAAAATGTTTTTAAAAATAATACCTGCAAAAAGAATTTAAAATAATAAATAGATTAATTAATAAATTGATTAATTAATTAAACTGAGAGAAAGATAGATGGATATGGAACCAAAAAAGTAATGTGAGCTATTTTGAATAAAAAAAAAAAAAAAAAATAAATAAATAAATAAATAAATAAATAAATAAATAAATAAATAAATTTTAAAGTTTTAAAAGATGTATCTGATAGTGATAACAATAACCCTGTTATACATTTCCAAAAATTAATTATATTAAGAATCAGTGAGACACTACTCAGTAAATAAAATATTTCTTTCTGCTATTTACATTTCTACATATTAGTACACAAAAAAATAAAAACAAAACTGGAAGCCTCTGTAAATGAACTTTGTTACTCAAAAAAAAAAAAAAAATAAAATAAAAAGATTTGTTTTGTATTTTTATTATTTTTGAAAGAGACTGGATTGCTTGATAAAAAGGAAATCATGCAAACTTATTATTTATTACTTGTACTTTATTCTTTAACAAAGGTTGGTTTTAAATATGTTTGTGTGTGAAAAATCTCTATAGAATTCTTATATATCTTTCTATCTACAATTTTAACAAAGGCTGGTCTTTTAAAAAAAAAAAAAAATATTTCTGTATATTTCTGAATTTCATAAACAAGAAATCTAAGAACTCTTATATTTTTCTCTTTCTTTATTATTAACAAAAAGCTAGTCCTCGTATATAAATTTTTCTAAACTTCATTATTAGATAACGATGGTCTTCATAAACAAACAAAGCAATTCTTTAATGACATACAAAATTGATTTAAATTAATCAGTACCATCATAAACAGCCTTCAACACGAAACAAATAAAATAATGATTTATAAACATTTTGGAAAACATTTTGACAATTCATTAGTACCATCACAGATTAACTTTAGCAAAAAATAAATTTTTAAAAATTACATGAAAGTATAAAAAATTTAGTTAGTTTATTTGTTAGCAATATCGCAAGTTTAAATGTTTTAATATTTAAATGTACAAGGTTATTGATATAAAATAGCTATAATTAAAAAAAAAAAAAAAAAAAAAAAATTTGAACATTGAGACAGTTTGAAATATGACTAAGCTTACTGCTTGGAAATAATAATATTTATAAAATTTCTGGAACCGTGTACCAATTAAAAAACCCAACATAAAACAAACAACAAACAAATCACCAAACAGAATCAAACTGACAAGGTGCACTTCAACATGAACACATTAGTACATTCACATCGTGGTTCGCAGTTTATATTGTATAAAAATAAATTTAAATATTGTTCAAAACTGAAAATAAATTATATACAAAAGTTCAGAGAAATAAAAATTATTTATAAATGTCTTCATGATAAATCAATCATGAATTTGGAACAAAAGAGCTTCCAAGGATATTTAGAATTACTTCTCTTTATTTTCTAAAAAAAAAATATTTATTTTCATGTTCAGCAAAAACAGATTACCTCCCTTTAGACAAGTTCAAAATAAATTATCTCCCTTTAACATATAATACATATAATTTTAATAAACTGTAGACAATTTAAAAATAATATTAATAATAAACAATAACCGAAATGGAAATGATAATAATAAGAATAAGAGCAATGAACTTTAATACACTGAACCCAGGTAATACTTTTAAATTTCTACAAATTAAACTTTATTAAAATTAATAAATAAAAATAACAAAGATAAACAATCTCTACTGCAATTTCATCCATAAAGGGATGTAACTTTGAAAAAGCATTTCCTCATGCTGATATGTATATATATACAATAACAACATAACAAAGAATTGAAATTTCAACTTCTGTTTCTGACAGGTTTTAGTAACAAAGCATCATAAAAGACATGAAAGTTTTACAAAATGGTTTTACTGAAGTAAATGAGTACAAACAGAAACCAAACGTGTGTTTAGTTTTAACCCATTTTCAATAACTCCTGTTTTCACTGTGAAAACAAACTTGTTACTTTTGATCTCAATAAAATACTATAAAATTGAAAAAAAAAAAAAAAAATAATAATAAAAGTAAAAAATAGAATTATATAAAATAATAAAATAGATATTTAGCAAAATATTTTTTATTTTTAAACTCAGAATGGCACACTTTTTGTTTTGTGACTGTTTGAAATTGTGTTCATTACCAATGTAAATGTTCTGAACAAATTAACCTTTCATTTGATACCACCTCAAACAAATTCACATACACGTATGTCATTTTTATTGTGGTCTATAACAAAGTATGGTCTTTCTAATTAAGTAAAAAATTCAGAATCCTAACATTACAATGTTCAAAGATTCATAATTATGTAATAAAGTTCTGTGGTTATAGAATGAAAAAAGAAAACACATTAAAATGTTTTTTTGTGGTATAAAATGATAAAAAGCTTAGTAATATATTTAAAGCTTTTAATGATATTTTATTTACATCTTTTTATTTATATTTTCTACTTTTTAGGTGACTTGAATTAAATATCAAACAATAATAATAACAATAATAACAATAATAATAATAATAATAATAATAATAATAATAATAATAATAATAATAATAATAATAATAATGAAAAAAACAACAGTAATGAATTGTTGTTTCATTTAACATTTTAAATAATATTAAAAAAAAAATTAAATTTTATTGTTTAAATATATAATTTTATAAATACATGTATAAATTTACTTTAGAAAGTAATACTCCATCTGTTATGGTTTTTGTTTTTATTTTACATTTTTGATGTATAATAATTACTAACATATACCAAATAACAAAAATCACAGATTGTACAAGTAACAATTTTAAAATATAAAAAAGGTAAAAATCTGAATTTCAATTTTTATGTACCTGCATATCACAAAACATTATAACAGATTGTATGTGAAAAAAAAAAAGAAAAGTAAATTAATAAATTTACAGTTATAATAACAGAATTTTTAAAAATTTATTTAAATAAATAAAAAAATAATAGTTTTGATAAAAATGAACAAACAACAGAAAAGAATGAATATCAAGAATTTCAGGTATGAATTTAGTCATTTTTAAACAATGAAACATAAATTTAATTTAAAAAAAAAAAGAAAGGAAAAATTAAACAAAATTTGCGAAACATTCACACATACCCCTCATACAGACATGTGTCTATATACACATTCAAACACTCACACACACACACACACACACACACACACACAGAGACAGATATAATTATTATATGTGTATCTACACTGGAAAACAGATGCATTCATTAATATGCAAGCATGAACAGCACACACACACACACCACACACACACACACACTTTTACACAAACTATATGCAAATTTTTTGTACTGTAATAAGAGAACAACAATAACAGTAGTAACAGTAGTAGTAGCAGTAACAGCAGTATTAGTAGAGGTAGTTGTAATATTATCTGAAGTAGAAATAGTAGTAGTAATATATATAGATGTAGTAGTAGTAGTAATATAAATAATAGTAGAAGTAGTAGTAGTAGTAGTAGTAGTAGTAGTAATAGTAGTAGTAGTAGCAGTAGTAGTAGTAGTAGTAGTAGTTGTAGTAGTAGTAGTAGTAATAGTATTCAATATAACAAGCTGTTTTTAATATGAAAACAAACCACACCAAACATTTTTTTAGTCCCATTAACACACAACTAATTAACATTAACTAAAAAAGCTAATTATACCATCACCATGAAAATCTAGTAGCTAAATATCACATCATAAATAATTATTTTAGAATTATCTTCATCTATAAAATAATAAAAATAATAACAATAATAATATTAATAATAATTATAATAATTAAAAATAAATAAATTACTAAAAAATTAAATAAATAATTAAATCAATAAATAAATCAGGATAAGAAGAAAAATATGAAAATGATAGAAGATGTTGAAAGAAAGAAAAAAAAAGTATTAGATTATTCATCCATTTGCAATATGTCCTGGCCATTTTGTCATGAAAACAACAATTTAAAATTTAAATTTTTTTGGTAATCTACAGTTCTATACATTGTAAAAATTAAAGCAATATTTAATTTCTTTTTTCCTTTCCCTGAAACCAATTTGAACAAATATTTGAACAAAATATCAAAATTTACAAGGACACGAGAATGAAAGTATAGCCATAACTAAAGGTGCAATCTCACTATGCAGTTTACCATAGCAATTTCTCATACGGTAAATGAATAAATGAATGCTTTGTAAGATCACAGCACAAATCTTCTGGATGGTTTGGTAAATCACACAGTATGACAGCCCCTTAAGATAAAAGATTAACCTAAAAATATGCTCTAAGTATTCTTTACCATACAATACTGATTTGATTTGACAAGTCATATAGTAATTTAGCCTCTTTAGGAGAAATATTAACCTACAAAATTTTTACACAATCTCTGTACAGTTCAATATGGTCTGGTAAGTAGCATAGTGTGACAGACCCTTTTGATGAAATTTTAACATAAAAATATCATTTCAGTATTCTCTAAAGAATTCAGTGATCAGACAAGTTGGTAAAACTAGTTGGTTAATGTTAAGATGACAAAAATGCTTTAAGTATTTTCAGTAACTTGACAGTCTGGTTTAACAAGTTGCACAGTGTGTTAGCCCTATTAGACAAAACATTAACAAACAAATATGCAATAGGCTATTATTTTGCATATTGGCCTACTAGCATTAAAAAAAATGTTTAATTTTTTTTTTTTATTTTTTTTTTTTTTTTTTTTAATTATTATTTTTTATTATGAAATGAAAACAGGAAAAAAAAAAAAAATAACAAACCAAACATTAACTACTTCCATTTCATCTTTCAATAATTTCATTTTATTTCAAATTTTAAAAAAAAAGAAAGAAAAGAAAAGATAATACTAGAAAAAGGTAGTTAAATGTAAATATTAACAAATTTAAGGAATTAAACAAAAACAAAATTTCACTGTATATTTAATATTCTTTTTCATTTTTCTTTTGATTATTATTATTTGGCCATTTTTTGTTCACAATTTTCAGATACATAATTTTATTACAATTCCATTTTTTTTTTCAATTAACATCACCAACATCCATTTTCTTTTCTTTTCTTTTTTTTTTTTTTTTTAAAATTATACCTTATGATTTACAAAGTAGTAAAGTTTCTTTGTTCCCTTTCTTTTTAAATATTTACTAAACAATAAAAAAATTAAATAATTAAATAAAACATTAAATACATATATTTTCAAAAACTGATATAAAAAAACGTGGTTATAGGACTAATTTTGATTCATGTTTGTATTGTTTTTTTTTTTTTGTAATTAAAATTTTCATCACTTCTTCAAATTTTATAAATCCACATCATCAGTGACGCATCGTCAACTTTTGAAACGTGACCAGGTTTGTTCCAGTCACAGTAGCCGTCCCCACCGGAGACAACGATGACGGAGTTGCAAGGATTCTTCTTCATCGTGCCGTGCATCGTGCCACTTCGCAACAACGTCACACCTCGTTTCAACGTCCGCGAGGACCTGCACTGATACTCTGAACTTTTATTCATCTCAGTTTTTGACTTCGTTTTATCCGACACATCACCAGCTGTTTCGTCATCACCATCAACAACATCGTCGTTGTTGTCGTTCACACCTTCTTCCTCGATTTCGTTATCGCTCTCGAGCAGGTTTTCGTACAAAATTCGAACTTCGTCGTCTTCAACTGAATCGAAATCGACACCAGAGGTCGCTCTTTTAGCGATCTTACTGGCAAGTTCGCTTCGAAACGACAAAGTTTTGGTCCTCAGAGGCTTTTCTCGTCTGACACTCGTATCCAGGCTTTTAGACTTTTTATTCATATCCGACTGAGACTCCCCCCTCCTTATCCCAAACCCACCGGCGCTGTTTTCTGCATCAGTGGACCCGCGGGCACTGTTGGACCGGTCAATTTTCGGGCCAACCTTTGACCGTTTCCTCAAAGATGACCACAAGGAGTTGCTCCGATTAAATTCAGCCACACTGCTTGAGTAGTAGATGGGCAGCAGAAACTTGACCGGTCCGCGGTGACCATGAAGAGAGATGTTTGGGCGACCACTGGCCAGTGGGACCCCGTCACGAAGGCGTGGCAGGGGCAGGGTCAGGATGAAGCCTGGGCTGGTTCCTATCCACAGAATGCCTTTACTCACCGAGAGACTGGTGACAGTGCAAGAACGACAACTCTCTATCAGATCAGAGTTACACATCTTGGATTTCTCTGAAGAATTTAAAATTATATTTATTAATAAAAATATATTGTGTCATTAAATATGTATGCTGCTGTTATGTAGTTAAAAATGTACAGTCAAACCAATAAATATGTTCATGTGTATGTAGACACACTCAAAACACACATATAAACAGACACACACACATTCACACATACATATACACAGACAGACAAATCCAGACATACCCACACATATACATATACAGACACATACATACATATTCATATATATACACACACAAACACAAACACATATACATACAGAGATATATTAACAAACAACACATTATCCTAATAAAAGGTATTATCTATAAAACATATATTTTGATTGTGATATATTTCTAACAGATACTTATTCACCAAATTAACATAAAAATAAAAGATTCTGCACAAATCCACACACATCACTCTAAATTTTTTAACCTATTTAATTAGAGCTAACCATCTTGTCACTGTCACATAATTTCAATACATCTGTGACTATATTTCTATTTCCAGTCACCCATAGGTGAATCATTCACCAGTTTAAGAATCATCACTCTGAAGAAAAACACCCTCCTCTCCAACAAACATCAGTCTCTCTCTCACACACACACACACACACACACACACACACACACACACACAAAAACACACACAGACATATAGACAGACAGACAGACACTCACACAGACAGATAGACTGACAGACAGACAGACAGACCTTCGAGAAGTCGAATGATGGCCGAGGCTACGTTTATCTCCTGCAGGTTGTCGAATGTTTCAGCGTGGTACAACTGAAGGACAGCACTATCCTTGTAGGACACCCACAGCCCCACCCCAGTCTGAACAATACAATCTACAGGCTTGGAGTCTGGGCTAAGGACAATGGTTTGCTGAAAAAAAAAAAAATAATAAAATAAAAAAAAACATTAAAAAAAATGAAATAAAAAAAACCCATTATAAATATAAATGATGTAATAAATAAATAAATAAATAAATAAATAAATAAATTAATTAATTAATTAATTAATTAATCTTATTTTAAATAAAGAAAACAAACTGAAATCTTCTCACAACAGAGAATACACTAAAATACACAGAATATATATATTTTTTAAATACTGTTACATTATTCCACACTCTACCCCAGTTTTATAACACAACTTTGTACATGATTTCTCATGGATGATTAGTGCATCTGCTTGCTATGAATCAACAAAAAAAAAAAAACCCCACCTAAATTCAAAGTTATAAAAACAATATATATTCAAACATACAGCAGATGCAAACACACATTCACAGACACATGTATGCACAGATAAAAACACAAAACAGATTGTCACAAGATCAGATTATCAAAGACAGTATCACGTATTCTCCTGTTTATAGGAGGGTGCTGATAAAGATGACTTTCTGCTAAGTTATAGAATTACTGATTCTGACCGTGACTGTGAGTGTTTCAACATCGACGACATGAACGTCTGTTCCCACAGCAGCCCACAGGTCTTCCCCTGTATCTGTAAACAAGTGACCGGTCCACTGCCCAGACTGACCACCACTGGCTCTGACACATTCCAGCAGGCATCTGTAATAATAACAACAATAACAACAACAACAAACAACAATAATAACAATAATAATAACAACAATAATAATAATAATAACAATAATAATAATAACAATAATAACAACAATAATAATAATAATAACAATAATAATAATGATAACAATAATAATAATAACAACAATAACAATAACAACAATAATAATAATAATAACAATAATAATAATAACATTAAGAATAATAATAAAAATAATAATAATAGTAATAATTAATTATTCTAACAAAAAAAATGGTAAAATAATAATAATGGTAACAATAATATACATGTTAAATAATTTTGAAAAATTATGACGATGATTTTTTCTTAAATTTTATTCATAAATCACAACAACAACAACAATAACAACCCCAAAGCAAATAAGAACCCTGATCAGCAATAAAAAAAAAAAAAAAAACTGCTACAACAAGTTACACAGTATGAACATGTCTTTACTCTTGACTTACTGTTTTCTCTGGAGATGATGGCCAGACTCCCATCTACCTGTCCACAGAACACCTTGTCATCCAGGTATTTCAGCTTTGTTACCTGTGCTGGCATCATAAATGAGGTAACTGCCTCTCGCTTCATTCCATCACTGTTCGTTAACAGGAAGACAAGAATCCTGTAACGATATAAATTCATTTATCAATTATAATTTAAAAATAAGAAAAAAAAGAGACAAGTCACAAAATGATGTAAATAATAATTAAAAAAAACAATAATAATAATAATAATAATAATAAGGATAAAACAGTGATATGAAAGAAATAATCTGATGAATAAAATTAATCAGAAAAATAAAAAAATAAATTTTGAGAACAATAATGGTTAATAATAATAAACAACACATAAATAAACAAACAAACAAACAAACAAACAAATAAAAAAAAAACAAATAAGCAAATAAATAAATAAGAACAAAAAACAAATAAATAAATAACCAAATAAAGAATAAATTATAAATAAAGAAACGAAACAAAATATCGTAATAAACAATAACAGCTAATAACAACAACCACCACCACCACCACCACCACCACCAACAACAACAACAACAACCAACAACAACAACAGCAGCAACAACCACAGCCACAACAACCATCTATATAAACAGTAACAAAACATCACGTTGACATTACCTTCTGTCTTCAGTAGCTAGCCAGACGGTGTCATCAGCAAACATGAACAGCTAACAACAACAACAACAACAACAACAACAACAACAACCACACCAACAACAACTATCTATATAAACAGTAACAAAACATCATGTTAACATTACCTTCTGTCTTCAGTAGCTAGCCAGACTGTGTCATCAGCAAACATGAACAGCTAACAACAACCACAACAACAACAACAACAACAACAGCAACAACCACAGCCACAACAACCATCTATATAAACAGTAACAAAACATCACGTTGACATTACCTTCTGTCTTCAGTAGCTAGCCAAACTGTGTCATCAGCGAACATGAACAGCAACAACAACAACAACAACACCAACAACAACCATCTATATAAACAGTAACAAAACATCACGTTGACATTACCTTCTGTCTTCGGTAGCTAGCCAGACTGTGTCATCAGCGAACATGAACCCTTCTGTGTCCGTCCCGTATCCCTGCACGAGCTCCATGCAGGAAATCTCGCAGTCAGACGCCTTGAAGCACTCCGTCAGACTCGGCTTGATGTTGTGGATGGAGACGATGGCAACCTGCCCTCGGGTGGCCGTTGTCGAGCACACCCACAGGTACTGCACTCCAAGATGGCTGCTTGAATGGAACACTGGGATAGCACATTTCATCTGTATGGATCGAGTTTGGAAGAATTAGAGAAGGAACGGATAAACGGATGGGTGAAAGATGGACAGATGGTTGGATTGATGGATGGATTGGATGGGTGGATGGACAAATGCATGGATGGATGGATGGATGGATGGATAAATATAGGAAATGGATACAAGAATGAATAAATGAATGAATCACCAATTATAAGGTGTGCTCTCACAAGCAAGAAAGTTAGGCAGGATTAGGATGCAGCCCAAAATAACAACAACAACAACAACAACATTCATAATGATAACTACAGTAACAGTAACGATAATGATAATAATACAATAACAACAGTCATAATGATAATAACAACTCCATTTTGACAATTAAATAACAATAATAATAATGTAATAACAATAAGCAGCAAGAACAACAATAACAACAATAACAACAACATTGACAAGGATAATTACAATAAAAATAGCAATAATGATAATACAGTAATAATATTCATAATAATTACAATAACAATAAAATGATAATAATAGCAATAATAACATTTTCAATAACATTCATAATGATAATGACAATAACAATAATGATAATAACAATAACAATACTAACAGCTTGCTAATTACAACAACAGTGACAATGACAATAACAATAATGATAATAACAATAACAATACCAACAGCTTGCTAATTACAACAACAATGACAATAACAATACCAACAACAGTAATAATAATATCAGCACAAAGGTGTAAATGTCTATTATTTAAATACTTACCTTTGTATAGTTTCTGGGTACATCAACTGGCAGACATTTCATGAAATATGTTGGGTGCATTGTACTGATGGAATCTGCTACATCCCAACCTGGGTTATTCTGTTTTTCTAAAAATAATAATATTTAACAATAATAACAATAACAGTAATGATGATAATATTTAACAATAATAACAATAACAATAATGATAATAATATTTTAAAATAATAATAATGCTAATATTTTGTAATAATAACAATAATGATGTTTATTTCATAATAATAACAATAATGATAATGATAATAATATTTTGTAATAATAACAATGATAATGATAACATTTAATAATAATAATAATAATGATAATGATAATATTTTGTAATAAAAACAATAAAAATAATATTTTGTAATAATAATAATGATAATGATAATAATATTTAGCAATAACAACAATGATAATGATAATAATATTCGGTAATAATAAAAATAATAACAACAACAACAGCAGGCTTAATAAAATTATAACAACAACAATAATAAGAAGAAGACACATAATAATAATAATAATAAAAATTCTATTAACAGTAATAATAACAGCAATAATAACAAAAACAATAACCATAACAATAATAATAATATTTTTGTGTGTAGGATTTATGAATACATAAACTAAAAATAAATAAATAAAAAAAGATTATTATTATTAATAATAATAGTAATAATAACAATAATAATAATAATAATAATAATATTAATAATAATAATAATAATAGTAATAATAATAATAATAATTAATAATAATAATAATAATAATAATAATAATAATAATAATAATAATAATAATAGTAATAATAATAATAATAATATTAATAATAATAATAACAACATAGTTACCTAGAGCCAGTTTGGCTATGAGAAAATCCATACACCAGTCATGCTTAATGGTGGGGGTGGGGGTCTGAAACATATACCGGGCATTTTCACTCCTGAAGAACAACACAAACCAAATTAAGATTATAATAATAATAATAATAATAATAATAATAATAATAAAAGACGACTATATTTTTTAATCATTGTTTTGACATTTCAGTGGTGTTCAGGGTAAAAAAAAACTTGGAATCCTGGTTTATACAGGGTTAAAAAAAAAAAACACCACTGAATCCTGAATTATACTGTAGAATCCTTGATTATATGGTGTAAAAAAAAACACTAACAGAATCCTAGATTATATATCCATGATGGTAATGCAAGAATCATCAGTAATTAGATTAAATAAGACTGTGATTAATTAATAAAATAAAATATAACAAAAACATACTTTGAGATGTCACACAGAATAATTGTGCAGCTGTTTACCAGCTGCAGTTGTTCATCTTTAATCCGGATAAACTGCTGTAAATCCCTGACTAGCTCTTGGATTAACTCCTCTGTTAAACCCTGCAGTTAAAGAAAAATACATAATACCCAAGAAGATATTTTAATTTTTTTGATAATAGTTTTCTGACAATAGTTTTCATACTTTCTGTAATTAAAAACAAAAAGGATCCATTTTTCTATTTTAAATTATGCTTAAATTGTAAAAAAGAAAATATTTTTTATTATATTTATAATAAAAATAATAGTAATAAAATAATAATAACAATTATTTTTATTATTATTATTAGTCTAAAATAAACAAGTCATAGGTATCCACAAAAACTAGTGTCATTCTCCAAGTTTCTTTTTCTCATTTATATAAAAAGTTTTAGTAATGTAATAAAATGTCATTTATCTCTAATATTACATACATTCAAACATTCAAACATACATACACACACACACATACAATTATAAATACATACATACATACATACGTACATACATACGTACATACATAAACTTCAAACTTTAAAACACACACATTCGCTGACAACCAAACCACCAACACATGCAAACACACATACATACATATTTACACACACAGACACACGAACATACATATTTTACACACAGACACACAAACGTACACATTTACACACACAGACACACAAATGTACATATTTACACACACAGACACACAAACGTACATATTTACACACACAGACACACAAACATACATGTACCTGATAAGGACGTTTGAGAGATGACATAAGAGTCTGAATCTGACACAGAACGTTGTGGTCATGAACCATGTCTCTCAAATCAGAATACAAGTTAAACGGATCCTCTTCTGGTTTTTCTGCAAGAAAACATTTAAATTTATCTCAGAATACTAGAATATATTTATGTGCAAACATTTCTTAAGTTTTTTTTTTTTCTTTTTCGTTAGTTTTTTTTATTTCAAATATGAGTGAATGTAGGTTTGTCTATGAGTGGGTTGATATGTGGGTGTGTGTTTATGTGTGTGTGTGTATGTGTGTGTGTGAGTGAATTATATGTGTTAGATGGTTGTGTGTCTCTGTGTGTGTATTTTTGATGTGTATATATTCACACCAGCATGAATACTGGTGGTGTGTTTGAATGTATATGCAAATCCTTCATAAAAGTAAACATTTTAAATCTTTTTGTACATCTATCTAAAACATTCACACATTCTAAAACTCTCTCTGTGCATCTGTCTGTACTTAAAAAAGGAAAATAATGCGAATCTAACCAATCCGTGATGAAATGACGTGAAACTTCTCGACTCCACCACTGAAAACGTTCTTCATGTCTGCAGTAATGGCTGAGTCTTTGATCTCCAGATCTTTCAGACTCGCCGCCCACTTGAGTCTGTAGCGCTCGGTCCTGTAGCCATCATGTTCCCTTTCAAACAAACAAACATTACACGTCTGAAGCAGTTGTGTTGTTACAAACATTTCTGGGTTAGTTGATGAAGGGTAAGTGATGTGTTATGGGTACTGTTGTGTGTGTGTGTGTGTGTGTGTGTGTGTGAGGAAGTAGGAGAAGGTGTGTGTACATGTGGATGTGGGTGTTCTGTTTGTGTCCCTTTCAAATAAATAAACATTAACTACACATCTGAAGCAGCTGTATTGTTACAAGTGGTAAGATGGCTGTCTTTGATTTTTTTTAATTGTTTGTTGTTTTTGTTTTATTATTTATTTAATTCTTTATTATTCTTATTCTTATTATGTGTGT
The DNA here is from genome assembly GCA_012295275.1 of Chrysomallon squamiferum. NCBI lineage: Eukaryota > Metazoa > Mollusca > Gastropoda > Neomphalida > Peltospiridae > Chrysomallon > Chrysomallon squamiferum. The sequence goes on from CM022674.1 coordinate 6,576,399, forward strand.
GTGTGTGTGTGTGTGTGGAAGGAAGTAGGAGGAGGTGTATGTAGGTGTGGATGTAGGTGCAAGTGTTTTGTGTGTATGTGTGTGTGTGTGTATGTGTGAGTGTGTGTGTGTGTGTGAGTGTGTGTGCTTATGTTGTATTATTTAGTGTCTATGTATATTTGTTTCTGTGTATTGTACATGTGTATTTAAGAATATGTGTTATATGTGAGCATTTGTATATGTTGTACGTGGGTATTTTTAGGTTTGTACTGGAGTATGCATGCATATGTGATGTATCTATGTGTGTTGTATGTACATGTGTTCACATATATATGTGCATGGGTGTGTAGGTATGTGTATCTGTCTATTGTGTATTTGTGTTTTTTGTGTATGTGTATGTTGTATTATGTTATGTTAGTGTGTGTGTGTGTACATATCTCTGTCTGGATGTCTATGTGTATGTGTGCATGTATGTGTCTGTGTGTGTGTGTGTGTTTGTGTGTGAGTATGTGTGTGTGTGTCTGTTTGTGTGTGCGTGTGTGTGTGTGAGATAAGATTAAAAGACTCACTTTAAACCGACTTTAGCACAAAGTACTGTGTCGTCCATTAACAACAGTCTTATATCTTTTGTTTTCAGCTGTCCACTCTCGCCTACCTGTGAACAGTAGAAAATATTTCAATATTATCAAATAAAACGTTTGATTTTTCTGATATAATAAAGGTAATTATTATACTATGACCAAATCAGAGCAAGTTTCATGACAATTAATCAATAAAATCTGTACTTTTTGAAAATGAACGACGTACCAAAAATAAAATTAAAATTTAAAATTAAACAAATAAAGAAAGAAAGAAAGATATTTTTCATTCATTAATTTATTTAATTTTAAAATATTAATTAATTAAATGGGAAAATAATAATAATAATAATAATAATAATAATAATAATAAAGAATTAAATAAATCAAAAAAATCAAAGGCAGCCATCTTACCACTTGTTCCAAATTATCCTGCCTAAGAAGCCGTTTCGGTCTGTCAAGCATCGGCCGATTGGCTATCTGGTTTAACTGTCGGATCACCTGATTGGTTATCTGTCTAGCCAGGAACTGCTGCTCACTCCTTCGTTTCCTCTCGTTCAGCTGGTGAGTAACATTCTCCAGTTCTGTGAGAGCCAGCTGCAGAGCACCCCTGTCATGATGGTCCCTAGGGGTGTACTTCAGTAAATCCTGAAATCAAATTATTCTAATGTTAAGTAATAAATAAAACTGAAAAAAATATATATTAAAAGTTATTTATTTATTTATTTTTATTTATTTATTTATTCGTTCATTCATTTGTTCATTCATTCATTCATTCGGACACTTTCTGTCCATTCTACAGAACATTTTATTGATTAGTTATCTAGTAATTTCTTTTGCCAGTAAAACTCTTTCTGATTGGTTGGTTATTTATAACAACTGGGGAATACCTGTAGTAACATGATAAACTGTGGAAACCTCTGAACTGGTTTCACCATCAAACCAAACAGTGACAATCTGTCTTTGTGTTCTCTCTCCTTAGCCTGCAAATTTAAAAATATGTACATTTTTTAATAATTATCATTTTAGACAGACAGTCATGTAGGAAAAAGGGAAAAGGAAGGAAAGAGAGTGAGAAGGAGATGAGAGAAAGAAAAAGATAGACAGAATGAAAGACAGAAAGACAAACAGACAGACAGACAGAGAGTGACAGATGGACAGAGAAAGATGGAGAAATAGAGAGAGAAAGAGAGGAAAACAGAGATATAACAGAATATAAGGGACAGAAAAATAAAAAACCAGAAAAAACAAACAAACAAACTATCAAATTAGAGTAGGAACCATCAATCTTTGAGATCTACACACAGAGAAAACACACCCTTGCAGAAATGCACACACATTTACAAACACACACACATGCACACGCACACACACACACATACATAATACAGGGATAATGCACATGCATACAAACAAATTTCACCTTTAAAAAATCGCTAAACACTGGCTTCATTCTCTGCACTGTTTTTATTTCCTCCATTGCAGCTGCAAAACTGTTTACATACGTACTGTAACTTTCCACCAGCATGGATCTCGAAAACTGTAAAAAAACAAAAAAAAAAAAACATTTTATTACATTTTGTTTTGAAGATGTTATATATAACAAAGACTGCAAAAATCAGCTTTTGGTAGAAGCGACAGAATATTTAATTTATTTGATCTTTTTTAAGAATGTAAGTGCATGAAAGTTAAGGCAGTGGGCTGGGTCTCATGGGTATTGTCAAACCATTCTTAATTTGCCAGTGTTTATTTCTCTGCCAAAATATTGGTGTCGTACAGTTCCTGGTAATGGTCACTACATTTTAAAATGTTGTTAGATACTGTCTGTCTTTCTGTCTTAAACTGCATAGCTAAATCTTTTGTTTACACAGTGAACATGCTACTGTTAATTTCATTTTAGACTGCAATGAGAGGTTGATATGTTCCTGTTTTTTAGGTTGCTTTATCATTAATCATAAGACTGTGCATAAATGTACATTATACACATTTATGCAGACTTCTGTTTTTGACACTAAATCTAGTAGATCTAAATGAGTGAATTCATTCAGGTATTAACACACACTAATAATGGTCTTGTTCATCTAGCTGCATGTAGTAGTTACAAGAAGCCTGGCATTATTAAGCCTTCAAAGAATTACAATCTTTTCATCTCATACACTGGCCTAATTATATGCAAATTGCTGCTACTGTTTAAAAAATAAACATGCTTGCAAAATTTGGAAAATTGCTGGGTTTTGACAAAGCTAGTTACTGTATAAATTATCCTTTTCTTCTGGAATTTACAACTGGAACCTTAAGCAGACGCCATCCATATTAAACAGGGTTTTGTTTACAACTGGATGGAACTTTGAAAATGTGCCACTTTACACAGAAATCCAAATTAACCAGTTTTCACAGTCCACATTCACACAAACACAACATATATAACTTTATAATACATAGTCCCATTATACTGTTTAAATTTTTTTTAATAAACTTCTACAAGAAATGCTCACATGAGTAGAAATGTAACTATGTTTCATACTGCAGTGACTTAGCAGAAAAACAGACACTGACAGACAGACATACGTACGGAGGCTGTGAAAATATCGCCAATTTTTTCGTCAGTGTCCCACCGAGCGACTTTGTCTGAGAGTTCAATCTCAAACATCTTGTGGTGGCTCAGCAACTGGTGAGCTTCAAGAAACACAATCTTAGCATGACTCTTCATCCCAGCCACATGCGACAAAACAGTCTTCTCATAGTCCTAGAAACAGTAATAGTAGTAATAGTAATAATAGTAATGATAATAATAATAATGATAGTAATAATAATGATAGTAATAATAACAGTAATAATGATAGTAATAATAACAGTTATAATAATAATAATAATAATAGTAATAATAATAATAATAAAATAATAAGTTATAATAATAATAATAATAAAATAATAATATTAATAATAATAATGATAATGATAATAATAGTAGTAGTAACAAAAACAACAAAATAAATAAATTATATAAACTAAAATAAAATGTTTTACATAGTAAAAATAACAATAACAATAATAATAATAAACAAATAAATAATGACAATAATTAATAAATTGGTAATAACACTTCTCTTAAGAAGGAAAACAAACAAATTTGTAGACAGTTTATGTAATAAACAGTAATAAATTATGTGCTGTATAAATATTATTTTAATATTTTAAACTCTCCACAGAGAAGGAAATTAAAATCAGCAGAAAAACAATGGCTGCTCATAACAGATCTGCACTGAATAAAAACCATTTAAACAATTCTATAAAAAACAAAAATAAAAATGACCAATGAAATAAATATTAATTTAAAAAAAAATGGAACTCTTTGTTTTGTTTTCTGTATGCTTTTATTATTATTTTTATGATTTTTTATTTTTATTTTTTTTTTGTCATACCTCAGTAATCCTGTGAAGCGAATCTACGTATGACTTTTCACTTGATATTATCAGCTCAATCACACATCGTCGTTTTTTCTGAAGAAATATAATAAATAATTCATAAATTTTTTGTATAATTATTCACACACACCTACACACACAGACAGACACACATTTAAATCATTTTTCATGTTTTTTAAATTTGAATAAATTCAACTACTTGAAAAACTGATCAGAAAGTAATTACTTGATTTTCTGAGAGGTTATCGGGAGGGGGAGGTAACTCTGGTGGAGGGTGTTTGTCAGGGTTGATGTCAACTGGAAAACATCGCATGTGTTCTTCATTTTCACCATCGTCCTTTCTACTCAGACTGGCCACCTTCACGTTTACTTTGTTTAGAAGTACAGGCACCTAAATAAATAAATAAATTAAAAAAAAAAAAAATGATATATAAATATTTTTTTTTTTTTTTTTTTTTTTTTAAATAGTAAATAAATAAAGAAAATAATAAAATAAAGTTAAATAAAATGAAAAAATAAAATAAAAAAATAAAATGAAGCAAAACATAAAAAAATTAATTAACTAATTAATTAATTACAAACATAAATGAATAGTTAAATAAGAACAATAAAAAATAATAAATATAAATAATAGATAAATAAAATAAAATAAATAAAATAAAATAAATAAAAATAAAATAAAATGAAATGAAATGAAATAAAATAAAATAAAATAAGTTAAAATAAAATAAAATAAAATGAAATAAAATAAAATTAAATAAAACAAAATAAAACAAAATAAAATAAAATAAATTGAAATGAAATGAAATAACCAATAACAATTTAATAAAGAGTAATAATTAAAAGTAATTTTATGCAAATATGTTACGATGCCTGCAGTATGAACACACAAAAAATGAAAATATTACAGTAAGTTATCAATTTGTATGAAACTAAATCTGGACAAACTTAATGTTTACAATCCACATCATAAATAGAGATCTGCATAATGCATTTAGAAGAAAAAAAATAGAAACAAAAATTCAATTAAAAATTAAAAATTAAAATCAAAAATAAATAATTAAATTAATTACTTAATTAATACAAATATAAAACATGTCCAACACAGTAACGGAAGAAATGATCACACAACAATAATATAGTCTAAAAAGTAAACATTATAAAATTTACTTTATGAAATACATTTTAATATCTGTAAATATCACAGTACAAACAAACTAATCTAAATGTACATTTTTTTCATAATGATGATGATCATCATTATGAAAAAATATATTAACAACGATGATCATGACTGTGATCATCATAATTAGAAATAATATTAATAAAAATATTTATAATAATCAAGGAGAGAAATGCTCTTAATGACAAATATAACAATAATCAAACATTTTAAACGTTTTTATAAAAACATTCTGGAGGAAAATGAAAATTTTTCAAAACTGAATTTAATTTTCACAGAATCTTTTAACAAATGATTACTACTAAAATCATTCTTCACTAGACCCAAATTTAAAAATAAAAATAAAAAAATAAAAACATATTACAGAAAATTTTAAAAATAATCAAAACACAGTTAGTCAACATTTATAACAAAAACATAAGTTGACAGTATCCTCATTATCAACAATTGAGGTTTATGTACAGAATGTTTTAATAAATTAATTTAACATTTAACAATAAAATTCATTCAGAAAATAAATAAACAGAAGTAACATATAACTTATATGGGAAATTCACAGCTATAAAACTCCACACTCATCCCAGCATTTCATAAATACAATATGGCTGCCATGCTTTCATAAATAACTTTATAACAAAGGCTACTGCTCCTAACTAGCTTTTTTCAAACTCAAGCACCTCTACTGCACATAATCAAATATTTCCAAACATTCTACTGTTTTGCATGCATTTTCAAACTAATCCTTAACTGTATATGTTCACTAATATATATATATATATATATATATGTATATATTTATGTATATATATATATATATATATATATATATATATATTATGTATATATATAAATGTGACATAATTGCATGTATGGAATATATATATTTAACAACTACTTTCCTTTTTTATATTAAATTATTTTCTCTGTTAGTATAAATACAAACACTCATACACAGACACATACAATATCATTTACACAAACACATGAACATAACAACACACACACACACGAACACACATACACATGAACACACACACAACTAAGTACACATTAAGACACTTTCAAACAGACTTTCTCACAGTTCTCTTTTTTCATTTCATTCAACATATTCTCTTCCCTTCCTCTTTCTCTCTCTCTCTCTCTCATAAACACAAACACCACGCACACACACATACACACACAAACACACGTACACACACACACAACCACACATTGAAATAGTCCCACATATATCCATGAATTTGTGGTATAACTACATCATGCATGGCACACCAACATCCCACAGCAGCTACATAAATCTGTGATCAGTATTTCTTTAACATCTCAACTTTTATAACACAACATCCTGCATCTTTTTTTTTTTTTTTTTTTTTTTTTTTTTTCTTTTTCTTTTTTTATATTTACGTATTTGTCCATTTCATGGTAATAATAAAAAAATAAATAAATAAATAAATAAATCCTTGTTGTTAATCAATAAAACTGCCCTTCAATTCATAAAAGATTGTTTCTTATCCAAAATCACTATTATACAGATCAGGTAGGTTTAGTAAATAATAATAATAATAATAATAATAGCAATAAAATCAATAATTTTAATACTGATATTATGCTTAACATATTATAAAAAGTAATAGTCAAATATAGTTATGAGACATTTGAAACATATGAGTTCTGATGTTTAAATAAATAAATATTTATTTATTGGTTAAAGCACCTTTCCTAATTAGAAAAATATGTCTAGCCAATCAGTTGTCATTTTAAAAGCATTAGGATTTTTATGAATAAAATGAATAAATAAATAAATAAATAAATAATAACAATAACAAAACAAAAACAATAACAAAAGCACAAATAATAATAATTATATTAAATATTTATTAGTAATTAGTACCAAACACCCATTTTTATTTGATCAAAAATGAGTTAATTTTGGAACAATAATTTAATTTTGTTTTTGTCAAAGCAAAGAAAATAACTAGTTTTTAGTAATTAATATAACATAACTGTTATTTAAAAAAGAAAATACCAGTTCCCAAATATTTTATAAATTGCTGAATTAATAGAAAATAATCCTGTTAATTAAATGTAAAGGATAGACAGTTCTATATATAATTACATAAATAAAAATAAAACTAAAAAACTAAAAAAAAAGCAATTTAATAAATTCTTGCTAGTAATATCTTTAAAAAAAATAATAATAATAAAAAAAAAAATAATTTAAAAAAAATGTTATATTAAAATACAAGCATTTTCCAGTTTAATTTAGGAGAAATACCAAAATTCTCCAAAAGTTTAAAAAAATACCTGAGTCACAGAATTTTGAATCCTGGTTACCATGACAACTATGGTGCCACTCACCTGCTGAATAAGTTCCAGCGAATAGTCTTTTGACAGTTTATAGTACTTTCTGGACAAATCATATCCTCGCTGCTTTGGAAATATTTAATTAATTTAACAGATGTAATATACTGTCATAATGTCACCTCATCATTTATGTTTATTCGCAAAATAACATTCTATTTATACTCAGTGCTTCTTGAACAATATTACAGAATAAAAAAAAAAAATTAAAACTTTAAAATATGCTAATTATGTGAATTTGTATATCATAAATAATGTTTATTATATATATATATATATATATATATATATATATATATATATATATGTACTCATTTATGATTACGTTTGTAATATTTAAGAAACAAATTAAAAAATAATAATAATAAATAAAATAAAAAATAAATCTGATAATCACAAAAATTGAAAACAAAAATACAGACTAAATATAATCTAACTAATAAAATAATTTAATCAATTAAGGGTTCATCTTTTTATATACTTTCAGTGATTGTTTTATTGTTTTATTGTTAATCTATGTCATAAAAATACTACTACTGAAAAACAAAAATAATTGTTAGGAAAATGAAAGTTATAAGAGCTAAAACTTGAAACATGTATCAAGATTTAAAAACAAAAATTACATATTTTTAGAATTATTGTAATTTCAAGATAAATAAGTATTAAATAAATAAATTATTAAATAAATAAATAAATAAATAAATAAATAATAATGATAATAATAATATAAAGTTAAAAACAAAAAAAAAAATAATATATAAAATACAAATTGAATAATATCAGTAATAGGAATGATAATAAAGTTAATAATTATTATTATTATTCTTATTATTTCATCTCTTCATAATAAAGGTAATAATAATATTCATAAACGACATTACAATGAAATATACAATAAACAGTAACAAACATAAGAGGTTCTACGTGATATAAAAAGACACTGCAGGTTTGATATTTTGTCAGGGGGGGTATTTGGGGATTCTTTAAAAATAATCTTATTCATTTTAGTGCAGTAAATAACAAAACAGTATCATTATTAATATTCACAGAGAACAATAACTAAACAAATTAAAGTGTTATTAAGGAGACTTTTTAGGATCCCTGCAACTGTAGAGCTATTTAACAACAAACCAAAGTTGGTGAACAACAAACTTGCTAAAATGAAAAACAAATTTTTTAATTTTTTTTTACGCTATTTGACAAAGAGAAAAAAGACTGTGAGAGATAGAAAGACACACACAGAGACAGAGTGAATCTGAGACAGAGCTAAAGAGAGACTGAAGGTTAAAGAGAAAGAAAGTAAAAAGAGAGAGATAAGGAGGAAGACATGAAGAGATGATAAACTAATGGATGGATGGATGGATGGTCAGACAAAAGACAGACAGATCCACAGATACATTCACATACCTGGATTGCTTCTTTCTTTGGTTTTGGTGGTAATGGTTTGTCTGGTGCTATGTCAGCAGACACTTCTTCATTTTCACTGTACTCCTCAAACTCTGACGATCCCCATCCATCACTGTCATCATCATAATCATCAACATCATAGGAGACATCATAGACATCTTCGTAGATCTTTTCTTCACCAGCATCTGCGAAAAAAACCCAGAATGAATGAATGAATGATTTCATACACAATTTTTAGTTTCGTAAACAGTGTATGTTTTTTTTACACACAGTTTATATTGCTTTCTTATTTTCAAAGCTCAACAAATTTATTTAAGATCTTGTTTTTTTTCATTCAATATCATCAGTTATTTTGGGTTTTTTTTTTTTTTTTTTAATTGTTTCTTTTTATTTTTATTATTAAATTAATATTAAAAGAAAAAGTGTTTGACCAATTATCTGAAGTTAAAAGTTATTCCTGATTAACAAACTAATGATACAAGAAAAAAAGAGGCAATTAATAAACAATTCAAAATAAAATGTAGACAAAAGTGAATATCAGTGAAAATTTCCATTTTCAGGCAAAATAAAAAATACAGAATATTAATTACATGCATCCTAAAACTCATTAAGAGCTTTTCAAAAAAATGATATTAATTTATTCCTTAAATAAATATTTAAATTGTTCATGACTTCTTCCAAACATAAAAATAATTTTATGGCAAGATATTTTAAAATCTATTATTTATTTAATTAGTTGTTTATATATATATATATTTTACAAACAATAGCTTTATTTCCTATAATATTTTTATTTCACAATTATTTATTCCATTGTGTGTGATTCTGATTTAACAAACATTCCTGCAAAATAATACCTGTGGTTAAGATATGGTTACTAATACCAGTAAAAATCTGTTTAATATGGGCTGTAATTGCAGGTTTTTTTGCACTGATAAATAATGCATGCTTTGTTCATGTACTCTGAAGCAGGGATTAGAAACCTGAGTTTATTTACCTGAGTCATAAAGTCAAAACTTGGTACACATATCGTGTACAGACGATAGTTAATAAACATTAAAAACTCATTACAGTAGGTAACTGCCCAGGTGGTCTGATCATCCTGGACATTCATGCATATTTTTATGCATTTTGTAATGTTTCCTGAACTTTGGACTCTAACTACATTATTAATATTTAACTGGATTCGGATAATCTTTTCCATAATGAAACATCCATAGTAAAATACCTCAAAACAATCAACAGTTTGTTTCTATGACAAATATTCATAAAGTAATAGACCTCCAGAATAAACAAAATATAAGTTCTGAATGACAAAATACTAAATTTTAGTTTAGATGTCTCCTGATCAAAAACTATCACAGATATGTAAAAAATGACTCCATTTTTATATTCTCCAGGTATGAAATTTCAGTTCAGTATCTCTATAATAATTAAAGTTATTAGCTATCAAAAATGTTGTGACATACTTTTCATATACATCTTTATTTATTTGTACTTACTTACTTATTTACTTACTTACTTACTTACTTACTTACTCATTTATTTATTTATTTATTTATAATATATCACTCTTCCTCAATGGCACAAACAATTTTCATACCAATTTTTCTCCCTGTTCCTGTTTTATCTGACTCCAAAGTCTTCTCACTCTGTGGCTTCATCTTCTTCCGAGTCTGCGCCTTCGACAACTGCAGCCTGCTGTAGCCACCACCTTCTGCCGATCTCGTTGGCAATGTTTTCAACGGCGACACAACGCTGTCAGGGTCACACAGAAACTTGACCGACACCGGACGTCCAGTGCCTTGTTTACACGAGGCATATCCTGGCATCGTTCCTCCCCCATACATATTTCCTGCAGGTATGGGGGAGGCCAGTTCGTAAATACTTCTCTGTGGTTGTTGAAATTTTGTCTCCAACATCTGCTTTCTTTTTTGAAAACGACCTCTGGCCTCATAAGCTGTTTCGTAAACTGGTTCTGCAGGATTTGTTACTGTTTCTGCATTGTTTATAAATGGTCCAGCCATTTCATAGATTGTTGATGTCGAAGCCATGTCAGTGGTTTGATTCGACAAAGCATTTTCCACCAGCTGTTCTGAAGAGTTGTTTTTCATTTCGTAAATGGGCTGGCATTTTTCTACATCAGTAAAATCAGCGAAAGGATCGTCTCTCTTAGGAATATCATGATCGGCGATAAAGTCATTTTCAAATGTGTTTGTTACCTCGGGTTTCAAAGTTTGATCTGAATCAGGATTTGAGTCAAATGCTTTTTCAATATCACCAGTCGATGCTACTGAGCTTCTTGCTGACTCTCCAGGGAATTCACTTGTTTTTGTTTTCTCTACAACGAAGTATACAGGATCATCGGAACCTTTAGCATCATTTTCATCGCCGTGGTTGACAACAACTTCTTTTATTTCTGTGAGACAGTCTGAATACTCTTCATTGGCATCATCAATATCATCAATAGTGTACAGAGCTGAAGCTGATGCAGCATCGTTGTATACAGAACTGGATCGAGATATGTGGTCACATTCCTTGTTGTCCACTTCATCACCAGGTGTCAGTGTGTGGTGGTCATCTGACATTTTTGCTTCTCTCTTTTGTGGTTACCATAGCAACAGATCACAGAAGATATAATCTTTAAAAAGAATGAAATAAATATTACTAAAAGGTAATTTTTTTTTATCTATTTTATTCTTTTTGTTGTCAGTTTATAATAATAATAATAATAATAATAATAATATGAAATTTAAATTTTAAACCTAATTTATATTTGAATTAAAAAATAATAATGATAATTTTGAAAAATGTTCTAAATAACAGAGAGAGGCAACATTTTTCAAGTGAATGAAAAGTAAAAATTGCTATCTAAACTGAGAATATAGATTAATGAATTGAAAAACAGAAGGTGCACGAAGTCATTCAGTGTATCAATGAGAGAATGTACACTTTCAAGATACTAATGAAATTTCATTCTTCAAATCAAAATACAACTGGAGAACTTGTGAAATTGCCTCTTAAGATGTACTACGACTGGATTCTCCACCTAATTTTGTTATCAGTCATTATTAATTTAATATAATTTGTTTCTTTATACGAAATAAAAAGAATCAAACAAACAAATTCAAATGACTTACAAGTGACAATGGTTCGACAAAGTGGCGACAATTTTCTTAAATTTGATATTCATAATATAATAGATATTGTGATACTGATATCACTGTTTATCAATGATATTAATTATGATAAGGATAAATATTTTAAATCAGTTCTGTTATGAAGACAGTTTAAATCTGATAATATTTAAAATGCCATACAGAATTTTTCAACAACTGAAGACTGTCATATAAATTATTTTAAATTTGTTGTACTAACCTTTCCATTAAAACGAAATAACTTTTTTACGTCAAAAATAAATACAAATACCAAACACGGAAGTCAGAATGGGACTTCCAGATATCCGGTCATGTGCTAGTCTCGTTTGTTATGAATCATATATAAGCTGCTGTTACCGAGACTGCTAGTGCTTCGTTAAATTTTATCACTGTTGTTATCGTTGTTGTTTTTTTTTTTTTTGGTTTTTTTATTATTATTATTATTATTATTATTATTATTTATTTTTATTATTATTTTTATTTGAAATTTTTTTAAACTAATGCGATTTATCTAACTGATTCTGAAATGCTAAAACAAAATTAACCCACTGATTTAAACTGACAGATTCTATAGATGATAAAATTAAAATTCAGTGTGCGTGTGTGTGTGTCTGTGTATCTGTGTGAATAAGCAATGAAATAGCCGACGGACTAAAATTATGTATAAACTATTTAAACAGATTACTGTTGTTGTTAGGGGTATTGTTGCTGCTGCTGCTTTTTATATTAATATGGCTTTTTTTCTGTGTCACAAACATACACACACGTATATCCACACACACTTCAGTACGTAAATAACAAAATATAAAAGGAATGAATGTAGTCATAATTATCTGGATTAGAAACTAAGCTAATAAATTAATATTAAAATTAAAAATTTACTTAATTCATAACAATTAATTATAATATAACTTTCATTTTCTTCAACAAGTTAAAACGACTTTGTTTTTAATAAATAAACAAGAAAATCAAATTTAAAAAAAAAAAAAGAAAAAAAAAGAACGAAAGTGTGTCAGTCGATCATGTAACACCTGATCGGTGGGGATATGGCGGCGACCGTTATTTTATGTCGTCTGCTCAAACACGCAAGCGAACTTCACGTTTTCTCCTGGGCGGTGCTTGTTTTTCTACTTTTTGCCTACTCAGTCTGGATAAACACAAACACTTTTACATCGATCACTAAAACTTTTCATCGTAACGCAGAACTGCGTACGAGACAAACAAAACCGATGTATTATGCCGATTTGTTTCTTCAACGAATAAAGTCTCGAAATGACGATACAGTTCCTTGTGTAACGGGCGACGACATTGCTGTCGTTATTACTTTCAGCAAGGCAAAACAGTACAAAGAACTTCAGAACAAGTTTAAAATTTGTGTGTCGTCTTTGATGAAGGAAACAAATATGAGTATTTTGTTTTATATAATTGGTGACAGTGAGAGTTATGATATAGCTAAAAGGATAATGGATGACATTTCTGTAAAACATTTCCGGGTGAGTTAAAATGTTTATTTTATTTTATATAATTTACGTGTTTATTTTTTGTTGTTGTTGTTGTTGTTATTATTTAAACACCTGTTTTTCTTCTTTATCTCAATATTATTCTTTCTTTTTTAATATGTTATCTGGTGTTAAAATAAAAATCCCCATATGCAGGCAATAACAGGAAGTAACTGATAATGGCAAATTTTGTAATGCTCTACCGTATTTCTGTTTTTTTAAAGTTCTCCGTAATTCCTAATTTGTTGTCTTCATGTGATTATTGAAATACTAGTGTGTTTGTGTGTCTACGTATTTAATTATATATATAGTGCCTGATGATATTATAAAAACAAAAATTTCACAGACCTATTATTATAACAATCACTGTGTCCAAACGTCTTTTTATCACTGATCTGACTGGTGTATTTAGATAAAGCAGCTTTAGGCTTGCCCAAATTAGTTCCTTTCTGATATATATATATATATCATTTATTATTGTTGTTATTGTTTCCTCATTGATTATTTTTTTCCTTCAAATTGTATTTTCAGACTGTGCATCTAAATGTCAACCAGCTTGTATCAGAATTCGGACACATTATTAAAAAAATGCAGAAATGTTTCACATCACCGGGTTCTTACTATAGCGACCCCCTCTTCTACCTCTCGCCTCTGATTCACAGAGTTATTCCCCTTCAGGTGCACAAAGTTATAGTGCTTGATGCCGATTTGAAATTCCAGTCTGACATCAAGAAATTGTTCGAATTATTTGCAGAGTTTAACGAAGAAAATATAATTGGGATTGCGCGAGAGACACAACCCGTCTACAGACATGCGTTTGAGCAGTACCGGAAGAGACATCCAGGAAGTCGAGTAGGAGAACCGCCACCTAACGGACTTACTGGATTCAACAGCGGCGTTTTGCTTCTCGATATAGACAGAATGAGAGCTTCGCAGATATATAATCATTTAATAGATTCGGACGCTATTCTGAAATTAACAGAAAAATACGTGTTCAAAGGTTTCCTAGGCGACCAAGACTTCTTTACGTTGTTGTCTTTTGAATACGAGGATTTATTTTACATTTTACCATGCACGTGGAACCGACAACTGTGTGAATGGTTCCGATACCACGGCTACTCTGACGTTTTTGATGATTATTTCGTGTGTGACGGTCGCATTAATGTTTATCACGGAAATTGTAATACTTCATTTCCTGCTTAAAATAAATAAACCTTTAAAAACACACACACACACACACACACACACACACACACACACACACACACACACACGTCACCCCATTACAAGATATTCTAAAACTAAAATATTATTATAAATTAATTAATTAATATTCGAATATTTTAATTTATAAATAAGAAATGTTCTTTGTATATCCAGACTTTTAGAAATACAAAAAATAATTGAAACATGATTTGTTAAATTAGTATTTCTGCCTATTTTGAATCAGATTAATAATAATAATAATAATAATAATAATAATAATAATAATAATAATAATAATAATAATAATGACGATGTTGGTAAATATTCAGCTACATTACGAATATTTTTTATTTATTATTGTTAGCTGCTGTATAACAACGGTCAACTAAAGTTAATAAGCATATTTACACCTTTACTGATTTAGGGACAACTGATGTTAATGTTTTGGGGGTTTTTAGATTATTTTTCTAATGTCTGAACTATTTCGTGTGACACCGGTTTCTCGCAAAATCACGCGTGATGTGTCATGGCAGCAGTGAGAATGTTTTGTCGTGTTGTGAAAGGATCGGTTGCGTTGCAGCTGTTTCTCGTTGCGTTTATTGCTTTTCTTCTTTACGCTTTTTATGTGTGGAAAAATGCAAATACTTTTACAACGATAACCAAAAATATTTATCGCAAACCGGAACTACATAATAAAGAAACGCACTCTATTTCGTTCTTCGAACAGATGGACGAAGAAAATGAAGTTCCCACGGATGCTGTTGCCATTGAAGATTACCGTTTTCTTACCCACAGAGAAATTGACGTTATAATAACCTTTAGCAATGCGAAGCAAAACTATGGACTGCAGCAAAAGTTTAAGATGTGTGTATTTACTTTACTGAAGAATACAAAAATGAAAATAGTTTTTTATATTATTGGTGACGAGAGTAGTCAAAACATTGCTGAAAATATCTTGAATGAGGTTACTCAAACAAAAAACTTTAAATTTACGGTGAGTGTTTACAACGAGCTATTTAGCTAATATGTCAGAATATTGGTGTTAAATATCTCTCT
This sequence comes from Chrysomallon squamiferum, assembly GCA_012295275.1. Taxonomy (NCBI): domain Eukaryota; kingdom Metazoa; phylum Mollusca; class Gastropoda; order Neomphalida; family Peltospiridae; genus Chrysomallon; species Chrysomallon squamiferum. Next base: position 6,592,251 of record CM022674.1, read on the forward strand.
CTCTCTCTCTCTCTCTCTCTCTCTCTCTCTCTCTCTCTCTCTCTCTCTCTCTCTCTCTCTCTCTCTCTCTCTCTCTCTCTCTCCACACACACACACACGTACATTTTTCACATTTTTATTAATTTTATAGCAAAATGTATTTCAAATTACCTGTTCATTTTATAAAAATTAAATATATAACTATTGTGTTTTATAATTTGCTTTTCAGGTTATTCACCTTGACATAAGAGACCTTTCAGAAAAACTTGATAAAACTGTCAGCAAGATGCAGAAGTTTTTCTCTAAACCAGGAGCATACTATCACGAACCTCTTTTCTTCCTGTCACTAGTAATTCACAGAGTTATGCCCCCTGACCTGCACAGAGTTATAATGCTCGACTCCGATCTGAAATTCATGTCTGATATTAAACTCCTGTACAGACAGTTTTGGGACTTCAAAGAAGACAACATTCTTGGCATTGCAAGAGAAATGCAACCAGTTTACCGCCATACGTTCTGGCAATACCGTAAAAACCATCCAAACACCAGAGTCGGAGAGCCTCCTCCCAATGGCCTCACAGGCTTCAACAGCGGAGTTTTGCTGCTGGATCTCGATAAGATGAGAAAATCACATCTTTATAATTCATTAATCGATTCCAATGCTGTTTTTAATTTGACAGAAAAATATTTTTTCAAAGGACATCTTGGGGATCAGGATTTTTTCACGTTGCTGTCGCTGGAGCACGAGAACTTGTTTTACATTTTGCCGTGCACATGGAACAGACAGTTGTGTGAGTGGTGGAGACATCATGGCTACGTGGATGTCTTTGATAAATATTTTAAGTGCGAAGGTCACATTAATATTTACCATGGTAACTGCAATACACCTTTTCCGGAATGAATTCCAACATTTAGTTCCAATAACAGAATCAGTACTTTTGTTTTTGTTCCGTTAATAATCATAATTTTTTTTTTTCATACTTAATTATGTGATTTGGTTTTTTGGTCACAAAAAGTCATTACCAGTATCATCTTCCCCTCCACCTCAACAATTGTAGTATTTTATTGTAGATGTTCTCATTATCAGTTTCACTTCTTAGTCAACCTGTCAAGGAAACTGCTAAGTGAAATTTTTTTTAAATAACAGTTTCAAACTTCTTGGTCACTTTGTTATGGATATCAACTGAAATCCATGGATTAAAAGAAAAAGAATTGTGTTCTTTTGTAAATGGTGATTTTATCAAGTGATTACAAGAATACGACTGTGGAAGTCTAAAGCCAATTTTGACTTATTTATTTGGTGATAAACAAAATAATTCTTTGATGAGGGTTTCATTTGTCAGCTGATGTTTGTTACTGTATTTATATTTTTACAAAATTTATTTATTAAATTTAGAACAGACAGAGACAATAGTTAATTCTGTTGACAGAAAAGAAATTAGTTATTATATTGTTTTATTATTAAGTTTTATAAATATAATTAAAATATTCTGAAGCTTGAATTGTTACAGTCCTCATAACTGGATTCTGGTTTATTACTGAATATTGTTATATGTCTATTGTATCAACAGAGAGAGACTGTCAGTAATGTTTTTTGAAATCATAATTTATCATTATAAATAAGGATGTGGATGGTTAAGGCAACTCAAAGAAGTTGAATTTCCTTGATAAATGTTTGGAAAATTTTACCAAGCTTTGTACTATTTATTTTGTAAATGTAATAGTGTGTTTACATTTATTATTACTATTATCTTATTTATTTTTATTTTTTTATTATTTTTGATATATGTCTCAAGATATTTACTTGTATGGAATTGATTTCCAAACTTTTTTATTTCTTTTGACAAAATAATTGGAGGTATTGTCTTACCATAAATTTTATAACAATAACAGTAACTTATAATAATAATGATAATATTACTTAGGATATACTTTATAATTTTTATTAAAAACAATTTTTAGTTTATAATTTATATCTATATTTACACTGTTTGATAGTACTATAAAACTTATTAAAGAATTTACACTGAATGTGTGTTTGTGTGTCCTATAAAAATATATACACACATCTGAAATATTAATTTCTATTTGTATATATTATTCTATTTTAAATCCACTTGAAATTATCTAATTTATAAAAGAAGAGAAAATAGATTTTCCATTTTACTTTGTGGCTGATCCACTAACAAAAGCTAATAAATTACAAATAGTTGTATCAGTAGAATGCTAAACTAGTTCAGAAATTTCATGTCATCTTTTTTGTATGTAAGAAGCAGTATTACTGTTGTCCACTTTTTATATTTTATATTGAATGTATGAAAAATGTAAGTTGTTAAACATCATGGAAATAATTCAGATGCATTTATTCACTTTATTATTATTATTTAGTATATATTTTTTGTTTTTATATAACTGATGTTTAATATATGTGCCAAAATACTATGTCATTCCAAAAAAAGGTTATAGCATATTTTAGTAATAAAAGTAGTGCTTTAATGAACCAGTTGATTTGTTTTTTTATTTTTATTGTTTGTGTGTGTGTGAGGGTATGTGTCTGCAGTAACACACCAATGCAGAAAAGGAATTGACACATTTTTATTTTATTTTTTTAAGATTATTTTTTTTATTATCATTTTGTTTTCTTCATCATAACTGAATTCAGAATAACTTTTTAATTGTTTTTTTTTTCTCTTGCTTTACAAAGAAAAATGTTTTTTATTTTAAAATTTATTCATTTTTAATTCTTAATTATTTTTGTTCACTATATATTAATAAATAGATGAAAATAATAACAATTTATAAATAATATTATTGCTGGTACAGACTAAAAGAATTAAAACAATTTAAAATATACAATTTAAATTTAAATATTGAATAGTTTTGGGGGAATATATGTATGGATGGTTATATGCGTTTGTGTGTGTGTGTTCTCTTTTTTTTTTTTTTTTTTTTTTTTTTATATATATATATATATAAACTGGTCGTCTATGTCACAGTTAAGGGGCACAACTCTTTCCTCTGAAGTTGATAAGCTGATGTTAAGCTGACAAAACCACTGCTCCCTCGTAGGCTTTTTGCAGCAGAATATTCGTGTTGACTCCACCCAATATATCCAGCTGTGAAACTGTGACGTTTAACTCTTTATTCAACCAGTTGACCATCTCTACAGCCATTAACGAGTCTACTCCATACTCAACCATGGGTTTCGACAGGTCCACTGTTTCAATGTCCATGCACAACAGGTTTGACAACTTCCGCTTTACTTTCATTTCAAGGTCTTCCCGACTTATTTTGACAACGGAGTCTGGAAAAGATGATGACGTCATAATGAAGTATACGTAACAATGAATAATAGGTACACAATGTAAGATGTTTAAGACTGTTTATTTAATTAAACGTAAAATATGAACAAGAAAAGAAAGTATAATAACTAAATAAAAACAGTAATCATTTTGAATATGTTGCTGTAGAAATAAAAAAAAACGACAATTTTTCTTTCATAACCAATCAAAAACCAGTTTCTGATCATGTGACCGACTAACAGACGTCTCCACGACAGCGTAGATTACAGAAAACAATTAAAAGACTTAAGAATCAGTGACATGAGATGAAGTAGGACAGATAACCCCTTCCTTGGTATGTATTGTTATATTACTTTTTTTGTAACAATTTTAGTTATAAGAGAGAAAAAAAAAAAACAACAATAAATAAATCTGTACCCATGATCATTCGATTTATTCATACAAACAGCCAAAATGAAAAACTGGAAGAAATTAAAATTAACGGAAGCACTGAATGTGAATTATTACCTTTGTCTGATTCATCTGAAGTCAGCTGCAAACCTGTAAACATCGTACATCCTTTGTATATGTGATTCTGTAGAATGTTCCAGTTCTGAAATATAAATATATCTGTCAGTAAATATTTTTTATTATTACTATTATTATTATTGTTGTTGTTGTTGCTATTATTATATTTTAATTTTTATTTAATTTTCTTTTGAAACATAAAAGATAGCTTGATTAATCCATCAAATTAAATGCCTTTAATGACATACAAAATTAAATACTCTGTTTAATTTAAATTTTATTAATTTATATCTCGTTTATTACATTTTTTCTTTTTGAATGTTTTCATTTTTACTTCTATATTTAGTAACAATAACAAAACTAATAATATTTACTTTATATTTATCATTATTATTGATGTAGTTCTTCTTCTTCTTCTTCTTCTCTTCTTCTTCTTCTTGTTATTATTGTATTTCTTCTTCTTCTTCTTCTTAGTTTATTATTATTATTATTATTATTCCTTACTTACTTACTTACTTATTCACTCACTTACTTACCATGTTTGCATATGCTATGACTGGGTGCTCTTTCTGTATAATAATCCTATCCAGGTTTGAAACCAACCTCCTCAACATGGATTGTCAGCAGACCCCTCGCTTTCAAAATATCACCAGCCATTTTATTACTTTTAAGAATCCCGGCTCCAGTTACCGCCCCCAGCTGAACGGCAAGTCCTGGCAATCCCACCAGATGGCGGTGTCGTGCTAGTGACTCGAGATAGGCGTTTGCGCTGACGTAAGCACTCTGTTCCATGTTGCCAGATAACGTTGTCACGGACGACATCATGACGAAATATTCGAGATTTTTTCTGTCTTCTGTTGCTAGGTGGAGATTGAGCGCAGATTTAGCCTTGGAATCCAAAACTCGTTTTAGTTTTGCCTCGGTCAGCTCTGTTATAGAATCGTCTTCAACCACACCGGCTAAATGGAAAACGCCTTTCAACGGAAGGTCCGTGCTTTCCTCTAGATCCTTAATAGCTTTTGAGACGTCATTTAATGACGTCATATCTGTATGCAAGTCGTGAATACGGACGTTGTTTTCTTGCAGCCATTTTAGCGTGCATTTCTGTTCCAGCGTGTGGAATCCATTTCTTGACACAACAGCAATTTGGCTCGCTCCTCTCCGAGTCATCCAACGAAGAATATTTAAACCAATTCCACCAGTGCCCCCCGTAACCATGTACACAGCATCGCGGTCAAACAGAGTTGAAGAACGGTTAACATGAGACGGGACAAAATCATCATCAACAGTCAGAACAATTTTTCCAATGTGCGATCCACCCATCATAGTTTTGAACGCTGGTTTGAAATCGGCCATAGCGTGGCTGGTTGTTTTAACAGGTTGTATTACTCCTTCGTCCATCAGTTTCATCACTTTCTTCAGAATCTTCTTGACGCTTTTTGGATGGGATGTCATCAGTAAATCTAACTGTACTGACAGAAAAGATTTGTTTTCAAGGAAAACTCGAGAACCAAGGTGATTATCTTCCAAAATGTCTCGTTTGCCGATTTCGCAAAATCTGCCGCCGTCTGCTAAAACCGTCAATCCCGCTTTCAGCCTGTCTCCACTCAGTGAATTCAAGATGACGTCTGCTCCTCTCCCATTGGTCCAGTCCATAACGTCCTCCACGAACTGCGTAGATCTCGAGTCTGTGACTAGCTCGACTCCGCAGTTTTCTTTCAGATAGTCTCTCTTTTCCTCAGACCCAGCAGAACAAATTATTCTCGCTCCAATCATCTTGGCAATCTGGACCGCTGCTTGGCCTACTCCTCCAGCAGCAGAATGGATTAGGAGTGTTTCTCCTTCCTGCAAGTTTCCTTTGACGATCAAGGCTTCGTACGCTGTTGAAAACACGATGCCGATCCCACTTGCCTCGTCAAAACTAACATCTTTCGGTTTGTGGATAACAAAATGTTCTGGAATAGTAACAAGGGACGCCAGACATCTTGTTCCTAAAGCAACAACTTCGTCACCAACACCGACGTCATTTACTTGACTTCCTACAGCTTCGACAATTCCAGAACATTCCAGTCCGAGTTCGTCTCCCTCGGTGAGGTCTTTGAGCATGCCCATTGTCGACATGACGTCTTTGAAGTTCAGTGCTGAAGACTTAACGCGGATTCTCACTTCATTTTGTTTTAGTGGCTCAAGATGCTGCTCACTGTATGCCAGACCGTCAATGGATCCTGTCCCTGAGGCAGACAGATACCAGTTTTCAGGACTACGTGGTTTTGGAGAAGAAATATCCACTCTGGTTACTTTAGGAACATATAATTTCCCGTTCTCGATGGTATATTCTCGATCTATCAAACTGTCGCCATGAAATAGTTTCTGCAGGGTTTCTGTTGTCTCTGAGGCAAGACGATGATCTGATGTGTTCAGTGACACCTGGAAAACAGGAGTTGTTCTAAATTCATTGACAGCCACTCTGATCATTCCACAAAACATGTCAGTGTTTGGATACGCCAGTGTCATGTCAGAATGTGGATACGTCGTTACCAAGTCATCACATTTCAGTGTGATCAGCCACAGTTTCTCAATGTTATTCTGTCTTTTAGCAGCTGCCTTCAGCAGCTGAAGAACTGTGTTCATCTCTGTGACATTCTCTTGCAATACACAAAACACTTGATACACGTTTGCTTCATCTATGTTTTGTACCAAGTCCTCAACTGTAGAACTTGAGATACATTCCAGTCCAACAGCTTTAGCAACCACTGATGAAAGACATGTTTTATTCGACTTCTCTCTGAAGAATAAGACAGAGTTGTTCTTTATGTCTGGTACTAACGTATTGCGGATTTCACTTTTGCTGCCTACTATAACTGAATGAAAAAGTCAGGCTGGGGACCAGAAATGACATTTTCAAACCCATTACTAGTGAAAATGTTTTTCCATTCTTCTTGAGTCAACCAGCATTTCTTCTTCCTGAAGTCGTTGAAAGTCCAACAGAGTTCGAGAGTTCCAAAAATAACTTCTCTCATATTGTACGTTTCTGTTGCCTCCAGCATCAGCAGCCAGCCTTTCGGTGCGAGCAGATCTCTCATATTGGACAAGCCGTTCTCGATATTTACAACAGCGTGAAGGGTGTCCATGCATATAACGATGTCGTAGGATTCTTTGTGGAAACCTTGCTCAGACACAGACTTCTCTATGTCCAATTGCTGATACTTCACCTCCGGGTAGTCTTTCAGAGTCTGTTTGGAATGCAGAAAGAACGTCCTCGTCAAATCCGTGAAGACGTATTCGACTCTCCCATCTTTCATCAGCTTGCGAAGAGGCGCCAGAACGACTTTTGACAGACCGCCCATTCTTCCACCAACTTCGACAATTCTGACAGTTCTTTTCTCCTTGAGCGACGTCTCCACCGCGTCCAGCACCATGTCACGTACCAGTTTGTAAAACAGCCTAGTCGTCAGAGATTCCATAAAGTATTCTGCAAGACCATCAGCAGCAAAAAGGACGTCTAGAGCAGCCTTGGGGTGTTGTAAAGAGAGAGGAAGCAAAGTTCCAAGACGTTGAAACATTCTCAGCTCTACATCAAAATCAGGAATCTGATCATGCAGGAGACAAAATGCTGCGTCGAGATCCTCAGTCCTCTCTGTCTCCTTCGCTGCCACTTCTTTCAGACAGTCGTAGTATTTTAAAAGAGCTGGAGCGACATCTCTGATGTCTGTCCTTTCAATCACTCTGGCTGCAAACGTCGAACTCATTTTAGATAAAAGATCTGAATGGGCGTCGATCTGCAGGACAGATCCGGCGTCCTCGGGGTAGTCTTTCTTCATCTGAGTCCAAGAGAGTCTCTGGAGATGTTTGTTTATATCTGGTAGGACGGCTTCTGTTGGCTGGAAAGCTTTCATGTATACACACTGCGTGAAATCAGTCTGTGAAACTGAAACGTTCCGAGCTTCGAATCCTTTTATCTCCATGACAACTTCTCCCGTGTCCATCACGAGGCTTATACCAGCTGTTAACAAAGACGGGGTCACATCTGTGATTTCCGTAACAGCAAACAGCGTTACATTAGCCGGTACGTCCTTGCAGTGAAGTATCAGGTCCTTTATTGCAACAGGCAAGTACAGACCACTGCTGAATCCATACGACAGCAGCGCCGCCTGTAGGCAACCGTCTAAAGTTGTCACCTGAAGTCTTTGATGGTTATCCTTTGCTGGAATCAATTCACAGACACACTGACCTTCAGACACCCAAGCTTTTCTAATCACTTGGAAAGCTGGTCCATACTGCAGACCCAAATCTGCAAACTCTCTGTAAACCTCTTCCATACTTTTCTCAACCATTCTTTTTGTGACATCCAAAAGGTTTTTCTCAAGGCAAATGGATTTTGATTTAAAAGAGTCTGAAGTGAAACAGCACGAAGCGTGTTCTGTGTGTTTACTTTGTACTGACATCACGTTCCCACGAGTTACACAATTCAGCTGAAGTGTCTCAGACTGAAAGGCCGGACTTTCTGACGCATCTCCCAGACACAAAATTTGTTTAAACAAGATGTTTTTCAGATGTAGATTCCCAACAGTAGTCTCTGCCATTAACTCCAAGTATCCAGCACCAGGGAAAATAATTTTACCTTCAATCACGTGATCTTTGAGAAACGGAAACGTCACAAGGGAAATAGCTCCTCCATTTCCTTTGAAAGATCTGTCTTTCAAGCCCAGGCGCTTAATTCTCGATGATTCCGCCTCGCACCAGAAGGCTCTGTGTTGCCATGGACACCTTGGTAGCGGCGACCATTCTTCTCTGTGGTTATAAATGTTAGTCCAGTTAAGGCGAACGTTGTTAACGTACAAAATGCCCAGAGCGTTCAGAACAGTTGTTTTGTCAGACTTTCCTCTCGTGCAGCTGTTGATCAAAACGGGTGACTCCTTGTTCAGGTGCAAAGCTGTTTGCTGAACGCACGAAAGAAGAGTCGCTGCCGATGAACATTCAATGACGATGTCAACATCATGCTCAGTCAGTAAGGAACTCAACCCTCCCAAAAAGTTCACTGGCTGTCTAATGTTGTCCCACCAGTATGTCGCCCCCAAAGACGTTGTCAGACGTTGTCCTGTTACTGAAGAATAAAATGGAGTCATTCCTTCGCGGTTTGTATGTTTTCCTTCAACGGCAAGTAAAAAATCTCTCTCTATCTCTTCCATTTGAGTTGTATGAAAAGCGCACTGAACTCGCAGACCTTTGGCTACTTTAGGATTATCAGCGACTAGTTTGTGGATGGTTTCCGCATCACCGGCAACTGTTACTGACGTTGGTGAGTTGATGCAGGCGATGGTAATACCGCTGTAGTCATTCAGAAATCGTTCAGCACCTTTTAAATCCATGCGTAATGCAGCCATCGATCCTTTCCCTGTTAACCGTTTCTGCAGCTGACATCTGTGGTAGACAATCTCCACAGCTTCCTTCTTTGTGAGCAAACCAGAAGCGACAGCTGCGGCCAGTTCTCCGAAGCTGTGTCCAATAACAACGTCAGGAATCACTCCCCAGTGTTTCCACAGATCTACAAGTGCGAGCTGCATGAAGAGGATGGCCGGCTGAGAGACGTCAATATCGTTCACAGATCTTTCAAATACTGCGTCTGATTCTTGTTTTCTGAAAAGTCCACAGGACTGCAAGATAGACACGCCAGAGAGCGTGGTATATAGTTTATCGCACTCGTTAACTACGGCTCGAAAGACTGATTCTGTTGCGTAGAGTTGTCTGCCCATGTTGTCGTCTTGCTGGCCCTGTCCTGGAAATACGAAACAGATTTTTGGGGAAGGTTTGCCGTTTCTGCCGTTTCCATGAATTATCGCATCTGTTTTGGAAATAAATGATTTAAGCTGCTGTTGAAATGTTTGTCCAGAATGTGCAGTAATCGCCAGCCGATAGGAATTGTGGGACCGTCGTGACGTCATCCATCCTGCTATTCCCTCAGCATCTTTTTCACTCTCATATGAACTCCATTCTTTAGCGAGATCGACAAGAGCATCTTCAGTCTTAGCTGACAAAGGTATCAGGAGTTCTTTCCCTTTGATATCACTCGATCCAAATGTCCATCCAGCTTGGCCAGTCTTATATGATTGTGTGACGTAATGGTCACCAATGACAGCGTGCGCCAGAGCTCCACCAAAACCGTAGTTATTAACTCCAATCAGATGATTACGTCCTGCTGGAAAATCTTGCACTTTCTCCAGCACCTCTATGCCCCATTCCTCGAACCTGTTGTCAACAGGAGTGGAATAGTTGATGGACGGACACAGCTGTCGCTTTTTCATCATCAGTGCCGCTTTTATTATGCTGACCAGACCGGCACAGCATTCCATGTGGCCGAAATTACTTTTAGAAGAGCCAATTTTCAGAGGAGATCTTCTACCCTGAGCTAAAGCTTTTCCTATCGCCTCTGCTTCTACCGGGTCTCCCACAGGCGTGCCTGTTCCGTGAGCTTCCACGTAGATCAGTTTATCTTGGTCGATACTGAAGTTCTCGTACACAGACTTCATCAACCTCATCTGCGCATCGCACGACGGCATCGTGATGCTCGGAGACGCTCCATTAGCAGCGATGCCGCTGGCTATGACCGTGCAGTAAACGTTGTCGCCGTCGTGCAGAGCCTGCGACAGAGGTTTGATTATCAGCGCGCCAAAACCTTCGCTTCTGACGTATCCTTTAGCGTTCTTGTCAAACGGACGGCTCACTCCGTCCGGGGACAGCACGGACAACGCGCTGAAACCGACAGTCACTTCGGGCATTAGCAGCACGTTGCTACCGGCAACGACCGACACGCTGGACTCTTCGTTCCACAGCGCCTGGCAGCCGAAGTGAAGCGCCGTCATGGATGCTGCACATGCAGTGTCAACGGCAACGCTGGGTCCTTTTAAGTTGAAGGCAAACGATATTCGATTCGCGGCCACGCTGTGGGCAACGCCCGTGTGTGCGTACGCGTTGAAGTTCTGAGTCTCTTGTCCCAGCATCAGAGGATAATCCATCATTCCAATTCCAACGTAAACTCCGCAGTTTTCCTCCAGCGTCTCTGGCATGATTCCCGCGTCGTCGAACGCCTCCTGAGTTACCTCCAGAAGATGGCGCTGCTGGGGATCCATCATGGCCGCTTCTTTAGGAGATATTTTGAAGAAGCCGTTGTCGAACTGATCGATTCCTTGAATGAATCCGGATCTCTTGTTGACGTGAGTGCCGACTGATGATGGATCGGCGTTGTGGTAGGCGTCGACCGACCAGCGATCACTGGGAATGTCACTTATGACGTCACGTCCGTTCTTAAGAACGTCCCAGAATTCTTCCGTACCGTTGACATTACCTGGCATTCTGCATCCTGTGGAAAATTAAAAATAAACAGATTTTTTATTTTTTATTTATTTAGTATGCCAAAACATAAAATTCAGTGTACAGATTAAAATAAATATCAATTTTATTGATTGCGTTAAATAAAGAAATTATCGTACTGACCTATTCCAACAATCGCTATTGGAAAGTGGGCGGAGCTTGTGTTTTGTCGTGATCGATAAACTTCGTCCAACGACCGTACGTAGTCGGTAGACAGGTCATGTGACACACTTCGTAACAAAGTTCGAGAAGGACTCCGTTTTCCATCCTGTTAGATATTATTATTTATTATTATTATTATTATTATTATTATTATTATTACTGTTGTCGTTGTTGTTGTTGTTGCTACTAATATTGTTGAACGCTTTGTTATTATTGTTGTTGTCATATTGTTTGTTTTGTTTTTGCTCTTGTTATTTGTTTACTTTTCATGCTGAAGCAAAATTATTATATTTCTTTGTTTTCTGTCTCACTTTCTTTTATTATAATTTTATTTTATTTTATTACAATGAAGCTAATACACATTTGAGAGAGAGAGAGAGAGAGAGAGAGAGAGAGAGAGAGAGAGAGAGAGAGAGAGAGAGAGAGAGAGAGAGAGAGAGAGAGAGAGAGAGAGAGAGAGAGAGAGAGAGAGGTCTGTCATTGTTATTATCTATAAACTGCTTACGTAAATATTGGTTTTGAAAATATCTTGCTTGTACGTTGACTGTGTACTTTCTGGCATAATATCTGTATAACAAAAATATAATTATAATGTTCACACATCCACTATTAACTATGAAGTACACGAAATATAGAGAAATACCAAGAGAACGACGATGAATTCAAAGCGGAGAGAGAGATAGAAACGGAAAGATAGAGTGAGAGAGTGAATGAGTGAGTGAGAGAAATTTTTTACAGACAGAAATATATACAAGGGCATATCTAGAACGGGAAATAATCACTGAGTGTATTGAGAATGATTAATCTATCGAATTGTCAAGAGAAATTTGGCTAAGCATAAAGAAAGAAAAAATTAGTTTTGAAAATTTTTTACTATTTTGTTAATTTTTTTTTTTTTATTTTTTTTTTTTTTTTTTTTTTTTTTTTTTATTTTTTTTGTCTATACGTGATAAATGAAAAACATACCTTTCGCTAACAATGAAGTTTTAAATTCGGGCATTCTTGCAGGTAAATAAGTCTTGATGAAATGATTTTCTTTCGTCCAAATAAAATTTGAAAATTTTATTTCTGTCCGGTATTGCTGATAGTGGATAACTGAAAAATAAAAATACATGTCTTAATAGTTAATCTTAAATAAACATGTAAATTAAAAATAATAATAATAATAATAATAATAATAATAATAATAATAATAATAATAATAAATACACTGATTTGAAAAATACGAAAAATTTTGTCAAAAGAAAATTTTGATATTAATTTATTTTAAGAAAAAAAAAATTAAATGATTAAATAAAACAAAACAAAATGTAATTAAGCAAATTAATTAACTCAGAACAAACCAAACTGAAGATATTTAAAATTTTAAACACTAATTAAAACTAAAAACGAAGAATAAATTCTTCATACATACTTAGATACTACTCAGTTACTATCAACTGTACCTACGAAGTACAAGATTCACAGTCAACCTTCTATTTCGGAATTATTCTTCGTTTAAGGAAACAACTTCTCTTTTCTTCAGAAACATTAATAATAAATTACTAGTTTGCATGCATATTTATAGTCATATAAATTTATTTTTCTTTCTTTTTCGCAAAAGTATTAATTTCGACATCGAACTTGACTTTCTTAGAATAATGCAACCAACACCGTCTCTATTTTTGGAAACAGGTCATGACCCATGACCGATTAACAATCAACCAATCAGCTATCAGACGTCATCTAGTCTGAACAATGATTGGATGATGAATAATACTTATCTTGGAGCATAAACAAAACTTGGGAGTAATGGATCTGGCAGACCATTGTCATTTACATCGTTGATTACAAGTAGTTTCTGACCACGTTGGCCACTACGTAGTAAAATGGGAACTGATACGCGAGCTGTCGCGTGCCTCTACATTCCAGATGGGGTCAGAGTGTGGAATCAGGGCGCGGGTCTAAGAAAAAAAAGAAACTTTCATGACCACACACAGTTAGTCATGATATTATTACACATCTTTTTGTTTACATATTTCTATATATATATATATATATATATTATTATTATTTCTTATTTATTTATTTTCTTTTTTTAGGTGTTTTTTTTTTTTTTTTTTTTTTTGTTGTTTTGTTTTTTTTTTTTTTAATTTCATTTTTCAAGTATTTTAAATCTTTCATTTTTGTTTTTGTTGTTTTTATTGATATTGTGCTTCTTGCTGTTGTTGATGTTTGGTTTTCAGGCATGTCTTGCATTTTTTTTTTTTCTCTTTGGCTTCTTTTTTTTTCTCCTTCTCCTTCTTCTTCTTCTTCTTCTTCTTCTTCTTCTTCTTCTTCTTCTTCTTCTTCTTATTATTATTGCGATAATTAGATTCCTACTAATCTACATGTCCACTCGCGCCAACCCTAAATCTGTTCTATTTTTAGTCATGCTATTAAATTACTATTACGGACATGTATGACAACTACGATGGTCAAAAGGTCAAAGTTCACACGGTACCAAGGCATGCAAGTTCTGCAAAACAAACCAACATACTTTGAATTTTGGTCAAGCGAGTTCATACACAATAATGATAATACGAAGAAAAACACGAAAAGAACAGTAACAGCAACCATAATAACAAAACAACAACGACAACAACATAGTTATCGTTATTACTACTAATACCAATTTTGTACACACTCATAATGTCCAGTGTGCACAAACAAACACAAACCCGAAGAAGCATAAACGTATCTAAAACAATCATTTTTGTAATAAATATTTACATGCATATCTTTATCAGTATCAAGCTTTTTTTGTTTGTTTGTTTGTTTGTTTGTTTGTTTTGGGTTTTTAGGGTATTTTTGTTGTTGTTTGTTTGTATTTTAGTTAGTTTACTTCGGACAGACATCATTTGTAAGAACAAATAATTTTCAATTTGTAACTGAATCCCAGTAGTCTGTTGTCATTTACAGGTTTACTGAACTGGAATATTAAATTTTTATTCGCCAAAAATTTGTACTTTCAGTTAATAAATTTATTTCTGTACTTAATAAAAACGTTGCTTTATTATTAATCCTAGGTACTCTGGAGAATGTTTAAAATACATCGGTAACCTAGATATTACCTGTTTACATGCCGTGGATTTCCATACCGTGGAGACATAACTATGATATGGCACAAATTCCGTATTTTAAAATTTGCAGGACAGTTAACAGATATTTTAACTTACTATACAAATTACTGTCATGAAGTTAACAGTTAACGAATCCCAAATCACTGGATGAGGCCCTGACTGTAATTAACATAAATAATCACTGCTTAAATCAACTACTGTGTATCCTTTACATTTTATTTACGTGTACATTACTACTTACATAATTAGGGAAGTGTTTGGGGGCGGCAGAGTGTTTTGATACTCTGCCATGAAGGTAACCTGTGACTTTCTTTGTATAAAAAAACAAAGGAATATTTCCTGTTAATTAAACACAAGAGCTTATAAACATTCTACTATTTTTTTTTTTTTTTTTTTTTTTATTATTATTACTATAAAAAAAATTATTATTAGAGGTATGGTCTCCCAGTAATTAATTAATTACTTAAGTAAAATAAAAATATGTTATATATGTGTGTGTGGGTGTGGTTGTTTAAGAACTTTTTAATTATCCAAAAAAAAAAAAAAAGTCTTTTTCTAATTTTTTCTCTAGGAATTCAAACTGACTTAACACTGTCCTTTGTAACCTATGCTACAGTGTGCTTTGGTCCGAATGATTTTTAGAGCCAGTGTTGTTGACCTGTGTTATTTTTCCGGTCATATTTTAAAACATTGTAAAAGTACTGAGATAATTATTTTATCTCTCTCTCTTTAATATTCCACCGATTCAGTTTCTGATTCAAATGTTTTTTTGATTTTTTTTTTATATGTTTGTAATGTGCGGACACGAAACGCTTCTTGTTCAAATCTCAAAACCGAGAGTGGAGGGGGGGGGGTGTGCGCTCTGTTAAAGATGTTACCATATATGGTCAGGTAGATTTACGTATTTGGCCACAGGAATGTCAGTTTGACGGCTAATATCATATCTGTGACAAACAGTTTTAATAGGTTTAACGTACTTTTTTTTTTATTTTTTTTTTTTTACTTAAGTGATCAAATACACATCATTTCTTGAATTACAGTGTAGAGTACTTCGAATTTGATATTGTAATTTGTGTATGTCGGTATGTCCGTATGTTTGTATGTCTGTATGTTCGTATTTTTGTATGTCTGTATGTTTGTATATATGTATGTTTGTATTTCTGTATGTCTGTATATATGTATGTTTGTGTGTCTGTATGTTTGTATATATGTACGTGTGTACGTAGGTAGCCCTCCGATAGGTAGATATATATATGTACGTTTCTATGTTACTTTTATTTTTTTTTTTTTTTTTTTTTAAAAGCTAAAATGTATGACAAAATTGTAAAATTAACCGAATTAACCATCACCAACCAAAACATAAAATGACGGAAGTTTTCTGAGTTTGAATTTCTAAAAATAATATTCTCAAGTTGAACTCGCCATATTTGGAGCGTTGCCCAAATTGCAAATCCTGATTGTTCCACAGCCAGCCCACAGACAACAGCAGCGTGGTTTCCGACGTGCACCTTACCGTAGCCGCACCACGTCATTCAGATGCCTACAACTTCCAAATACAGACACGCACGTAAAATACCGTTGTCAATATAACGAAGTACCGCTAGCCGGCTGTTTGGTATCATTACATACGTACGCTGTTTGGCAAAGTGTAATCTTTATATATAAATGGCATCGAAGTGTAGCAATAACTGTAGCAAAAATAAATAAATAAAGACATAAATATATAAATAAATAAATACATAAATAAATAAAAATATAAATAGATAAATAAATAAATAATATATAATAAAATAAATAAATAATATATAATAAAATAAATAAATAAAATAATTTGAAATAAATAAATAAACAGATAAATAAATAAAAAATAATAATATAAAAAAAAAAAAAAAAAAAATAAATAATAAAATATCAAAACAAATAATAATAATAATAGTAATAAAATAACAATAATCACAATAATGATGATGATAATAATAATAATAATAATAATAATTAAGTTTGAAAACGACAATAATTAATCTAATATATTTAATTTTTGTTTTATTTTTAAATAAAATAATAATAACATTTTATACCGCTTGTAACAAACATAAAATACTTTTTTTTTTATGTCGATGTTAAATTTGTAAACCAGTTCTGTACTTGTTGTTCACTGCACTGCGCGCGATTCATTCTTTCCCTCGCTTTCGTACTGCGTTGCTAGGTAACGGTGTTCTCGGGGAAACGGCAGCTGCCGATTACAGAGGCAAACCGCGAAGACGTTCCTTGTCGGAATACGGTTATGTTAGCGCAAGGTGATCCTTGCAACTAACTTTAACGCCTCCTTATATGGCAACAGGAAGTAAGGAAGTGCCGTTTTCTCACCAATTTGGTAAATGCTAAACCAGCTTTGAGTTTCAATTGGTCATCTTTTGCATGCCTTTCCGCAGACTGATAAACTTCAGTCTGGAATTAGTTTACCAGAAAATATTTTTATATTTTCACTTTTATTTATATATATATATATTTTTATTATTATTGTTAATATTCGTATATGATAGGAATTCCTAAAAGGAAAAAAAAAAAAAAAAAAAAAAAAACAAGTTATCGTTTTGTCGTTGATGAAGTCGGCTGAGGTCGGTATGTGTGTGTTTGGTGTTTGTTGTGAAAGTTTTCTTCAAGTTTCGTAAGAGAGTTTATTATATCTGGGATTTAACTGTTTCGTTTCGCGAAGTTAACTTCTCGTGAAGTTAGACCTTCTGGGGAACCGAGTGAAACTGTTGGTGAAAATGTAAACAAATGGCACATCGGAGAAAAGGCTTGCGACCCGTTAACAAACAGTGGAAGTTTCACCAGCAGCACATCGAGGAAAACGTACGTATTCCAAAATTTCTTTCTATCAACAGCTGTAGACCACAGCGCACCTTTGTTCAAAAAGAGAATCTAGGCAGGTATCCATTGTCCAGGCCGAGTCCGATTAAATATAGTAACAAGAGAAATGTCTGCACAAGACGGTTGGGTAAAAAATTACCTTTATTCTAGAAAGCACAGAGATATATATTCAAAGATACGGTGGGTGTAAATAATAATATAAGGGGGATACTGTTATTACGTATGTCTATGTGTGTGTGTGTGTGTGTCCATTTTGACCCTAATTTCTACTGATTGTTACATAATGGGGAAATATTTCTTAAGACAAATCATATAATTATTATTGTGAAAATATCGATAGACTATATCTGTGATTTCATATATGTCTGTTTCCATACAAAGCTTCTAGTAGGTTTTATGGTTTTTTTGTTTTGTTTTTCAGTGTAAATCTTTTTGCGTCGTAATAATGGCATTTTTGTAAACAAACAATGAAATATTAACTATGCCTGCGTATTTGTGTGCGCTCGTGTATTACGTGTGTCTTCTTTAAATGTGTATGTGTGTGTGTGTGTGTGTGTGTGTGTGTGTGTGAGGGTATTTATCTAGATATC
Organism: Chrysomallon squamiferum; assembly: GCA_012295275.1. Taxonomy (NCBI): domain Eukaryota; kingdom Metazoa; phylum Mollusca; class Gastropoda; order Neomphalida; family Peltospiridae; genus Chrysomallon; species Chrysomallon squamiferum. The sequence continues at coordinate 6,610,134 of CM022674.1, forward strand.
AGTATGCATGTGTGTATGTATGTATATGTATACATGTATGTGTGTGTACGTGCGTACATTTGTGAGTATATTTATATATGATTGTGTGTGTGTGTGTGTGTGTGTAGATATATATATATGAACAGACGTGTATAAGTAAACACATATAAAATATATCCAAACATAAACGTCTGTGTGTGTGTGTATGTGTGTGTATACACAAACAAACAAGCGTATATGTATGTAGCTGAATCTGTGTCTATATAGATAGATAGGTGTATCTATGTTTATATATAGATAGGTATATCTTCTTTGGGTGTATGACAATATTTTTATTGTGTTTATTATTTTTATCAGTGTCATTGTTATTACAAGTTAAGACATTACACGTTTTTATTTATTTTGAAATCCAAACATAACGTTCAAAAATACTATTTATTTATTGTCATAAATATAAAATTACATATACTTTTCTACTCACATCTTCGTAAGTAAAAAAACTTTAAAAATAATTGTTATAGATTCGCATCTCCGTTTTGCTTTTCACACAAGCTTAGGGAACAGTTGCTCGAGATGAAAACGTATTATGTAACTTAAATAACTTGATGGGATAATGTTACGTGGTAAATACCACATGTAGCATCACGTATGTGCTTAGTTCTAGAGTACGTTAGACATCACACTGAAAAAAAAAATGACATTCCTTTTCTATTACAGATGTGTTTTTTTTTTCGTTATTTTAATTTGTTAAACGTGTGTTCGTTACGGTAAATAACAACACTGAAATACGTTTTTGATTTTAAAAACAGAAGATCGCCTTTATAGTTATTGTTTTATTTGTTAAGTCTGTTATACTGATGACCACACACACACACACACGCACGCACACACACATACACATACACACACATGTATACTCACACACTTATATAACATACATACATACATATATATGTGTTTACACTCACATACATATACATACTATATATGTATTTTTACACAAAAACATAGTTATAGTAATAACAACAACAATGATAATAATAATTAAATAAACAAACAAATAAATAAATAAATAAATAAACGACACACCACACCACAACACAATATAACATCATTTCACCATCTTTCAACAAACTTAAACCATCTTACTTCTTCACTAATATATAAAAAAATATATATATATAAAAATTAAAAATAAATAAATAAATAATAATAATAATAATAATAATAATGATAATAATAATAATAATAACAACAATAACAATAATAATAATAATCATCATCATCATAATCAAAATAATAAAATTTCTCTTGACTACCTCTAAACTTTTAAAACCTACCGTCTCCTACGTAAAAATACTAAATATTAACAGAGATTTTGATCACCTGATTATTTCAGATGGTAACTGAAAGCAGCGAGGAACGAGAGGAGGTCAAGACATCCATCCTAGCCATGCCTCCTGACATTTACGACGAATTTCAGGCCCTGAAAAACGCGACCCACCTCGACAGTACAACCCTGATGAGAAAACTCTTGCAGGACTATCACAAGTATGGTAACCATGACAACGCATTCACTGTTTCGTCACAGATGTCGTTAAAATGTCGTGTGGAGAAATTATTGTTACTTCTGAAATGTTTATTTTATTATTTTTTTTTTATTACGTTCCAGAATTAGTTATTTGTTACCGTGTACTGTTATTAGTATTGTCGTCGTCGTTGTCGTCGTCATCTCAAAATTGTTGTTGCTGCTGTCGTTATTATTCAGTATGTTTGTTATATGATTTGTTATAATTTTTATGCAGTTTTTATGATTTGTTTTTGTTGTTGCTTTTCTTTTGTATGGCAGTTAAAAAAAAAAAAAAAAATGAAAAAAGTATTGATAGTTAATATCTTAACTGTTTTAGTTAACGATATCGAACTGAGCAGAAATATTAATTAACTTATTTATTTATTTATTTATTTATTTATTTATTATTTAATGATTCAACAATGAACACTCCATTTATGTCGTTATTTCTGTAAGGGAAGTAACTCTAAATAAGTATTCATAAGGTTATTATTACTCTTTGAATTATGGTAGTCAATGTTTTCTTACGTTCCGTCAAGATTCTGTTTTACTAAATAAAGTACACTCGTGCAAACACACGCACAAACGCACAATATCATCGCAACAAACTGAGACACATACAACAAACGGAATGATTAACATCTTACTATTGTTAAAAATCAAATGAAATGACAACCGTAAAAAAACATAAATATATATATATATTTTTTAAATCTTTCTTCTTTCATTCAAGGAATCCATCACCAGAAAATAAAACTTCAACGAGAAACAACGAGACTGTGAAAGTGAAGAAAGAATATCTGCTAGAACAGGACACCTCTTTATTCCACCGCTACACCACGACAGAGACGACGCAGTCGGAACACACGTCGTCATCAACAACGACGACGACAACACTTCCACCGTCGTCGCCCAAAACAACAACACAAACGTCTCCGTCTTGCGTAAAAAGTCGTAGCATATCGTCGACGACAGCGTCCGTTCACAGGTCGTCATCTGTGTCGCCATTGATGTCGTCTCCGATAGCTATGGCTCCTATATTCAGATCCTCATCGGCGTCCCCGTTGATTCACTCTCACAAAACGACGGCGTTGTTTCGGATGTCGCCCACTGACACGTCCAGCCCTGGCTGCAGTCGCGAACAGCCGCTGGATCTCTCGCTGCTTTGTAAACACGAGAGTTTAGAGACAGCAGCGAGCGACACGGGAGCTAAGTGTCCACCAAAAGATGGCGGGGAAGAAGCAGAGACTCGACAGTGTGTAACGGTCTCGAACGTGTCTGGGGTCGTAGCTAAAAGTGTCAGTAACGCTGGCTTCCCGACCAACGAAAACACGTTAATCATGGCCCCGGGCGTGTCGGGACGCTATCACGTGGTCATGACGCCTGGCATGAGCGGCGAATACAGCCTTCTGATGCCGGTGCCGATGTCGATGCAGTTGCCGACAGTTCTGGCGAGCAATCAACAGCAGAATCCGGTGACGACTGAGAAACAGTCTTCCACTTCTGCTGCAAACGCTGATGGGAGAGGAGAGCAGGTGAGTTACTCACAGTTTCAAACAGCAGGAGGGGCTGCCGTCGTCCCATTTGGCATGACGGTGTCGCATCCGCAGACTCTCAGTGTGTCGTCGGCGTCGTTGTCGTCACAGGTAACGCTGCACCCCCACATGGTTCAGCAGCTGACAACGTCACATCAGAGAGAACAGCAGGTACCCGTGCCGATGTCGGTCACACAAACAATGCCACAGTTGTCTTTCCAGCTACAGCAACAACCACAACAACCTCCACGGTTTCAGAAAAATGCTACACGGCTTCCTCAACTGTCCGTACAAGATCAGCCAGTACACCAAATACGGCAACAACAACAACAACAACAACAACAGCAGCAGCAGCAGCAGCAACAACAACAACAACAGCACATTCCCATTCAAAGTCGACAAATTTCCAATCAGCAAGCACAAACCCCGCAACCAGCACGTCGTGGCCGTAGACCCGGGTCAAGAGGCAGCAAAGCCGCGAAGCCTCCTGCGGGTATGGGCGAGATGAAGATCATTCAGGAAAACGTGACGTTTCCCGGGGTCTACACGAGCATCCTCAAACTGCCCTGGAGCAGACGGGCTCGGTACAAGACGCAGGCCGAGAGGGAGTCGAACCAGTCGACGAAAAAAGCCTCCAGCGTCTTGTTTCCAATGGAGTCCGCAGTGACCGTGACGTCACAGCCCGCCACGACTGGCGCCGAAACGGTCTCTTCCGAGCCGTCGACAACGCAGTCGGTGATGATGGTGTACCCGAACGCGACGATTTCGGCTCTGGGAAAACCCGTTCGACGAAGAGGTCGGCCTCCCAAGCTTCCTCTCATCTCCCATCTTTTGGCGGAGAAAAATTCACGAACACCGGTTTCCGTTACCCAGGTAACGACATCGATCGCCAACCAAGAGGCGGCCAGTATGTTAGCAGACGGCTCGCTTATGTCTTTCCTGAGCAAGGAGAGCATAGGTGCGTCAGTTTTTAATGACGCAAAAGGAACGAGAAGCAACGGAAACGAAATACACACGGACGTTACCATGGATACAGTTAAGGACAGCGAATATCGGAATTGTGTTAAACTTAACACCGGTCGGGTGGAAAATAAAACAAACAGCACCTCTGATTCAGCGAGAGAAAAATCAAAAGCCGACGCCATGTATCAGGAAATGATTCTGTCTTCTAGAGAGCTGATCAGCGTGAAGCCGAGAAAACGTCAGCTGAACGATTACATGAAATCCGAGGATCATTTTCTTTGTTCATCGTTCAAGCTGAAACCTCGGAAACCCAAGCCGTCGCGCACCGCAGCAGTGGAACTTGCAGAGAGAAGAAAATACACCCTGCCCGAGAAACAAGATAAGGAAAAGGAGTCGTATCTTGTGGGAAAGACTCTGGCTCTCCTTGCAGCCAAACTTAACCCTCAGACTTTATCGTATGGGTCTGAAAATAAATTAGCCAAAGTGCGCGAGTCTTCAGCTTCTAACTCGGTTTCTAATGACAGTGGAATGGATCAAGGTGTGGAAGGTTCTGACAGTAGTTACGTGTCGAAAGAGGAGTCGACATTGATGGCAAAATCCGATGATGAATCTGAAAAAGATTCGAGACAGAAGGAGACAATGGAGTTTGAAGTGTTTTGTAAAAACTGTAAAACACAAATGAACTTGTCCGTTCTGGAGTCAGACGTTACAAACGTCAAACTTGACGAGATTCTGTGTGAGACGTGCAGTGGAGATGTAAATATCTCTGACGATGCTGGCAACACCAGAGCTAAAATATCATGTGATGTGTGTGGCAGTTACTTCGACACGTCGGCCTCGTTGTGCGAACACCATAAGGACGTCCACAGCAAAGAACAGACCCAAAACGAGGAGTACGACTGCAAGCAGTGCGGCGAAGTTTTCAGTGACGTCGAATCGCTACGTGCGCACGTGCAGACTCACGGGGGTAACCTAATTAGTTGCGTTCTAGAAGACTGTCCTCATTTCTTTCAATCGCAGGAGGATCTCGACAAGCACATGAAAGGACACGAAAAGCAGAGACTTTTCTCGTGCGTTTACGACGGGTGCAAGAAAAAGTTCATGAAAAATTCCCACCTCCAGGAACACGTCAGGGTGAAGCACTTTAACATCCGGGCATTCCATTGCCCCTGGGCTGGTTGCGAGAAACAGTTCGCTGCGGAGAGGCACCTGAAGGTCCATCTGCTGATTCACAGAGAAGAGAAACCGCTGGAATGTGAATTCTGTAGCTACAGATGTAGGCAACGAAACGCGCTCAACTGGCACATGAGAAAACATCCCGAAGCCCCGTTCAAGTACAGAAAATTTGGAATGTTAGGAGCTAACGAAGATACATAACAATATTATTTGTAAAGGACGTTACAGATATAACATTTTAATCTTGTCTCGTGTTCCACGGAGAATTAATACTTTTGGTGGCAGAGAAACGTTACAAATCAAAACGACGAAATGTCAAAAGAATTTACGTGTAAAATTTCAGTCTCGTTTTGGAGTTATCCCGGAACGTTAAGAACTCAGGAAGATATATAAAATGAATACTTTAAATGGACTTTACAGTTCTTAATGACGAAATATTTCAAGGATTTATGAGTTTTGGTGGTATTAATATTTGTGCTTGCAGTACTAAAGGATATTAAAACTCTAATGACGTCACGATACAAATATTTACATTTGTAAGGTTTTTGTGTCACATGGTAAAATTAGGTTGAGAGTCGTCTGTATAAATACTAGGAAGCACTGAAGAGAAACAAAAAACAGATTTTTCTGGCATAACAAATATTTCAGTGATAACAAGCATTTACGGCAGTTTTGAAATGAACTGTTATTAATTCTTTAACGATTTTTCTTACCAGGATATATCTCGAGGTTTATTTTACTTATGGAGATTTGGATTTTTTAGATTTTTGTGTACGAGTGTGGAATAACATTACTGCTTTTAAGATCTGAATAATATTATTACAGTGAAAAGTGATTTAAATTTACGGTTTCGGAAATTTGTTTAATTCAACCGGAAGTGACTTGAAGAAATGTGTTTAATTCTACCGGAAGTGACTGGAACTTATTTGTTTATTGCCGCATGGAGGTAAAAATTAATGTGTATCACAAAAACGATATATTTATTTTTCTGGAATTGCATTGAACAGTTTAAAATGCAAAACCTTTCTATTTACAGATATTCCGATTTCGTATGAAAATGAATTTATATTTTTATATTAAAATAATAATATCAGTATCATCCTGTACCTTTTTTCCTTACGAAATAAATACAAACAATTTCAATTTAAGCAGCATATTTCAAACTAAATAACTAAATAACAGTGCAATATTTTTAACGTGCAATATAAAAAAAAAGTGCAATATATTTATACTTTATATAATATATAATTTTTTAAATAAAATAATTTTTGGAAGATTTAAACCATGTTGTACATAACTGACGTATTTGTTGATTAATGTTTTGTAACAATAATAATAATGATAATAATAAAAGTAATACAAGTAATATTTTAGTTTTACTTATTTGCTTGAGGAAAATGTGTAGCTAAATAGTGAACAATACCTTGTACCATTTCTAAATCGGTCGAGTATGTACTTGTGAATAATTATGTATGACGTAACAAGGCTATTGTTATTATGACGTCATTACAAATGGAAGCATAGTTAAAAAGGCACAGTTTGTATTTTATATATTATTGTTATTTAAAGGTTTTGTCTTCGTATTATTATTATTATTATTATTATTATTATTATTTCTTTCATATTAACTGTTCTTTTTTCAACTTTAGTTTTCCACGTCCTTTCTTTATTTTTGAAACATTATTTTTTTTTTAGGTTACATACAAAAAATAAAATAAAATAAAATAAAATAAAATATTATTTAAATTACTAAGATACAGATTACTTTATCAAATGAAAATATTTTTTTTGTTATGGAAAGTGTTTATTAAAAGATTCTAAAATAACTTACAGTGCTAGCAGTATGAATATTAAAATCAGAAGTCTGATGCTTTCTATCAAATTAATAGTTCACTGTATGGATACAGTGAGTTTCAGCTGTTAATCTTACCAAAAGACATTACCAGTTCTTATTAGATATACTGCATTCATTTATTTTTATATATATATATATATATATATATATATATATATATATCTCCATCTTTATTTATATACAAGAGAAAATGGGGAAAAAGACGAAAAAACTGTTATGATAAAGAAAACACTTTAAAAGAAAAATTTTTATATTTTGTTTATTTTATTGTTATTATTATTATTATTATTATTATTTAATTTCTATGAATTCAGAATAATGCACCAAAATGAAATTACAAATCATAAAGGTAAATAAATGAACAAATTAACAGCTGAGAAAAGAATCCTGCTTTCTCCACACTGGGCTGCTTCTAGCAGAAAGCAATCTTTTATCAGCACCTTCCTATAAACAGGAGAATACTTGATACTGTCTTTGATAATCTGATCTCGTGACAATCTATGTTTAATGTTTATTTTGTGTTGTTTTTATCTGTATACACGTGATGTGAATGAGTGTATGCATCTATATGTTTGAATGTGCATACCAATATGTGTATAGCAGTGTGTAGATACTTATTTGTATGTTTATGTGTGCTTGTGCATGAATATGCCTCTTACAAATGTGTTTTTGCTATAAATATGAAAGCAGTCTTCAGTCTCCACCAGTTATTACCATCTCAGGAAATGTAAAATAATAATAAATAAAAAAAAAAAAAAATATGTCAACCAATAAACACCAAATATTTCAACATACAATTTATTTTTTCATTAAAAATGAATTTTATTGATAGTTGACAGACATAAGTTGGGCTACATATTTCAAACAAATGATAATGGCGACTATGTAACAATTTCAATATTTAATGTACACAACATCAGAAAATGCAACACTGTTTTCACACACATACTAAAAACATATCCTGGGTAATTTAACAGACTTTCCACTGCTGAAATTCAACATGTTATGTAGTTGCACCACTGTAAACATACATACACACAGCTTTAAAAATAATAATAATAATAAATTATATGAAAAAAAAAATAATAATAATAAAAATTTATATGTATTTTATGAATAGAAATGGTATTTCTGAACAGATTTTTAAAATTTTAATTAGCTCTTACCAAAGATAACATTACACAAACAAATACGTATATATATATATATATATATATATATATATATATACAGCCCACAATTACTTTACTTGGAGGCTTAGACTACATTTAATTTTGCACGTAAAGTTTAAACAGTGTATATTAGCATTAGATAAAATGTGAGAACATTTATTTCAATATTAATAAAATTTGTTAAAATTGATAAATAATTGATTATGACTGACAATTGGCTTGAATATTATTTTCACAATATTTTAATCAACAAACACTTTTAAATGATCAAGTCTTAAAATGAAACTTTTTTTCTGATTTTGGCAATAAATAAATAAATAATTAATAATAAATGATAAATTAAATAATAATAATAATAATAATAATAATAATAAATAATAATCACAATAATAGTAATCAAAAAATAATGTAAGTAAACCATAAAATAACCTCTCCTTTAATGATAATAGTTATACACCCCAAAAAAATAATAAAATAAAAAAATATTTAAAAATAAAGGAAAAAAAAAATAATAAATAAATAAATAAAACAATGCATCTCCAAAAAAAAAAAAAAAAAAACGAGAAAATAAGAATAAAGTACTGACAAACAAGAAATCTAATATATTTAAATAAAGAATAGTTACAAATCTGAAATATTAATTTTGCAGAAACATAACTCACTCATAAATTTACAGACAAAACCAGAAAGTTTCTATAGTTAATGAATGAATATTCTCAATATTTTTTTTTTTTTTTTATTTTGTTTTTTATAATTTAAATAATAATTTGGTTAGTTTTTTTAAATTTCATTGTTATTTTATTTTATTTTATTTTTTAATTGTTTTATTTAAAGTACAATATCAAATACTAAAAGGTAAATTTAAGAAGAAAAAAAAACAACCTTTTTTCTTTTCAAATAAAGAAACAAAATCTACTGAATCTGTAGACAATGTTTTATTTTCTGCTTTTTTTATTTTTATTATTTATTATTATTTTTATTATTATCAAAGTATAATCTTCATTTATAATTATACTAATTGTTGGGTTTTTTGGTATTTTTTTTTTTAGTTTTTTGTTAATTTAATATGTAATTTTAAAAAAGAAAATAAAATGAATTAAAATAAACATTTCAACATATGGAATGTTAAACAAATGATAATTCTCAAGATGAGAGTTTGTAAATTTCAAAAATTATTCTGTTCCAATATTGACTTCAAGTATTTAGAGATATTAATATTCTTTATTATTTATTTATTTTTTACTTTGTTATCAGTCTATCCTATGAACTCTTTTCTTTTTCTTCAACAAAACTTTTGTCTTTGTCTTGTTTCCATAGTCAGCTGGGCGTGTCACTGGGTGTCGCAGTTCATAGGGGGTGAGAAGAATCACTGACTCATCTTCATGGTCTGAAGTTCTAGCCAACAGAAATAATTAATAAAAACAGTTAAGTAAAATAATAACAATAGAAATAATAACTGATAAAAGGATAATAATGAAAATAATAAATATAATAAGAAGAACAAAACAAAAGAATATAGAAACAAAAACAACAATAGTAGTAACTAATAATTGCTATAATATTATTGTTTAAGCATATATAAGAAAAAGAAATAAATAACAGCAATTACAAAAAACAACCACAATAATAATGAACATAATTTTAATAAAATAAAAAAAATATATATAGAGATATACATAAAGTTTTTAATCAATTAATGAAAGAGAGTTATGACAACAGAAAGAATGTAAGAGAGAAAGAACATATAGATGGACAGGTAGCAAAATAAAGAAAGCAGAGACAAACAGAAAAAGAGACAGAGAAAAGGATAAGGAGAGAAAAGAGAAAAACTATTTGAAAAAAATAAAGATATAGAACAAAAGTGCTAAAAATCAAAGACAATTAAAGTGATGGTGATGGACACACTGATATCTAAAAAAAAAAAAAAAAAAAAATATTGTTTTAGAAAATCAAAATTTTTTTAAAAAAGCATTCCTACATTTCTTGTTTGTGATCCTTTTTCGGACGACCTCTTGGCTTGTGGGTACTTGTGGGGACATCTGAAGCACCCCTGTTAGCAGAAGAGGGGAAGATAACTGTGACACAGTCTGTTTTGTTCTTCCTAGGGAATCCCTCCGAGAACTCTGCCTTGTAATGGGTGGAGAGAAGATGAAAGACTTCAGTGGACTGCCAACATTCTCAGTTTTTTCTTAAAAAAAAAAAAAAAAAATATAATAATAATAACTGAAATGTAAATGTGAATATTTTTTATGATGTATTTTCATGAGAAAGAAAGAATTTCATTATAAGCACCCCTGCAACTGAAATGCACATTACTTAGAGACAAATAAATATATTTGTACATATCTTAATGCTATGCAGTAATGTAATGCACTTCACATATACAAATCAATATAGTTCTTTACATAATAATCACATGAAACTTTTGCAATTTGAAACAGTTTATTAAATAATCATATAAACATGAAGATAACAATATTTTAAAAATAATGAAAGTATTTAAATTTTTAAAAAATAATAATAAAAAAGCAAATCATAAACATAAAAATGGTAAAAATGTTAATAATATAATAATAATAATAATAATAATAATAATAATAAAATAAAAAGAAAAAATAATAAACATTAAAGTAAAATAAAATATAAATAAATAAATAAAAGAAATAAATAAATTATTTAAAGAAATATATTTGTGATAAATAAAATACAGTTAGGATGGAGATTACAAATTTTTTAACAAAACTTTTCTGGAAAAGGAAAGAGCAAACTACATCTGCAAGGTTTGTGTTTTGAGAAATGTTTTGCTGTTAAGTTTTAATGGGTACACACATGGCAGTACTTACCACATAGTTCTGATTCCATATTTACAGGAGCTGAGAAGCTAAAACTTGGAGAAGATCTACCTACTGCAAAAAAAAAAAAAAATAATAATAATAATAATAAACAAAATATTGACATTTTCAAGTATTTTCATTCATTTGGCTTAAAACAACAGCAGCAAATATATGTATATATATAAAATCATAAAAATATTTTCTGCTTTTTTACTTTTTTAATAAAAATCATAAAAATATCACACCTAATATTAATCAAGATTTTAATTCTTAGGTAAATTCTCAGGTTCTTAAAAGACTCAGACCTACAAGTTCAGGTAAAACTTAATTTTCAGGTAAACAAATACACAGGTAAGTAAAATATACAGGTGTTAATTTTACTTGATTCTGATGGTGGTTTGTCATGAGATCGAAGCAAGATTGAAGTTGACAATCGTGATTTTGATGAACCCGATAATTTCTTCTTTCTTCTTGTCTGCTTCTGTTAGTTAATTAAATTTTAAGAAATTACTTATAAACAGAGCAAAACAAAAATATAAAAGAAAGAATGGATTGATGCATAGATGAAAGAAAGAATGAATGAATGAATATTTAATGACATCTTGACACTAAAGTAAATTAATAGTTTTTGTGTATATCAGTGTGATTGTTGTTTATTAAAGACAAGAAATTAAATCTGCTCTGAGATGCTAAGAGATTATGACAGTGAGTAGCAGTGTCTTGCAAGAAAGTCTGCAGATGAGAAAACACACAAACACACAGATCTACCCAAACAGACAGACACACACGCACAAACACACACTTGTGATCAAGTTATTTACTACTGTAATCATACACAAAACCATCAGTACAAGAATTTTTGATGAACAAGATAATTAAATTAATCTTTTTATATCAGAATAAAATAAACAGGAGAGAAACCAGTCTCACCTCTAATTCTGTATTATCAGAAGTTCCATGGGAGGAATCAGGTGGAGTCAGTTGTACAGATGAAATTGTTGACTTTACAGGTGTCGACAAACTGCTCTCTGACTGCAACACAAAAGAATCATACTGGTACAATCATCACCATCATCATATTACTGTAGTGGTTATTATCACAAAAATTTAAAAGCTAAGACCAGCACTATTGTTAATGTTGTAATTATAAACATTTTAAAATAATTATTATTATAAATGTATAAACGTTGATACTACTATTGTATTTCTAATTATGAAGAGACTGATTAGGTGAGCACATGAGAAACATAGAGAAGAAAAGAGAAAAAAGAAAAACAGACATAGAGAGAGAGGGAGAGGGAGAGGAGAGAGAGAGAGAGAGAGAGAGAGAAACTATTACATACACTTTGTTCCAGTTTTCATTAAATATTTACCTCCGACTCTTTTTTCTTTCGTCTCATGGTGCTTCGTGTTGGAGATGCAGGTGTGGTGCTATGTCCAGAGCGTGTTTTTCGTGGGACAACATCGGCCTCAACAGGCTCCTCCCTCTGATCACTGTGTTGCTGTGTGTCAAGAGGATTCCCTGTAAAACGCAGAGACCTTCTCGTAGGCGACGATGGGGTTGCCTCAGTTTCTTAAAAACAACAACAAAGAATTTGAAGAAGACAGATATTTTACAACAACAAATGTTAATAGTTATGACTGAGGAAAGTAAATTTATTAGTAATACTAATAGCAGGAATGAAGTATTTAAAAAAACCCACCAATTAACTCGATTTAAACTGCATTAATTTTCAATTATTTTCTACATAAACCTTAGCTCATAAAATTTCACTGTCAACATTTTGTCTTTAAATTAAGAATATTATTTTAACCTCTAAACAATTATTTTGTCATTTAATTGCTAATTTAAGTTAAAAAAAAAAAGGTCATTTTCAAAAAAAAAATATAATTATAACCAAAATTAAATATTTTCTCCTCCTTGCTACAAAGATGACAGACTTAGAATTACAATTTAAAAAGAATAAATAAAATTAAAAAAACGTAAATAAAATTTACTCTTAAGAATTACCTTCAGCAACAGGTGGCAATGGATCTTTTAACTTGGTCAACTGCACTGTATCTTCTGCAGCATCAACAACATCATCAACAACCACCATAGCTGGCGAGGCCTGCATCAACTTTCTTGACACACGACGCCCGTCTTGAACGCCCTCGTTTTGAAACCGGTGTTGTCAATGTCTCGTTTTTTCGGTGATGATGGCGCCATCGCTGACTTTGCTGCTCAACGGAGTCATCGACCTCCTCGCAGAGCGAGTCGACCTGGCAGGGGAGTCGAGGTAGTTGTCGTCTTCAGACACACTCGACTTCCTGGTTGAGTTTCGCCTCGCTCTCACCGACTTGCTCTTTCTGGGGGGCGTTGACGGGACGTTACTCGTCGCGTCGGACATTTCATCAGACGATGTCTTAGCCTTCTCTCTCTCCCTCGTTTGTTCTTCTTTCCTTTCGACATGGACCGGTTTCATTCTTCTTTCTCTTCTCTCCGAATCGACGCAACTCACCGACCGCTCTACAAGATGATTGACGACGTCTATGACATCCTTTGACATCGGGACAGCACTGGTTTCCACGGTCAAAGCAGCGGTTTCAGCCATTTTGGATTTATTTGGGGGAGATAACCTCGCTGGTTGTAACTCCTGAACTTCGACTTCCATCAAAGTTTCTTTTGTTTTCCTGCACCTATTTCAACATCTCTGACATCATCATCATCATCATCATCATGTTCTTCTACAGCTTTTTTGTCTGCAACAACCACATCATCTTTTCTCTGTTCAGACAAGTCTTTTTTCTTTTCTGGCTTCCTCACACTAACACCTTCATCTTGGTCATCACTGGAGGCCATTTCCAGTTTCCATTCTTTACTAGGCAAACCTGCGTCTTCCCTCTCATCTTCAACTGGTTTTGAAAGAGTTATCTTTCCTTTCTCTTCCACACCCTCACTGGTCTTCACGTCCTTCTTAACCAAATTCTCTTCAGCTTCAATTTCGGCCTCCAACTGTTCAAACTTGCCTGCAGGCGTCAACAGAAATTTTTCAACATCGCCGACATTGAAGTCCGAGAGGTCAATGGAAGAAGGCAGCGACATCTCTGAGACTGTCAGTTGGCTCTCTGACGTCTTGATGTCGAGTGTATCCATCAGTGATGTGCTGCTTGGTTTCTCTGGCACCGAGTCTGGAAGTTCCTCTTCGTCGGTTCTTGTTTCCATGGCATCCATGATGACGAATGTTTCTGTGAGATCATCATCATCAGTTACAGAAGTCTGACTAGGCAATTCATGGGTGACAACCTCCATTGCTTCTTCTACAAGTTTTAGAATAGGAAGGTTATTACATTAAAAATAAAAAGTATTCAGAAGGGGATTAGTAAAATAATTTAAAATACCTAATTCTACAGTCTGTGTTTTAGTAAAGATGAAGGTAATTTTAATAAAATAATTTGATATTTATTCTATTTTACACACCTGATTCTGGTCTGTGTTTTAGTAAAGTTGAAGGTAATTTTAATAAAATAATTTAAAATTTACTCTGTTTTACACACCTAATTCTACAGTCTGTGTTTTAGTAAAGTTGAAGGTAATTTTAATAAAATAATTTAAAATTTACTCTGTTTTACACACCTAATTCTACAGTCTGTGTTTTAGTAAAGTTGAAGGTAATTTTAATAAAATAATTTAAAATTTACTCTGTTTTACACATCTAACTCTACAGTCTGTGTTTTAGTAAAGATGAAGGTAATTTTAATAAAATAATTTAAAATTTACTCTGTTTTACACACCTAATTCTACAGTCTGTGTTTTAGTAAAGATGAAGGTAATTTTAATAAAATAATTTAAAATTTACTCTGTTTTACACACCTAATTCTACAGTCTGTGTTTTAGTAAAGTTGAAGGTAATTTTAATAAAATAATTTAAAATTTACTGTATTTTACACACCTAATTCTACAGTCTGTGTTTTAGTAAAGATGAAGGTAATTTTAATAAAATAATTTGATATTTATTCTATTTTACACACCTGATTCTGGTCTGTGTTTTAGTAAAGTTGAAGGTAATTTTAATAAAATAATTTAAAATTTACTCTGTTTTACACACCTAATTTACAGTCTGTGTTTTAGTAAAGTTGAAGGTAATTTTAATAAAATAATTTAAAATTTACTCTGTTTTACACATCTAACTCTACAGTCTGTGTTTTAGTAAAGATGAAGGTAATTTTAATAAAATAATTTAAAATTTACTCTGTTTTACACACCTAATTCTACAGTCTGTGTTTTAGTAAAGATGAAGGTAATTTTAATAAAATAATTTAAAATTTACTCTGTTTTACACACCTAATTCTACAGTCTGTGTTTTAGTAAAGTTGAAGGTAATTTTAATAAAATAATTTAAAATTTACTGTATTTTACACACCTAATTCTACAGTCTGTGTTTTAGTAAAGATGAAGGTAATTTTAATAAAATAATTTGATATTTATTCTATTTTACACACCTGATTCTGGTCTGTGTTTTAGTAAAGTTGAAGGTAATTTTAATAAAATAATTTAAAATTTACTCTGTTTTACACACCTAATTCTACAGTCTGTGTTTTAGTAAAGATGAAGGTAATTTTAATAAAATAATTTAAAATTTACTCTGTTTTACACACCTAATTCTACAGTCTGTGTTTTAGTAAAGTTGAAGGTAATTTTAATAAAATAATTTAAAATTTACTGTATTTTACACACCTAATTCTACAGTCTGTGTTTTAGTAAAGATGAAGGTAATTTTAATAAAATAATTTGATATTTATTCTATTTTACACACCTGATTCTGGTCTGTGTTTTAGTAAAGTTGAAGGTAATTTTAATAAAATAATTTAAAATTTACTCTGTTTTACACACCTAATTCTACAGTCTCTGTTTTAGTAAAGTTGAAGGTAATTTCACCGTCACTGTCTGCCAAGACACAAAGAGGTGATTCTGTCACAGGCTGGACTGGAGTTTGTACCAGACTGTCTGTTTTTGAAATTAACTTCGGTGTGAGGCTAAATTTAAAATAAAAATATGACAAAATTGTAACATTAAATACAAATACACACAACCATCACACACACACACAAACACACAATTATAAAATGAAAGTTAAACTAAGAAAAAATAATAACAATGAAATAAAAAGGCTAAAATAATAAATAAATAAATAAATAAATAAATAATAATAATAATAATAATAATAATAATAATAATAATAATAATAATAATAATAATAATAATAATAATAATAATAAAAATAATAATAAAATAACAACAAACAACAACAATAAAAAAAGTAATAATAATAATAATAATAATAATAATAATAATAAAAATAATAATAATAAATAACAACAAACAAACAACAATAATAAAAAAATACATAAATAATAATAATAAATAACCACAAACAAACAACAACAATAATAAAATCACAACATCATCAGAAAGAACAGACGCATATTAACAAAAATATGACAAGACCTTTCTGGAGTACGACTGGGATCGTGTAAAAGTTTCGAACTCAGTGGTGGAGTTATCTCCGTCATGTTCAGTTTATCGGGAGTGACGGGTGGAGTGACCTCCCCTTCCTCGGGTTCAGCAAATCGCAGCTGTTTTGGGATGACACCATCTCCTCCTGCCTCAGAAGCTAATTTAATGTCAGTGATGCTGAATTCAACGGTTTTAGAATCGGCGATCTTGGGTGTCTCAGTCAGCTCAGTTCGGATGGTGTGTGTGGGTGTTTTGTTTGCACTTTCTGTTGACGTCTGCTGCTGTTTGACGTTTGTGGAGATTTCAGGTAACTTCTCCTTACTCGCCATTTTCACATCTAAATCTTTATTAAATGAAAAAGAATTATCTTTACCATGTGTTTAAGAAAAATAATAATAATAATAATAATAATAATAATAATAATAAAATAATAATAATAATAATAATAATAATAATTTGATAATAATGATGATGATAATAATAATAATAATAATAATGATGATGATGATGATAATAATAAAAAATTATATGAATGTTTACTTCATATGGAAAAAATAATTTCATCATCTAGATAAACTACATCTGTCTGAAATAGAATTATAAATATGAAAATAAACATAAAATTAATAAACTAAAACAATGTGATTAAAGTTTGCTTCAGATCAAAGTACACAAGTAATCTAAAAAGTGTATTTAATATTTTGAAAGTAATAAATTGAATATTAATTTGTTGTTTCAGGTGAATGTTATTTTAGTAAAAAAAATTATTTCAGAAAAATTGTAAATCAGCCAATTTCTCATCCAGCCCTTATACACAAATTCTCAAAAAATATTAAAAAATTAAACAGAATAAACAAGTAAAGAGCAATTAATCCCTTAAAAAAAAAAAAAAAAATTATATTTATTTTGTCTTTGTACATTTAGATATATGGCATTCATTTGTTTTAAAAATACAGAAATAATACAGAAGCAAAATGAAAGAGGATTACCATGGAAACCAGTAGCTGAGCCTGGAGATTTAGGGGTGCGTTTTCTCACTTTCAAAATTGAATGCGGAGTTCTTTGTACGGGCTGAACCAGAGACTTGCCTCTCGACTTCCTTCGAACTTCAGGTGTGCTTAACATAATCAAAGTGTCAGCAGTGCGAATCTTTGATTTTCTGTAAATAAAAGTGAAAAAAAATGTAATAATATATAATTAATTTTACCACATTGTCCATCTTTTTAAAAACAAAAAAAAAAAATTAAAAAAATGATAAAATTTTAAAATTATAAAATGAAAAAAAAACCATGTCAGATATGTTTGTTTAGAATAATCTGAGTTTATCTCAGATTTTCATAAATGTACAACAATAATAAAAAATAAAATTAAAATTAAACAAATTTAAAAATAATAATAATTAACTATTTTCTAATAAATTTTCTAAGGTGAAAGAAAGATTTAAAAAAAAATGTATATTAGTATATTATGAGAGAGTGAAAGAGATACAGGTCACACCCACCCACCCACACACACACACACAAACACTCATATAGAGAGAAAGACTGACAGACACACAAATACAAATGACTATGGATGAAAAAGAAATTTATTTTGTATGCTTTTTACCCAAAACATAACAAAAAAACCCCCACCAAAACATAGATGACTGATTAAATTAAGATATATAAAAATTTCTACGTCAGTAACAAACCTGATGTCTTTAGATCTGATGGGAGATCCAAAGTCACAGACATCTTCATCACTCCGCTTCACACTGGGACACACAACATCCGACACATGACTGGAAATTGAGTTAAAGAAAATTAATTAATTAATTACAGTAATCTAATAATTATTATTATTTATAGTATTAATAAATCACAGAAATTGCAAAAAATAAATAAAATAAAAATAATAACAAATAATACTAATAAAAACAACTGAATCATATTTACAAATATTTAAAATTAGAGTAATTATTATTCGTATTATAAATAAATCACAGAAACTGCATAAGCAAAAAATAAATAAAATAAAAATAATAATAAATAATACTAATAATAAAACAAGTGAATCATATTTAGAAATAACTAAAAAGCTTAAATACATTTTTTTTTTCTAAATCAATAATCATTACTTTTTTTTTGATTGAAAATTAATAATAAAAACCAAAATATATTATTTATGAATAAGTTAAAAAAAGAAACAAAAAAGAAGAAAAAGATCTGATAAAAGAACAGTAAATGAAATAAAAATAAAACAAAATGCCTTATAGTCATTCCTTTGCCATGATCAGTGGAACTGTAATGTACTGATCCTAATATTCATATGCAAATTTTATTTAACTGAATCAATATTCAAAAATGGAAACTAAACTATAAATTATCAAAAGAAAAGTAATATGACTTAGTCAAAAATATTTTAAACAAACAAAAGCTCTTTAATAAATCTTTACATGGCAATAATATCTTCATTTACATAAAGAGATTAAGAAACTTCCAGAACTACAATTTATCCACTTCTTTGTTTGTTTCTCTTTTAAAAAATAAAATAATAATAATTACCTCAGTCTTGACTTCTTTCTTGGGGTAACAGGAGTTCGAAGAAAAGGTCCCAAATCTTTCTCTGTTTCAACTCTGCCAAACAACACAACATATATTGAAGGTAATATAAGTTGTTTATATATATATATATATATATATATAGCCTTAGAAGTACAAAACACTGCATAAAAGAATGTAGTATTATATTATAATTAAAAACATAATTTAAAATTACAATTAAGCATTTATTTTAACTGGACACATAATAATCCTTTTTAAGTGAAAAGAACAAAAAAAACCATTTAAACTGTTATTACAAAAATCATAAGATAAATTTTGTGAAACATCTTAAGTAAAATGCCTCTAAAGTAACCTTAATTATTGTTATTAAAATACTGCTATTTAAAATTAAATAAACGAACAAATAAACATTTTAAAATTAATTCTTCACCTCTCTTCTGATTCGTCCTCTGAAGACTGAATCTCGTGCACTTTCCGCATGTAGCTGAGAATTAGTCTAGAAAACGACTGAACCTGAGACGGTTCTGACTTCCGCACCACGGTAGACAAAGGGCGTGGTCTTTTCACTGCCAGAGAAAAATATTAATAAACTTTGTAGCACAAAGAATGATGATTAAAAACACAAAACAAATCAAATAAAGAAATGATTAACAGAATTAAATGTTAAGTTTCTTATTTATATTTTTGGGGTCCCTTCTGCAAGTATTGGTTTAAATAAATAAAGAAAAAAGTATTTCTCAAGCAGACAAAGACCAAAGAATTATTATTATTATTATTACTATTTTTTATTATTTTTAAAGATATTTAAAAAAAAAACACAAAACATTTTATTTTAAATTTTTCAAAATCTACTGCATTATACAAGCAATTTTTTTGAAAAGATTATTTTTATCTCTATGTTCAAATAAATACTAATTATCTTATTATTTTTTAAATCTCAACTATTTTATTCAAATGATTTGATTTTATTAAAAAAATATGTTTTAATGTTTTTTTTTTTCATCTTTGAATGTTACCCTCGTGGATGGTAACATTTTGTGCTATTGGTATTCAAATTTTTAAGTTATTAAATTAAAACAGTTGTTTTATGTGTTTATTTTTCACTCGTGGATGGTGGGAATTCATTAGCTAATTATTCAAATTTTTTGGATTTGTTATTAAATTAAAAAGTTGTTTTATGTGTTTATTTTTCAAAAAATCGTGGATGGTGGGAATTCATTAGCTACTATTATTCAAATTTTTTGGATTTGTTATTAAATTAAAAAAGTTGTTTTAATGTGTTTATTTTTCAACTTACCGTGAATTCTCTGCTCGTGGATGGTGGGAATTCATTAGCTACTATTATTCAAATTTTTTGGATTTGTTATTAAATTAAAAAAGTTGTTTTAAAAAAATGGTGGGAATTCATTAGCTACTATTATTCAAATTATTTGGATATGTTATTAAATTAAAAAAGTTGTTTTAATGTGTTTATTTTTCAACTTACCGTGAATTCTCTGCTCATGGATGGTGGGAATTCATTAGCTACTATTATTCAAATTATTTGGATATGTTATTAAATTAAAAAAGTTGTTTTAATGTGGGAATCTCTGCTCGTGGATGGTGGGAATTTCTGGTGTTTCTTTAATCAGTCGACGTTGAGATTCGGGCAAAAGTCGAGTGTAACCATCAACAATCATATTCCTTGTCACAGCTCTCTCCCTTAGCATGGAGTTCTTCTCAGTCTGAGGAAGAAAAATTAAATTTTGAAAAATCTCAAATTTTGAAATTTTGTATATTTACCTTTAAATTTACTATATATTAATTTAAAAAATTAAATAATAATAATAATAATTTTAAAATATTACTTCATTTGTCTCCACTGTTATTATTTTAAGGATTTACGATGGACTTTTTACATTATATAATGAAAATATTAAATTAAACAAATTATTATGTAAATAATGATTATAAAAAGAACAAGAGGTGCAATGTAAAACGTATTTATTTAATTGCTGATTTATTTATTTATTTATTACTATTGTAGTTAGGTGAGTTTTTGTTTTTTTTGTTGTGGCTTCACCTGCAGATATATTGTTCCAAATATGAAAAAGCATCATACAATTTTATTTTTGTTAAAGTAGTTAGACTTTTCTTATCTTAATGAAAAGTCTAATTACTCTGAACAAAAAATTAAAATAAAATAAACAGAGCAAGATTTTAAATACAACAGATCATGACAAGACATTACTTCAAACATGTTACTTCCTAACAAAAAAAAGAGCTGTGTTTATAATGTTTATACATTAAATGATCAGTAACACAAAACTATTAACATTGCACTGTGTGTGTTTTCAAGTTAAACTGTGAATACATGAAGATTACTTACAATGGCTGATAGTCGGAGTTTCTCGTTTAGTCGGATGGCCTCAATGTATCGAGCTCTCTGCAAGTAATGCATGACAAGAATTTCCTGACTCTCAGTATTCTGTGACAAGAAAGACACCAGGTGGCGCTCCTCAATATCGGTCAGTGGTAACTGTAGCAACTGATCTAGTAACTTCACTAAAATAAAAAAAAATAAAAAACAAAAAAACATCAATTTTAATTTCCCTTCTGATTTTACTTTTATATTATTTTATTTTTTATTTATTTATTTATTTATTTTTAATATGGAAAGAAAATAGTTACTAAAATATAAAATTCACAACAATAGATAGATAAATAAATATATAAATAAATAAATTAATGTTCTGGACTAACATATTTTATCAATTTTTAAATACTAAGAAAAACATTATTTTAAAAATATGGTAGGAATAATAATAATAATAATAATAATAATAATAATAATAATAGGAATACTAATATTTATATAAACAGTATTAGTATAAATACAATAATAAAAACAAATAGAAGTAATATTAATAGTAATAATAAAATAACTGTAATAGCAAGAATAGTATCAGCAGTAACATTATAATAATATCAATAGTCACAATATCAAAAACATCATTATAATAATAGCAATATCAACAAAATTACAAAATAATATTAACAATAATAATAATAACAAATTATTAATAATGATAAGAAGAAAAGCAGCAGTAACATACAATAATAATAACAAAAACAAGTTTGTACATACTTTGCTGACAGCCTAGGAAAAGATGAGACAACAGATCTGTCATGTTTCTCCTGTTCCGACAACTTCGCTGAAAGCTGAATGCTTCTGTTGTCAAACTGTGAAAACCAAATAAACAACAAACTTTCATTCACCGTAGAAAAGTTTCATATATCACATACACATTAATATCAGAAACAAAATTCTTATTCCAAATCATATTAATCAAAACAGATTCTTGTACTATGGAAACGATGTCAGTAATATATGATCAAGCAGATCTACTAAAAGTTGGAGATTCAAATTTTCTTAATAAATAAAAAGAATTCACTAGCTGGTTAGAAGAACTGTAAGTTTCATATTCACTAAGTAAGAAATTAAAATTTTTAAATATATTATTTTTTTTTTTACCCCTTAACTAAAACAACAGTAAGTTTCAATTTCAAGATAGAAATTAATTTTGTTTTAATATATAAAATTTATTCTACCCACTGGCTAGAAGTAAGTTTCAGCATACATATATATATATATATTAATTTATTTTACTCTCTGGCTAAAAGAAGGGTAAATTTTAACTTCATTAAGTTAGAAATAAAAAATGTTTAACTATTTAAAATTTACTGAAGCCTTTGGCTGGAAGTAAGTCTTAACTAAAGTATGTTAAAGATTCAAATATTAAATTGTATATTCAATTTTTTTTATTTATTTAACTAAGTTAGATATTCAATTTTTTTATTTAAATAACTAGAAATATGTATTGTACCCATTGGCTAGCAGAACAGTTAATTTCAGCTTCACTTGTTCGGGAGTGAGGATTGGTACATTTTTGCTGGTCATGTAACGCAGTGCCATCTTGTGTTCACCGTGATACAGAAATGATTTTATGATTCGAGTGTGCTGCCATGGCCCGATCTCACGTCCCTGGGCAGGCTCAAAGAACTTCTGAAAGGCTTCCTGAACATAAATCAATCAATCAATCAATCAATCAATAAATCAATCAATAAATAAATCAATAAATAATATGAATAAATAAATGAATAAAAATACTTCTGGAAGTCTTCCTGAACATAAATAAATAAATAAATAATATGAATAAAAATAAATAAATAAATAAATAAGAATAAAAAATGATAAAAAAAAAAATGAGATGAACTGATAAAATACTACTAATAATTCTATATTATCTTTCAACTTTTAATACTAATATTCCTACAGTTTTACATTTAAATATTTTTAATGAATAGTATGTAAATTATTTTCAAATCATATAAATAGAACATATAAATATCTTTTTGATTTAAAAAAAAATTAAAATAAACAAATGTATTATAAATTGTGAAAATGATAACATTAAAATCATCATTTTTTCTTCCTAAAAAATACACAACAAAACAAGATTAGATATAAAATCTGTAAAATTGTTAATCAAATTGTTAAATGGTGATCAACTAAATATTATTATTTTTTTGAATTTCAGAAAATTCTATATGAAAATCCTTTTATAATAAAAACAGTAAATATCTAAAATTGTATTTGTTACTTTTCAATCTGTGCAAAAATTTTGATTCAATTTGAAGCTATTTCTTCACCTTTTCAAATAATAATGATAACAACAATAATAATAATAGTAATAATAATATTAATAATAATAATAATAATAATAATAATAATAATAATAATAATAATAATAATAATAATAATCATAATAATAATAGTAATAAAAACACTTACATTAAAGTCTTGGTTATCAATCAGACAGAAGCCACTGATTTGCTTAAGAAGGTCAAGAATTCCAAATGTCTTAGCAAACTCAGCAACCTTGTTGGAGAACTGAAACACAGAGACAAAACTACAACATCCCACACAGAGACTGAGCTAGACCAGGTTTTAGTTAAACTTCATTCATTTCTTTATAAATTCTAAATTACTTTTAATTAAAATAAAGTCCAGAAAACATTTATATACCCCCAAAAAATAAAAAAAAAAAAAAAAAAAATAAAACTTGTTTACTCGTTGGTAAATAACAATATAATAAGAGTAATTTAGTTAGGAGGAAGGAATCTTTTTACATTCAGACAGGACGGAGAGCATATACAAAGAATTAGTCAACAATTCACTATCTTCTACTTATTTTCATCATCAGAAACTAAGTCAGCTGCTTCTGTTCATTCCCATGTTAGCATGTAACTGATGTAGATATTCCATTTACACATACACAAATTTAGAGAATACACAAAAGTTTTCTTAAACAGCAAAACAAAAAAAAAAAAAAAAAAAATAAACTAAAACTCTCAGGCAGTTCTTCCTTCTGCAGACAAAATGTCTTTAATCCAACACACCAAATCCCAAGTTTTCAAAAAAACAATACAATACTCACATGTTGCTGCTCTTTCTCTGGCAAAATCAACATGATGTCAAACAACATGTACAGGACAACAGCGTGTTTCTTATCTAGAGACACATCCAGCAACAGGTAGACAGCTAGCAGTGCCTGCAGGAAGTGAAAACATTTCTATTTTGTTATTTTCTATCTATGTGTAGTTTTAAGTCTTTATTTCTAGCCATTTCTGGATTTTTTTTTTGGCATTAATGAATGTCTTAATGTTCTCTGAAACTCCCAAAATTATTAAGCATGACTGTTGATATTAAAATTTCAGTAATTAAATATTCTTATCTTCTATACATTTTAAAGAAATCTCACTGACTCTAATAACTGTAGGGGCTTTGATTTTTGTTGTATTTTTTTTTTTTTTTTTTTTTTTTGTATCTTGAACAACAACAACAAAACAAATAATCTAAAAATTAACACATTTACGTATTTAGAAGTAAAAAAAATTAGTTTTTCGACTTACATGAAGACTAGGAGGTGGGTAGAGTCCATTCCCACCCTCACGTTTCCACACAGCAGTGAGTTCCTGGCCGCAGCATTTAACCAACCCATCAATGAGAAGTAACTCTGTTCCCTTCATCTCACTGAAACAGAAAAACACTTCAAATAACACACTACACACATCAACACAGTGTGATGTAATTTCATTAAAACCTTTCCTTGTTAACTGCAGAAAACACCATGACTTTTAAATTTAAAACAAAATAACAAATTATAAAAATGAACAGATTGTGAAATAATTTCATTAACCTTTTCCCTGTTGACTACAGAAAACAGATTTACACCTTGACTTTTAAGTTTTCATTTCTCCTACAGTGACAAATTAGCAGTCATGGTTCACTGATTGTAACACAGTCTTGTAACTCTATTTTCATCAGTCCAGATAGTGCCAGAATATCTTCTACCATAGTTTAAATTTTTCATTAATTCAACTTAATAGTCTGCTATTTATTTATTTTATTTATTTTATTTATTTATTATATTATTTAATAATTAATTTAAAAAAACAAACAAGGATGCTGACAACATCATCGCTGATGTTATTTCTGTCTCACCTCTGCAGCTGTCGTATGGCAGAGCGACGAGTGTCGTAGATACGTTCCAACTTGCAGTATGGATAACAGAACAATGAACTTGTGTCAGATACCACATCTGTACATAAGTAAATAAATTAATTATTAAACAAATAAAATAAATAAATAAATAAATAAAAATATAAATAAATAAATAAATAAATAAAAAGTAAATAAAAAATAAAAATAAAGCAGATAAATAAATAAATAAATAGATAGATAGTAAATTAATAATAAATAAATAAATAGTAAATAAAAATTAAAAATAAAGCAGATAAATAAATAATTAGATAGATAGATAGTAAATTAATAATAAATAAATAAATAGTAAATAAAAATTAAAAATAATATAATAAAAATAAAAGATAAAATAAATAATTAAATAAATAAATAAATAAATAAGTAAATAAAATAAAAAATTAAAAAATAAAATAAATAATAACAAATAACTATATATACAACAAATAAATAACTATATAACTAACTAACAAAATAAATAAATAAATAAACTTTAGATAAACAGTGATAAAATAACTACTAAATAGATTTTTATCTAGATGAAAATTTTAAATTTTCAAAAATAAGTTCAAAGTAGAAATTAAATTTACCATCATCCTCAGGTAGCAGTTTTGCATCAATGAACCAAAGAACAACCTGCAGCTGTTCACTCAACAGTGTCAACACTCTTTGTTTGTTAGTCAACTCCAGCAAACCTGAAATTATTTAGTAATCTACATAATTTCTTACACACATACAAGTTAGGCTTTATCCCTCCATATCGACCCTCCTTTTCCAACCCTAACCCTAACCCTTCTTCTTCTTCTTCTTTTCTCAATCTCTCTCTCTCTCATGTTGAACAAACATACAAACTGCTCTCTCTGACTCTCTATATATATATCTTTATATATGTGCACGCACGCAACACTCGTACACACACACACACACACACACCAGTCTTTCTTTCAGCAATAAAACTTTTATTTTTGATGACAAATCTAAACAATATCTAAAAACCAATTAAAGTTTATCTATGGATATAAAATCAGAAACTCCCAGTGAAAGATCAGTGTCACAATAAATCAATGTTCTCTAGAAGTATCATAAAACAAACCCAAACGTATATTTTAACTGTAAGCATTAAGCATTTAGTTAAATCTGAAATACAAAATTCATAAACAAACTAGCAATTATACCAATAAAAAATAAAATCTATATTTATGACAAAACACAAACAAACTAAAGCAAACAAACAAAAAAACAACCGGGTCTCTAGATTACAATATGGCATGTCCACTGATACAAATACTTTCATCTTACTACTGATAACGACACATATTTTAATAAATGAACATTTTTCTTAGACAAAACTTTTGAACATTAAATTAGAAACAAGACAATTACCTTGTTCTGTGCTTGGTGCTGAATGTAGCAGGTTAGCCAGAATTGTGAGCAGATTTGTGAATGTGCTGCTAGCTCGGTGAAGTGTGTGAAGTAACCGACTGTCTACTTGTTTTCCTGACCAGTCGTACAGACACTTAGCTGCAAATGTAAACACATTAAATTACTCTTACTATTTAATAACAAAATATATAAAGAATAATCAAAACACATATTTTGAAGTTTGTAGTTTTGAGAGAGGAGGACTGAATGAATGGTAAGAAGGCAAAAAAGGTAAAAAGGAAGAGGTCAGAGAGAGAGAAAGAAAGAGAAAGGGAGAGAATGAGAATGAGAGGAAGAAAGTTTGAAAGAAAGAAGAAATAAAGATAAAAACTTGGCAGGGAGACAGTGTGAGAAAGTGAGATGGAGTCAGAGAGAGCAAGAATGAGTGCAAGAGAAAAATATGGAGAAAGACATCTAGAGGAAAATGGAAAGAGAAAGAATTACAGAGAGATTCGTAGAAAGACACAGGAAATAAATTACAAGTTTCTAACTAAAAAATACTTTCTTGCTAACTATCTGTGGTACTTACTGCTTTCATCAATGATTCTCTTCGTGTTGGAAACTTGATCCCAAGCCCAGTCAAGAATAAATTTCAGCGTGCAGCCCTGGTGGACAAACTCTGTAATAACAACAGCAATGACAGTAATATTAGTGGTGGTAGTTGTGGTTGCAGCAGTGTTGATACTAGTAGTAGTGATAGTGGAATAGCAACAGCAATAGTAATAGTGGAAGTGGGAGTAGTAGCAGAAGTATTAGCGGTAATAGTTGTAGTGACAGTAATAGTAATGGTGGTGGATAGCGGAGTAGCAACATAGTAGTTGTAGGGGCACTGGTATTAATATTTGTAGTAGTAGTGGTAGTTGTTGTAGTGGAAGTAGTATTAATAAATGTATTTGTAAATGTAGATGTAGTAGTAGTTGTAGAGGTAGTGGTAATTGATTGAATTAGTATCTGTTAGTAACTAGTACTGGTAGTTATAAAAGTAGTGGTAGTAGTAGTTATGAAAAAGTAATATTAACTGAAGTAGTCACAATAATTATAAGAGTTGTGTAAAATTAAATAGTTCACTGATTAATAGAGAAAACCAAAAGATCAAAATGTAAAATAAAAATATAAAAGAATTTATTATTCATATTAAAACTGAACTACCTCCATCAGCCCAGACTTCGATGCAGTCAACAATGAATGAAATCATTGGGTACTCCAAGACCATTGTTAGCAAACACTGTCTCTGAACAACCTATAAATAAAAAAATAAAAATAAATAAATAAAATAAATAAAAAGTATTAATAAATGAATAAAAATATGCAAATCATTAAATATGTGAAGTAAGCCGGAAGTGAAATGTTTCTTGTTCAAATTAAGTTTTATATTTAATGCCAAAAAATTATATATATAAATCAGTTTTGTTCAATAATAAAAGATAGTTATAGTCTGGTATATGCTTAATTTAAATGAAACTGATATTAAAAAAAATAAACAAACAAACAAACAAACCAATAAACAGAACAAAATAAATATCTAAAATTATTTTAAAAATTAAACCCATTCAAATCAAAAATTTCAGCCAGTGAGTAGTACATATGTTATAATTAATTAATTAATTTATTTGTTTATTTGTTTATTCATGCTATTTACCACATTAGAGGCAAGGGGTCCAATCTCATGTTTTGGAAGTAGTCCAAGTAGGACACAGGTGTTGTAGAGATCTCGTGGGTCCAGCAGACACATAGCACCTTTCTGTCTCATTTCATACAGCACCTAAAACAAAGACAGACATACATAGCACCTTTGTCTCATTTCATACAGCACCTAAAATATACAGACATAGACGATAACAGACACATAGACATCAGACACCTAATATATACAGACATAGACACGTGACAGATAGCACCTTTCTGTCTCATTTAATATAGCACCTAAAACACAAAGACAGACAGACACATAGCACCTTTCTGTCTCATTTCATACAGCAGCACGTGACAGACCTAAAACATAAAGCACCTAAAACATACACATGCACGTGACAGACACATAGCACCTTTCTGTCTCATTTCATACAGCACCTAAAATAAAGACACATAAATAGCACTTTTGTCTCATTTCATACAGCACCTAAAATATACAGACATAGACACGTGACAGACACATAGCACCTTTCTGTCTCATTTCATACAGCACCTAAAATATACAGACACAGACACGTGACAGACACATAGCACATTTCTGTCTCATTTCATACAGCACCTAAAATATACAGACATAGACACATGACAGACACATAGCACCTTTCTGTCTCATTTCATATAGCACCTAACATAAAGACAGACATACGACAGACAGACAATTAGCACCATGCTATCTAGTGTCACATAGCATCTGTAACATAAATACATACACAGACCCATGAACAACAGACAATATATATTTTACTCCACATATTTTATTTAAAATAAAATAAAATAAAATAAAATGAAGTGTTTTATCCCAGTAATAAATGAAATCATCACAGTAAATTATTATTTTCTAAATAAAAGTGTAAAATATAATTTCACAAAGGAGTTATATAAATCCTAAAAACAGAAATGTAAATTTACTTGTTTTTGCAGACCAAGAAATGAAGCAGTTATAATTCCAGTTTCCATCAGGCAAACAGCTTCTGAAAAAAAAAAAAAAAAAAAAAAAATTAAAAATAAAAATAGACAGAGAAAAACAAACTACCCAAAAATTCAGACTGCTAAATAAATTCTGTGAGATGGGAAATTCAAAAATTTTAGTTCGTTTATTAAAAAATGTTTGTGTGTGCCTCTTCTTAAAACATCAAACATAAAACTTTCATTTCTATAAAATCTATTATAAATAAGTCTGTGGATACATGAATATGAAATTTTTAATTTTTACAAACCAAAGGTCAGGGCAGATGGGTAAAAATGCTGCTCTGGTGGCAGGGGTGTGTTGTTGATAAAACGTTTCACAGAATTCCTCTGAACATGTAGATTCTGAAAATATAAATAAATTAATAAATAAAAATATAAATAAATTAATAAATTAATAAATAAAAATATAAATAAATAAATAAAAATAAATAAAAATATAAATAAATAAATAAATTAATAAATAAAAATTATTATTATTATTATTATTCAGAGCTCACTGAAATAAAACTCTTTTCTAAATAACAGTAATATGATAAATAAATATAATTACTCGGTTTTAAATGGTATCAAATTGTATTTTAAATAATAAGAATAAGAAGAAGAAGGAGTAAATATGATTCAGCTTTCATTGAAATGAAACAGTATTCTAAATAATAATGATGATGATAATGATGATAACAAAAAATGAAATTTTTCAGTTTTCAATGAAATCAAATTAATTCTAAAAGATGCAGGTTTTATTTTAAAAACAAAACAGTTTTTTTAGCCCTATATACAAGAAATACATAAACTGCTTTGCAATAAATACTGCCTGCTTTTTTTCTATTTTCTTTTTTTTTCCTTTGTATTTTTTCAGACTAAACATTCTCAGGCTTGCTTCTGTAAAGAAACTCTGAACAGCATCCACACTGAGCTGTGAATAATTTTACGAACAGTTAATAATTTTTAATAATGTCTGCATCGTTTGAAAGAAAAAAATCAATATTCTTTTACATTTTGAAAAAATAAATTAATATTCTTTACAATTTTTGCCACAATTAAATTTTATTAGAATTATCAGTATGAGTTGTTTAGAGTGACAAATAAAAGGTTTTTGAAAACAACTTACCAACATGACATCTGGCAGTGCAATGTCTGTGATATCGTTTAGTCGGTAGACAGCAAAGTAAGAACATATTTCCTTGTACACTGCCCCAAATCTGTTTACAGGGTTTTAAATGTTTGTTATTTTTATTTCACTTCTTTTATTTCAGTGACTTTTTAGTTATTTTACCAAACTGTTGTTTTGTTACTTCATTAAGTATTTATATTCTTTGTAACTTTTGTTTAATATTTATAAAGTGCTTACAAGAAAATTATAAAATATATATTGATGATGATGACAATGAGGATAATAATAACAACACTAACAATAAACAACAATCACTATGACAATAACAGTTATACTTAAAAATTATGATAACAATAATAATAAAGTATTTAATATTAACCAATTACAAGAAATATTAAAGACAACTAATAATAACAAAAACATTAATGATAACAATCATATAATATTATTATAATAATAAAAAGAAAATTAAGTAATAATAATAATAATCATGAAATAATAACAACAGTAAGTAATAACAACATTAATAATAATAATAATAATAATAATAATAATAACAACAACAATAACAATAATAACAATAACAATAATAACAAATTACTTGATAGTTGATGGCATTTGTGCATGGTACCATCTGTTAATGTCAAACAAGGCAAGAAAATAATTAGATTTGTCACTGGGACCACTGTCCTGGGCTTCCCAAACAATCACACACAGAGAAAGATCTGGACCATGGCACGCTGTAATAATAATAATTATTTAAAATATTAATATATATATATATGTATTACTTTTATTAGACAACAATTCAATTTAATTTCAATGATATTTATTTATTTATTAGTTTTTTGGCATCGAACACTGTTATTTGAAAACCTGTATAGAGTTCAGTCTGTGGGTTACTCCTTCTCAATAACTAACAAGTGTTCTTTTTTTAACACCTTCTCATATACGGTACAGCTTGTACCATACTTAATAAAACCAGATACAAGAGAGAGACTGATAAGAAAAAACAAAATGTGTAATAAATCTTTCCCTAATTATTCAGTACAATCTGTCTAAAATCATTTTAAAATGTTTATTCTACAATATCAAAGACTAATTAGTTAACATTTTTAACAAACTTGCCCTCTTCAAAGGACTCATTTTCGGGCAGGACAGCTGGGGGGGTGTAGAGTGGATCAACGAGCGTGTAACATGAAACAATCTGACTCATCCACGTGTTCTGCTTGGACAATCCACCAAATGGATCCACAAGCAGCTCGTATTCCAGTCGCAGACACACAGTCTCCAGTTCCTACCAGATAAAATTAGTTTCTTTAAAATTTAGAATAACCAAGAGCCAAAAATCAGACTGGGCCAAAAAAAAAAAAAAAAAAAATAATAAAATAAAAAAATCAAACAAATAATAATAATAATAATAATTTTGTAAAGACCCTGTCTATAAATAAAATATAGGAAAAATACTGATTGTTAAAAGAAAAGAAAATAAATATTTGTAAAGACCCAATAAAAAAAAAAAAAAAAAAGAAAGAAAACATGAAAATAATGATAATCCTTTTATACATGAATGTTTTAAAATACTTTTAATTGTTTATAAACCGTTTTAATTATGACAATTTGTAAACGATATAGATCCAGACATGATTTTTCTTTGGTCCCAAAATTACTTCAGTAATATAAAGGTGAAGACTTCTTTTCTTAAAAGTAATTTTTATAATCTTGTAATGTCAGATTTAATATTATCAAAATACCTCGTAAAACACGCCATAACTGCTGTAGATGGTTTTCTTCCCAAAACAAAGCTGATACAGACACACTGTACTGATATTTTCTTGTCTGTAACATAAATTAAACATTTATTTTTTAAATATTTACTTCTGATTACATTTAACATTTCATGTAAATTTCCGAGCTATAAAATAAAAATCATTTTAAAATCATTTTAATTCTTTTTACATATAAAACATTTCTTATTCGAAAAATAACTAAATATGTCATCACTTAACACTTGTTCTTATAGTCTGAGCACGATTTAGATAATTCTCGTAACTACAAAATAAAGATAATTTGAAATATAACCTACTTTTTGTTGTATTTAAAATACATTTCACAAAAACACATTTTCACAAATTAACAAGATTAAAGATTAAAATGATATTTAAATAAATATTACAATAATAAATAAAAGAAATGATCAAATTTAGTTTTTTTCCAGAGAATTCTCTTTCTCAAGAGATAAAAATGTTCACTCTCACATTATTACATTTTATTACCTACCTACTTTTCAATTCAAATTTTCAACCACACCAAATTTTCAAAGATAACTGCTTAACAGACATTTCTCACTATCAATAACACTTTTATTTTTTTTTTTTTTTTTTTTTTTACCCTGGTTGAATGAGGGAGTTATCTCTAGCCACCCAGAGATATGAAAAATTCTTTGGGTCATTTTCTGGCTCCTGGTATGTGAAGTGTGACACAGCATTTGGTTCTGGTTCAAGACGGCTGCAATACCTATCAAAAAAAAAAAATTTAATCAGAATTAAAATCAATAACAATTATTGAATGTTTGTATAAAAAAAAAAAAAAAAAATAAAAAATTAAATAGATAAAAACTATAACAACATCAACAACAACAATAATAATAAATAAAAAATAACAATAATACAAAATAATAACCTTTTAAAAATCTATAATAAAACAATCAAGCTTAAATAATCAGTCTGAAATAATTTTAATTAGGTTAATTAATCATAAAATTCTCACTCATCTAATTAGAATTTTTTTTTTTAAATGTACAAAATGGAATTTTATCTTTTAATCCTAAAAATGTCACTTAAACAGACAAGATTGTTTCTTGTGTCTACCTGTTTTATTAAATTATCTAAATATTTATTTATTAATCTCTTCAAGTGATAAAATAAATACTTTCTGTTTACTTTCAAGAAATTGTTTGTTACTGGTTTTTTCTAAAAGTCCACCTCCAGTTTTTATATTAAAATGAAACATTAATGATTTTATTTTATCATTTCATTCCACAAACAAAAAGAAAACTATTATACAAAATTCGTCTATTAATAATAATAAAATAATAATAATAATAATAATTAATGAAAAAATAAAAATAATTAATGACACTTTGCTATAGTTCAAATACTTTTAATATAATTCTTTAACACCAATTACAAAATAATAATGATCATCGTATCATCGTATGAATTAAATAAATTATCTAAGTCTCTGTAAACCTCGATTATCAACTTAGTTTCAAAATCAAAACTTACTCCATCACTGGATTGTAAAGTTTCCACAGCTGAAACCCTCCAAAAGAAAAACCCACACAGAGAATACCTGCTTGCTGTACATACTGCAGACATGTCACAGATACACTGTCTGAAATGAACAAATTTATTTTTAAGTAAAAAATTAATTCAGCCACTAAATTCAGTCTAATTAATGGTTAAAGGTGGTTTAAATTTTCTTAACTAAAACACATAAATTCAAGCAAAAAGGGGAAAGTAATTAAAGATTGAATTGTGTTTTATTAACAAAATAAAATCAATTATAATTAACACATTTATGGGATGAAACTTGAACAAAATAAAGAGAATAAAATAAAGAGAGATAATGATGGACAATTCAATATATTAAATTTAAAATAATAATATTAATAATTTAAATACATCAGTCAAAAAAAAATAATAAAAAAAAATGAATATAATAATAATATTTTTATAGTAAAAGTAAACTTATTATTTTAATAATAAAACTGAAAATAATAACAACTATTGTTTCTAAAATGAATAAATGTAATCTTTATCATAACTACAACTATTTCATTCTTAATTTGAACATAATGGATCCCACAGTTTTTAGTCTTTTTTAATGTTAAATATCTCTCAAAGCATGAATTGTCTCAATCTGTTGATGATTTTGAAGACACCATCCAGAACATAAAATTATTAAAAAAATTACTGAATATAACTGAAATATTTTATGATTTATGGAAAAAAATTCTTAAGATCTAAACAAAGATGCCAAGTTAAAGTTGCCAGATTTTTCTGTATGAATTTCTATACTTTAAAAAATAAAATAAGAGAAATTTACCAGTTTTAAACTTTTTAACAACAGAGTTGTCAGGACGATAAAAAGTGAAACTACCATGTGAACAACATTCCTCTGAAATAAAACAAAACAAAGTTAAATTAAAACTTTAAAAACCAAATAAAATTTAAATTAAACTATAATGGTATATGTATATAAATTCAAATAATGACAATAAACTTCAAACAAATTAAACTTAAATAAAACATTTAAATAATAATCATAAAATTCAAGTAAAATAAATATAAACAGGAATACTGAACTTTAAACTAAATAAATTCATATGAACCATAAATAAAATTTAAGTTGTAATAAATTTCAAGTAAATTAAACATGAACTGAATTACTGAACTAGAATAAATTCAGAGAATTTTTTTAAAATAAATAATAATAATTAATAATAATAACAACAATAAATAATAACATTAATTAAAATAATAAATATAGTAATTAAAAAAACATAATACATTTATTAATTTGAAATGTTTTCAAAACGTTCAGAGACTGAAATGAAAATACATAAGCAAACTTCTTTGGTTTTTTTTCTATGTATATTTATTATTTACTACCATGTCATTTAACAGCACAACAAAAATTCTGACTAAATCTTTGCAAAACTAAAACTCCAACAAAACCTTTGCTAAACCTTCAGTGACTGAAATGAAAATACATAAGCAAACCATTTTCTTTTATTTATTTATTTTCGTTTTTTTTTTTCAACTTTTTTTTTTTATTATTGTTACTTTCTTTTAATAAATATTTAAGATTATTTATTAACATACCACTTAACAGCATGGCAAGGACCTGGCCTTTTATCAGAGCCTGTTGTCTCAGAAAGTGAACATCTCGTGAGCGTGGAGTGATGAGCTGCAGAGAGCAGGTTTTTTCTGTCTCATAATCATACTTTCTGTCAGTGCACATGTCTGAAAAATAAAAATAAAAAACACAAAATATAAAATTTAATAACACTTTTGAAAATGTCAAATCAGTCATTTTTGTCTAATGTCAACAGATTTTCCTAATAGTTAAAAGTAAAAAAAAATAATAAAATAAAAGATTTGTATTTTTAATAACACCTGTCAGAATCAGTCATTTTTGTTGAATAAATAAAACATTTTTAACCTATGTCAAGAGACTTTTGTCTAATATGCAAAATAGTAAAACACAAAATTTATTTTAAAAGCACCTGTGAAATCAGTCAATTGTTGTCTAATGAATAAACAAAACACTTTCACCTGTGTCAACAGCTTTTGCATTAATGCAGTTATATTTTGATAATATGATTTGTTCACGTTTTTACAGAATTTTAGATAGTGACTGTTATCATAGTGTTAAAATGATTTTGATGTTTTCATGTCTCTAATTTTGTAGTTTACATTTATGGCAAACACTCAGAACTCCTTTTTGAACGTATAGTTACTAATCATTTTATCTAAAATAGTATTAATATACTTGTTAATACTTTGAAAAACACATAATGAATATCTACTCTTAACTGCTGATGAATCTTTGTATACATGTTAGAACCCTGACTTAAAAATTAATTAAACAAATTAATTTTTTAAATGGTAGAGTTAAATATAATCCTTGTTACATAAAAACAGTTACGTCAAGAATATTTATACTTTACGGGTAACACAATTAATGAGATTGAATTTCGTCACCGAAGTAACAATTATTTTTAAAAGAATATAATTCAGAACAAACCAATGAGGTAAACACGGCCACTGTGAACTCCAACTGCAACAATACCATGAAATCCTTTCAAGTTGTTACAGATAGCCCAGCCTGGAAACTGATCTCCAGTCACCGTTAGAACAGTTGTCAAAGACATGACCTTGAAAAAAAAAAAAAAAAAAAATATATAAATAAATAAAGCCATAAAAAATAAAAAGATAATAATGAAATAAATATTTCAGACAAGAGTAACAGATTCATCAGTAATTACAGAAATGACTAACAGATCAAAAGCTCAATGACAGCATGTTGCTGTATGTTTCCCCATTCCAATCATTGTATAGCCAACTTGTTAATGGTACAGATAAAAACACCTTGTTGATAATATATAAAAATAGCTAATGGAGAACAAGACATTTTCAGTCCCACAACACTAAGTTAAATAAATAAATAAGTAAACACATATATGAAGGAATAATAAAAAATAATACTAATAAATAAATAAAATAATATTTAAAAAAAAAAATAAACAAAAAAAAATAATAATAATAATAAAATAATATAAGAAAAATATATTAAAAGAATAAAAATAAAATAAAATAAAAATACATGAAAAAAAATAAAATAAAAAAAAATAAAAAAATAATAATAATAATAATAATAAATTAAACTAAAGAGAAAGAAGTCCTGGCTAAATAACTCAATAACAAGGATTTAAAAACATTATTACCTTTTGTGGTATTTCAATCGTTTTCACAACACAAGACTTGAAGAAGTCAAACAGACAGACCATGCCTGTGTTGTAAGTGGCAAGACCAACAATCAGCATCGTGATGTCGTTCACTTGGTACTCCTGTACAGTGGTGATGACAGTGCCCGAGTCTTTGGAAACGGAACCAAACTTCCACGTCGCTACACGAGTACGTGACTTCGTGGTGAGAACCTCCAAGAACGGTCCATGGTACAGCCAAGAAAAGTTACCATCTGTAACACGAGATGAATTAAATGTTTTTAACACAAAGTATTATTCATTATTTTTGGAGCACATGTTATTTGCCTTTTATGATTCCCATGAGAGAAAGAGTATTTATGTGTGCATATGTGAGAGAGAGAGAGAGAGAGAGAGAGAGAGAGAGAGAGAGAGAGAGAGAGAGAGAGAGAGAGAGAGAGAGAGAGAGAGAGAGAGAGAGAGAGAGTATATTTCCTTAATATTTCTATGTTGATGTAAATTGTCAAAATAACTTTTTTTCCTTGTCAAAGCATATCTACACCAATGTGAAGAAAATAGGTATACAAAATTCAGATTTTTATAAATAATTTGTGCTAATAATCCCAAGTTTCAATGATACAAGACTAATTGGTTATGTTTCAAACTACTGTGGATAGAATAAATTAAAATAAATAGATAATTATTTATTTAAATCAATGAATACCATTGCTTGTGTTTCCATTTATTCCAATAACATCTGTTTTTTCAAGGACTTCTTGTGTACAAGGCTGGAATGGCAGCAGTGATGAAACATTACTTGGAATGAGATTTGGCCTCATCTTGTTTTACTGCTTTTTCCCTTTAAAACATAAAACAAAATTAGCATCAAAGTCGTTATTATTTTCAACTGACTGGAAGTTTCAGTTTTATATCTTCACTTTAACACTGTATTGCGTATATACTGTGCAGCATGATGGTTACCAGCATCTGGAAATTACAACAATTTATTGAATCTTATCTGAGGTTCTATTAACAAAATTAAAACATTTAAAAATTATTATTATTTTTTTTTTTTAAACAACCTGAAATTAGTATATTTTGTTCAGTTATCTTAAGTATTCCCATTTTTAGACAATTATGCTCGATTTATAAAAAAAACTCAGTTAATATGATATGTTAATTAAGAAAAAAGGTCCTATTATAATTTTTATGTACGACCAACTTAATATAAATATCATAATATCATATGTAAGAAAGATTTCCATTACTCATTTACTCAAATTACTGTATGAAATTTCCAAAACTCAATTCATATTTGTAACTAAAGTTACTGATGTGTCTGACAGTAATAGAAAATAAATCAATAAAACCAAAATTTGTAATAAAAACTAACAATTCAGAATTCACAACACCGATACTAGTGATAATCATACTGCAATGCCAATAGTATAGACTAGTCTACACTGTCAACAGTCGATACGATCTCCATTGAATAAAATGCATTATAGAAGTATTTCGAATCATCCCATTTTGTTTGATTTCTAAAAATATGTTTAGTCTGACTTTATACTAATACCTGATTCTATTATCCTCTTACGATTAATTTACTAGAGTATAAACGATCACATGCCGTTGATTAGCGATCATGGTTCGTAAATTTTGTCCGGCGCCAAGAGTGTCTTTCGAATTCCCAACGTAATTTCTGTTGACTGTAAGATATCGGAATGTGCACAGAAAAAAACACGTTTTTACAAATAATATTTTCAACAATTAACTGTACATCACAAAGAAGCTTACACTAACAAATAAATTGAAAATCATTTTAAGACAACAAAAACTAATGAAAACTTTCAAACTACCGCCATCTGCATTTGTACCGTTTAAAAACCGTCTTTGGTTTTAGAGCATCCGTAATCGAAATATAACCTTCGTTTGTCAATTGAAAAAAATGGAATGGAAACATATATAGACAGTTCGATGCTTCTGTTATTTGTATTTATTCATTTATTCATTTATTATTATTATTATTATTATTAGTAGTAGTAGTAGTAGTAATAGTAGTAGTAGTAGTAGTAGTAGTAGTAGTAGTAGTAGTAGTAGTAGTAGTAGTAGTAGTAGTAGTAGTAGTAGTAGTAGTAGTAGTATACTTACTTATTATTATTTTATATGCCATGACCAGGTACTCATTAATTATATTGAAACAACCTCCTCAGCTTGAATTGTCAACAGACCCTTTGCTTTTAAAATATCACCAGCTATTTTATTATTTTTATTTTATTTTCATTTATTTATTTTTATTATATATTTATTATTTTTTGGTTACTTTGCATAATAACAAAAATAAGGTACTGAGAATATGGAGATGTAAGAGAAATGAAAATTAAGTAACATCCATTTACTAAATCTCTCTCTCTCTCTCTCTCTCTCTCTCTCTCTCTCTCTCTCTCTCTCTCTCTCTCTCAAAGATTTACAGACACCAAATACCTATACCATTAAACAAAAATGAAAATAAAAACAAAATGTTCGATAATTTTATGAAAAATCGTTTATTAAAAACAACTGTACAAATTTTAAGAATATATAATTTTATCAATACAAAAATATATCTATGAAATCTTACAAAAAAAAAAAAAAAAAAAAAAAAACCCCACCTAGAAAATTGTTTTATAAACAATCAAAATAAAAAATAAAAAGTAAATTTTGACATCATCATAACAAAAACATTTCTGAAACTTTTGAGAGATATTTTAATAGGTGTATGAGACACATCAAAGCCACAGAAACAGTTTTAAAAAAATGTAAAATTCAGCTTTATCAGAAATTTGATAAATAGCAAAAAATAAATAAATAAAAATAAAATGAAAATGAAATGAAATAAAATAAAATAAAAAGATAAATAAATAAATAAAAATTTTAAAAATTGGTAAATAAATAAAAACTGTGAAAACTGATAACTGGTTGCATTAAACTAGTTTAACCAAAAATTAGAAAATAATAAAATGAAATAAGCACAATAACTTGAGATGAGTTCAGTATCTCAGACAAAATGCTGCAAATCAAGATAGTCATGATGTTTTGGGAAAATATTTTCTATTTTGCATTTATCTTATTTATCAGATCTGTGTTAAAAATGTTTGTTGAATGCAGATTTCTAGTCTTGTCTAGGATTGTTAATGCAATATATTTACAGACTAACAACAAAGAAATAATAATAATAATAATAATAATAATAATAATAATAATTTATAATTATAACAAGAATAATAATATTAATAACAATATAATAACACAGTATAATAATAATAGTAATAAAATAATTAATATTAATTAATAATAACAATATAATAGTAATAATAATAATAAAAATATTATCAGTAATATTAATAATAATATCTTTTCAGACCTATGATTCCTAATTATAGTTAATATATATATATACTGGGGGGTGTTATGAACACAAAACTAGTCCACTAAGCCACATTTACAGTAAGCAGGATGTTATGTGTAAAAATACATCAAAAACAAAAACAAAAATGTAATTAGATATAATTAAAAGAATTAAATACACACATAATCACACGTAATAATTTTTTGTAATAATTACATATATACATCAATTATTTTATTATGTAATAAAAAGGATGTGGGCTTTATTATGATTTTGTTTAATGGTATTAATTTTTAAATACGTATATCATATAATTATTATAAAATTATTTTTATCAAAATACTGTTTTTAAATGTCTGAATAATGACTTTAGTGAAATTACCTGTTTCTTTATTGTTTGTTAAAATATTCTTTTACATATAAATGAATGTGTCTGTGTTTTGGTGATTTTTTAAAGATTTTTCAAAATAAAATATTAATCAGTATTAATTAATTACATTAATATTCAGGAAAATGGATTAATGCCTCTCAGATATATATATATGTGTGTGTTTTGATATCTTTCCCCACTGATATTTGTAACAAGTGAAATTTCTGGAATTCAGTTTAGATTTTTAAATAATTAGGCATGGGGAATAATAAAAATAAATACATAAATAAAATGAAATATGAAATAAAATAAAATAAAATAAAATAAAATGAAATAAAATTATTATTTATTTATTTATTTACTTTCCCCCATGCTTTTTTATGCAACTTTTAGAAGATCTGAAACTAATATTTTTGTTACTTA
Organism: Chrysomallon squamiferum; assembly: GCA_012295275.1. NCBI lineage: Eukaryota > Metazoa > Mollusca > Gastropoda > Neomphalida > Peltospiridae > Chrysomallon > Chrysomallon squamiferum. The sequence goes on from CM022674.1 coordinate 6,651,712, forward strand.
GTAACCTTGGAAAATCAGTAAGTCTTTGTATGTATATATATAAACAAATATACATGAAAAAAAATTCAAACTATATCTACACTTTGGTCACTTTGTAACAAAGACAGATTGTTGTGCATTTTTTTATATTTCTCTGCTGTCACAACACAACTACACCTCATAAAAATCAAAAAATACATATCCATTTTCTTGCAATGCCAATAGACTGCTATTGTATTATTATATTTTATTATAAGTAAACCTATCACACCAAGTCACACAAGAAAATCTTATCTAATCTTTGGAAGTATATTAACTGTTTTTCAAATTATATTTTACATGGATTATACAATATACAAAAATTAAAAAAAAAAAAAATACCCAGTAACAATAATAATAATAATAATAATAATAATAATAACAACAATAATAATAATAACCAAATAAAAAATTTAAAAAAACACATACAGTTTATACATAATCCCCATAAATAACAAATGAACATTTTTGAAAACGACATTTTCAAAATACAGATTCATAAGTCTGGAATTATTATAAAGTAAATTTTTTTTGGAACAGCTGTCTTTAATATTACAGATTATAGGAATGTTTTTTTCCAAGTTGAGTACTGAAGATTTCAGCTTCATTTATCTTTACTTCTTTCACCAGATGACTTTATGTGGCTCCATTATCTTGAATTGCTGCAACAGCAAATAATTTAGAGTTATTTCCCTTGAGATTCAAGAAACCTTAATTCTTTGTCTTACATCATATTCTACTCTATTAGGGTCTTTCACCACCTCAGGTGCTGCAAACAAATGTATAAGCTTTTCAGTCTGCATATCTGTTCATAAACAAATGTAGATTTTTAGACAAATTTAGACAAACAGCGTCTTAGTCAGGCAAATTCACTAAAGTTATCTTATCTCTATGAAAAAGTAAACTAGTATTGATAATTATTAACTGATACAATTAATTTGAAATGTATATATAATTATAAAGTGGTATATATCATTTGAAATGCATAAATAATTATAAACTGGTATATTTAATTCAATTTGAAATGCACATTAATTATAAATTTGAATATATAATTTGAAATTTATATATAATTATAAACAAGTTATATTTAATTTGAAATTTATATATAATTATAACTGGTCTATTTAATTTGAAATATTTATATACAAGTTGAAATGTGTATATAATTATAAACTGGTACGATTAATTTGAAATTTATACATAATTATAAACCGGTATAAATAATTTAAAATGTATATATAATTAAAAACTGGTATATCAGTAAAAAAAAAAAAAAAAAAAAGATTGTTATAAATACAAAAAAAGTTCAAAACTATAAATTTCAGTACTATCCTTTTACCAGTATTTACCTAATACGATAATGAAAGAAATGATAAAACAATTAATACATTTTTTATACTTACACCCGTAGTCATGATGATTATGTGGTAACAGAGAATGGGTATCTTCTGCTCCAGGCAGGGTTGGTTCAGGACAGTTCAGCATTCGTCGGATGCGAAGATATATTCCGTAGAAGACAATGTCGTAGTAAAACATGATGCCGATCACGAGAAGGACATAGCCAGAGAGCATAATAAGTTGGCACGGGACCAGCCAATTTGTTAGGCCCCAGCAAAAATTTTGCCACCTACATAGCAGAAACACAGTGAAGACAATGAGGGACGGTATGTTGTCGAGAACCATCCTAGAAACAGCGCCGTGGTCATGGTTTTTGGCTATGTTGATGCCAAAGTAGTAGTAGAAGCAGGTGCTGACTATACTGACTGAAAAAAAAGAAGTGAACAAATACAGTCTTTGATATTATTCTAAATTTATTTTCATTAACTTCTTTCAATTTATTTTAAAATAAAAAAAAGAACAGTAGTAATATAATAATCAAAAAGTAAAGAAAGTTTCAAATAAAAATAAAAAAAATAATAATAATAATTTTAAAAAGAAGAGATAATAATAATTATAAATAAAAATGCGAATAATAATTAAGAATATTAAAAAAAGATAATAAAATGTAAATAGGAGATAATAATGATTAACAATTTAAAAAAAAAAAAAAAAAAAAAAAAAAAAAATGATGTAATAATAATCTACTTTGTTACTACTAGTCAATAATTTCATTCAGTCACCTCAAACAACATATCAATGTAATGTTTATTGCCAAAAACAAATGAAGAAGAAACATTTGTATAGCACACTGTACACTTCATGTGTATTGTAATTTTTTTAAACATTATTTCTCTGTCTGCATGTTTCCAGTGAAATGTCATTTTCCATCCTGTCTGTTTTTTGGGGGAAATCAAGCCATCTAAGGCAGGAAGTGTGCAATCCATGGAGATCCATTGTTGATGATTCTTTCCTAGTAATCTGGAACAAGTACAGGTTGAACCAGTGAAGCTTTGAGTAAAAAGTGGCAAAATAATGCATGCACTGTACTGTATTACAGACTCTTGTTACAACTTACATAGCTATAAATCTAATTCAAGCTTACTGGATTTATTTATAGCAAATTGTTAGTCCTATAGCAGTAGTTTTCACCTAACAGTTTGCACCTATGTGTGTATATGCAGCTTTACTGCAACCTTAAACTGTCACTCTATCTTTTGAGTCCTTTATGCCAAAAGGTGGAGCCTCAGGATCTGTGGCTAAGACCTTACGAGGCAAACAAACAGCAGTTTCATCTGCATTGCAGATTTGCTCTGGCGATAAATTTTCACTGGTCACTAAATTTTCAAACTAAAGCAGCAGCTTCATCAGTACCTTTGTTTTCTCAGCATACACAATGTTGATTGATACCATGCCTCAGACTAGGAAGCCAGCCACTGGAATATTCAAAGTGTCCCTGAATATTTAATATTTCATTTCCACCTGTGTTTGCTTTCTTCTTTCAGAGTTTTTAGATTTTGATATCTGTATCTGTATAGCAGCATCAAGCAGCATCAGACTGCTGTGATGGATGTAAACAGCTTGGAGTGCTGGTGTTGCTGCTGCTGCTGCCCAACTGACCATCATCCACACTAATGACTGTCAGATTCAAATCCCTATCCTCTACCATTCAAGCTGCTGGACTAGTGAGATACAACCTGTATTATAGTCAAGCAACACAATGATTATTGTTGGATCTATCCTCATCATCACACACAAAGCACTATTTGCGATTCCAGTCAGCTGTATCATAACAAAATATCAAACATCTTGTAATGTCACATTCTACTTAAGGGAAGGTTGATTAATAGGTTACTTGCTGCTAATCTATAACATTAATTGACAGCCTTTGTTTTGCTCTCTAATACTATCACAGCCCAAACAAGAAAATGTCTTGAAGTATATATTCTTTAGTCAAAACATAACTTCCAAAATCATAAGCCCTCCTTTCCCCCCAACATCCTCTCCAGAAAATTTTGAGAATTTACTTACGGATTACTGATATGGAAGCACGCCATGAGTTTTTCATCTGTATAAAAGCATCAATAAAATCTTCCAGTCGATGAGGATAAACTTTGTTGAATCCACCAACATTAATGAAGTAGAAGATAACCACCAGGATCAAAGACAGGATAAACCCATAAACACCTGTAATAATCAGTGTGTTAAATATCTGTAATAATCGGTGTGTTAAATATCTGTAATAATCAGTGTGTTAAATATCTGTAATAATCAGTGTGTTAAATATCTGTAATAATCAATGTGTTAAATATCTGTAATAACAAATATATAAATATCTGTGATAGATATAATTAAATATGATAAATAATTGTCATAATCAATGTGTTAAATATCTGTAATAACAAATATATAAACACCTGTAATAATCAACGTGTTAAATATCTGTAATAACAAACATATAAATATCTGTGATAAACATAATAAATATCTATAATAACAAATATGATAAATATCTGTGATAAACATAATAAATATCTGCAATAACAAATATGATAAATATCTGTGATAAACATAATAAATATCTGTAATAACAAATGTGATAAATATCTGTGATAATTTCACTATGGTGGCAATTTGATTATTTCTGAAAATTGCGTACACTGATTGTCTTACTCCTCTTGAAAACTAACTGATTCTTACAGTTTATCAGTGGATACGTCACATAAGAAGACATCAGTATCAAATGACATAATTTCACCTTAATCAAAACTTGATACCTACCTAAAAACTGTCAAAAGAGTATTCTGTCATACTGCATGAAACCACAAAAAGACAACTAACCATGCATTAATTTTTAAAATATATTTTCTAACTGTCCTTGGTCAAAATCACGTGTGTCCAAACTTGCAGATAAGATAAGCTAATTGTATTTCAGCACTTTTCGTCTGCCCTGAATACTATACTCACAGTCATGATTAGTATAGATTATTAAAAAAATTAATTTCAGTTTGATAATCATTTATTCAAAATGCTTGTGATGGGACAACAAGTATTTTGGAAAAAGGATCTGTTTCACATATACCACATATAAAAATAATCAGCAGGATTTTTTTAATATAATATTTTTGACAATAAAACAGTCTGATGTCACAGTTTCTGCTGATCTGAAAAAGGTTAAGTGATAAATCTTACCTTCAATGCCAACAGCCAGTAATGGACTAATGTCATGTTTTTTAACAAATCTCTGCTCCAAGATGACCTGTATCGAGGTCATTATCATCGCCATGACAATGAGAAGATCCCCTGAAAGAACCAATCAAAAAGTAGCATATTTAAAATAAAAAAAAAAAAAAAAATGAGTAAATGAATTTCGAGATATTTAATAAGTTACCTAATTTAGAATGAAGAAATAAAAATTTAATAACATATTCAAAATATTTTTAATTTTTGGCATCATATGCCAGTATTGAAGACAGACAATCATTAAAATTTATTATGCAGTTATAAAAAACCCATTATTTTATAAAGCGTAAGAATAATAATTAAAAAAAATTTAATTTGTTCCTGGGAATTAGAATTTTCTATATATCATGAAGCATAACCACATTAATGCCAAGATACGCATTCAAATTTCAACTAATATGTTTTGTAATTTATTTTTGGTGATACAAGATGGAGTCCTTAAACACAACACCATGTGTGTGAAATGAGCTGGCATATATATATATATATATATATATATATATCACTCCCTCTTCCTCTCTCCCCCTCTCTTTCAACACACACACACACACACACACACACACACACACACACACACACACACCTACAAACAAACAAACACACCAAAACACTGCAAACAAATATATAAATAAATACAAAATACATTTAAAGACAAAAAGTAAGAAAAACAGAACTACCAAGAAAAGGATACCTGCGGCAATTCCATATTTGTCGTATTTTGCAGACTGGAAGAAAATGTAGTCCCTCAAGCCAACGACTCCCATAGCAACAACAGAGACACAGATCCCAAACCACATCCTCTTCTGCAGAGGTGTTGCTAGGAAAGCAACAGACAACAAAGCCGTGAAAAATGTGACAGTTCCTAAAATACAAACAAATAAAATTATTTAGTTTAATTTTTGTACAAAAAAAAAAAAAAATAATAATAATAATAATAATAATAATAATAACAACAGTAATAGTAATAATAATAATAACAGTAATAGTAATAGTAATAATAAGAACAACAATAATAAACTTGCTGGCTTATAAGAAAATAATAATAAGTAATTAACTTTCACATAAATAAATAGGTAATGTAAATAAATAAATAAATAAATAAACAGAAAATTAAATAAATAAGTGCATAGATAACTAAAAATAAATAAATAATTAATTAAATAAATAGATAACTACATAAATAAAATAAAAAATACAGTAATAATAAATAGAAATTAAATAAATAAGAAAATAAATAAATATATAGATAAATAAAAATAAATAAATAATTAATAAAATAAATTGATAACTACGTAAATAAAAAATAAATAAATAAACAGAAAATTATGTAAATTAATAAACAAGTATTTCTGTAAGTAAATAAATAAATAAATAAATTGATTAATATATCTGAAACGGTTTCAAAAATCAGAAATTTATAACTAACATGTGATTAAAGTCATAAAACAAATACCTATTTAACTTCATCATATTTAATCATTTAAAACTCGTTAAAAAATCTAAAAAATTAAACATCTTCAGGATCCTAGCTTCCAATCAATGGATCATGAAGGCACTGCAAATTCTTAAATGCTCGCCTAAATGAAAATCGATGACAGAAATTATTCCAAGAATGTTAGAATGTTCGAAAAACAGATATTTACCACACAACATGATGTAGCTGGAATGGTAAGTAAGATTCAGTCCAACGAAAAGCAGTCCTGTTCGTGCCATGTCGCAGAGGGTGCAAGGTATGAAAATCATTTTGTTGTAGATCTTGGGGTCAGGTTCTTCGGGAGGGAAAGGGCGTTGGTGAGGACCTCGGACAGGCCTATTACGTGGTCGATGTCGTCGATCCAGTTGTTCATGTGTGTCAGTACGACCGAAGATTATGAAGTAGAGAATGACGCAACATGTTTGTCCAAAAAACTTCAAACATGCCTGAAACAGATATCAGTGATATTTCTTAATGGGACAGGTACATGGATGAATTAAAGAGTGGAATTTAGAATGTTAATAATTTATAAAAAACATTTTTATTTTATTTTAAATAAAACATTTGAGGATGGATTATTGATGAATGAAAATTCATAATGGAAGGAAGCATGGATGGATAGATGGATGGATGGATGGATGGATGGATGACAGAGTGGAAGGAATGGATATTAGAAGAATAAAATAAAAACTGTTGATAAACCAATAACTGAATGGTGTTTAGTCAAATAAAAATTAAGGATAACTGGATGAACAGATTAAAATCATAACAACAACAACAGCAACAACAATACATAAACAACAAACAAAAATCAAATATATAAAGATAATAAAAAAATATGATTGCATAAACAGTTAAATAATCATAAACAAAAATAAATAAATAAATAAAATACATACCAAGAAAAATGGATGCTTAAATTCATGAAGATTCAGATTTGTACCAGTTGAATTAACATGGTTTCCCCATCTGAAAACAAAGTAATAAATTTAAGTGAGTGTTTTACAATAATAATAATAAATAAGATTCAGTAATTAAATAGTAATCAATAAAAAATAATTAAAATTATAGAATATTAATCAAAATAAGCAAAAAACTATGAACAACATGAAGATCAAAAACCATAATCATTAATAATGTCAAAAATAAATCTTTTAGTAAGAATGAAAATAAACGTATAAATAAATAACAACATAAACAAGGACTTAAGAAGAAAAATAAATCATAATAAATATAATGAAATCTTTAATTAACAAATGATTATTAATTAATAGTAATAATAATAATAACAACAACAACAAAATTAAATAAAACAAAAAAGAAAATAGCGTTTAAATTAAATCAAATCAACAGTGAAACTAAAAAAAATATTTTTATTCGATTACTTTTTCGTTTTTTGAAAAGAGGAAAATAAATGAAATACTTTGGGTTTTAATTTTCTTCTCAAAGAGAAACTGGAATTTTAATGTTAATTTACTGAAATACACATTGTTTATTTCATTTATTTATTATTATTATCCTCATTAGTTTATTATTATTTTAATTATTTATTACTGTTCATGTATATGGGTCATTCTGGGTCAAATCACCCAATGGGTTAAACCCAACCACCTCAGATTTTTATGAAACTTGGTATACTGCTGGTTGGATCCCATAGCAACAAATCCGAAATTTTAGACCAATTGAACCAGTGGTGTGGGAGATATGGCTCAACAAATATTGAGATTTTTGGCCAAAATGGATGTGGGTGCCAACCTTTGAACCCTCATATCTCATGAACTACTGGGCCAATCTTCATAAAATTGGGATTGATGAAAAGGCAATATGACAAGGATTCCAAATCTGCCATTATTGTTCAGGTTGGAGAATGATGGGGTACTCTGACCTTTTGACTTTTGATATGACATTGAAATTGACCTTGTGGATCAAGTGACCTTGAGACAAGATGACCTTTCTTGAATTTTAATCTCCCACATGTTAACGAAAACATATAAAAATTTCAGAGGTGATTTGTCACAGAATTACCCACATACATACTACATACATACATATATATATATAAACACACACACACATATACACACATTAATCCTTCAGTCAGAGTATGTAGTGACAAGATACTATGATGAAATAATTTCTATATTTTTGGGCACTAACAAAAGAATATTTTTTTGGGACGGAATTATATTTGCTTGTTACATTTCTTAACTGCTGGTTTGCATCTTAAAAGACCATTCTCAAAACGCTTTTCATTTTAAAAATAACAAACATGTTGTTTTGAAGAATATTTTTTTTAATTATTATTATTATTTTTCAATGCAGTTACAAAATCATTACACATAAATAACTATTCTCAAGAATGGTGAGGAATAAAATAATTATCCTCATATAATTCTTAAAATTATTCAGGACTGCAGTGTAGAAAATAAATAAATGGTCCTAATCTTAAGTCAGTAAGCAGATATTACCGACATATCTATTACTGATGTGTGTACGAGTGTATGAGTGTTTCTCACTTTCTCCGAGTCTGTACATGATCGACTGTGTGTAGGTGTGTGTCTGTGAGTTTATGTATGTACTTCTGAATCTATATGTACATAAATAAGCACGAGTTTATATACGAGATATTTGTTGTGTATTTAAATTCATATTAATACAACACACACACCCACACACACACACACACACTAATAATAATAATAATAATAATAATAATAATAATATAAATATGTAAGAGACTATTTACAAATAAGGTTTTGACAGTATGTTCGATACTGGATTTTTCATTTCATCACATTCTACGAGGTGATAGTAATTTAACACGAAATTTGAAAAATGAAAAATAATTTATTTCAAATACTGTTTTATGACAACAATTAATTTCCTCATCCACGATGTCAGTATATCAGTCTCAAATATCTGAACTACAAAAGAAAAAATTATAAATTTTGCGAAACTTCAATAAATGTAGTTTCTGAAGTTAACATAATGATCATTAATACTTTACCCTGGTGCCCAGTAATACAAACTGCCACTGAGGATATACAGAAAGCTGACAACCATTGGCGATGCCATATTTTCACTAATCTTCAATAAACCTTTACTTTTTCTTCTATATTTTTTTTCCTCTTTTATTTCTTTTTTCCTTCCGTGATATTTTTATGTTCTTGTTTCATAAATAGAAATAATACTTCCTGGTTGGTTTTCCTCGTATTCTCTTCGGAAATATTCGTTTTATTTCGACAATTTTCACGAAAATAAACGATTTATTTTTTAACAAAAAAAATTGAATGGTTCATAATTATTCATTGTTTCCCTATAAAACTATTCGCTACTCCTAAATTTTGAATAATTTCATATATATTATTTCATTTCAAATTTATCCCATAATAGAAACTATTTAACTCATTCACCTATCTTGTCTCGAAAGTTTACGCTTGGCAAGTATTATTTGAAAACCGTCTAACAGCTGGCTCGTTGGTCTAGGGGTATGATTCTCGCTTAGGGTGCGAGAGGTCCCGGGTTCGAATCCCGGACGAGCCCCATGTTTTTCTTTCATATTGTTCAAGATTTGTACTTACAGAATATTGTTATTTACTTATTTGTAAAATCGTTATTTTTATCAACATTTGTTTGTTTTAAATATCCCGATTTAACTTTTGTTTTCTTCTTTTAAGAATGAGGAAATAAATTTAAATCCATTAGAGGAAGGCTGAACTGTGTTTGCTTAAATACTCATGTTGACTTTTAAAAATATATATTCATAAGAGAGAAGGAGTACAGTATTCCCTCGCTATTCGCGGGGGTTACGTTCTTTACCCCCTCGCGAATAGCGAAAAACCGCGAATATTGGATGCAGTTTTAAAACGTCTATTATGAGATTATATACGGCACTGTAGAGTTTCTTGTTGATTCAAACAAACAATTTTACTTCCTGGAGATGAACACTCGACTTCAAGTAGAACACCCTATCACAGAATGCATCACAGGCATTGACATAGTTCACCAGATGATCAGAATAGCTAAAGGTCATCAGCTTGCCTACAGGCAGACTGATATTCCCATAGAAGGCTGGTCACTGGAATGTAGAGTTTATGCCGAGGATCCTTTCAAGAACTTTGGTATGCCATCTGTAGGAAGACTGACTAGATATGTAGAACCATCAGCCATGCCAAATGTTCGCTGTGACAGTGGTGTGAAGGAAGGTTCTGATATAAGTATTTATTATGATCCAATGATCTGCAAGCTTGTAACATTTGGACCAAACCGACAAGAAGCCATTCACACCATGATTAATGCCCTTGATTCTTATGTTATAAAAGGTGTTACCCACAATATTCCACTGTTGCGAGACATTCTTACTGAGCCAAACTTTGTAGCAGGAGACATCAACACAAACTACCTGTCAGCAGTGTTTCCAGAAGGATTCATGGGCAAACAGCTATCACTTTCTGAGTTTAAAGAACTTGTAGCTTTGGCTGCTGCTCTGTATATCAAAGATCACCTCAGATTCTCCACATTCATAAATCAAATAAGGTTGCCAAACCATCCTGATGAGCGAAATGAATGGTCAGTCAGTGTATATGTGTTACAGAAGCAAATTCCTGCAACAATCAGACAGATAGAGAATGGTTACAAGGTTGATATTGATGGAGAAACATTGACTGTAACAGGCAAAATATGTTTTGTTTCACCAATCATGAACACTTGGGTAAATGGAGAAGAACGAATACTTCAGCTTACAAACAGAAATGGAGGGGGGCAGTATGAGCTGAGATTGTTTGGAACAGTGTTTTCAGTGAGAGTTTTTGATGATCTTGCATCAAATTTCTACAAATATATGCCAGAAAAAAAAGAACATGACAGTGGTTCAGCCATCCTTGCTCCCATGCCTGGTATTCTGAAATCCATTACTGTAGAGCCTGGACAAAAAGTTGCAGAAGGTCAGGAGGTTTGTATATTGGAGGCTATGAAGATGCAGAACAGTTTGATAGCAGCCAGAAGTGCAGTTGTTAAAAAGGTATTTTTCAAAACTGGTGACACTGTGAATGAAGAAGATTTAATAATTGAGTTTGAATGATTGAACAGTATTATCATCCTTCTGACATGTCTAAAAAGTAATGAAAAATATATTTTGTATCTTAAGGAAACAGAAGTAACATACAAGATTGTTGTATTGGTACCAACTAACACTGACATAACAAGCATTTACTAACATCTTTAATTTAAAAATATTATAATGATGTGTGGTAGGAAATAGATTACGGGTTTATTAATGTGATACAGGTAATTTTTATGTTGAGGATAATCTTAATATTATTCAAAAATTAAATGCAAAAAAGGGATAAAAAAGAGAGTATTTTTGCCCAGTAATTTGAGGTATATTGAATCATTTTAGATGAAAATTAATATTCTTGCCTTGATAGTCATTAAGCTAGTTCCTGTTATCTTTATACAGTATACTGGTTATGTATTTTCATGATGGGCATTTAAAATATTTGAATCTCTAAACAAAATTGTAATCAAGTTCATGTATAATATTCAACTTTTCTTGATGAGTTCTTTTACAATAATTATGATTTAGCGATAAAGCACATGTCTTTATTCTAGACATATCTGTTTCATTTATATTTGGGTTATTACTATTTCATATATGCAGTGAATTTTTCTGGTGAAATTGTGGTGCGATAAGACTAAACTGCATATGATTATTATATTACAAACATTATGAATAGAGAATATAATGTATCAATTAAAATTACTTTTCTTAATTTGAGAAGTTATTTTTAAGGTGGACAAGTTTTGCAGTTATTATTTTGAAATATTGTCACATGTAAGTTTGTCTTCTGTTAATTGTGTGAATTGAATTCATGAGAGAATGACGCAGTGTCATGCTTCTGTGCAACAACTTGATCTTTAGTGGGTTTACAGAGAAGGATAAGGAAGACACTAGTTTATAAAAAAAATGAAATGAATGTAGAAAACAATATTGACTTTCACAGTCTACGGAAAATTTTGACAGCATAGAGGACCTATTGTAACTAAATTTATTGTGTGTAAAGACAGAAAAATAAATCAGCTGCACCCAAAGCACTAATAAACATATGGAGTTAATGAACATCTGAAAGAAATTGTATCCAACTACAAATCAAATAAAAGACAAAGGAGGTGAGTAACCTTAAAAGGGCAGGTTGATACAAGGAGTAGATGGGACAATTACACAACGATCAAAGACAGATCAATCTGTAGTTGGTTGTATTTTCCTTCATATCTGTAGATTTAAAGATTATGTTGAACAGGTGAAGAAGTGAAGATAGAAATATTGGGGAATATACATGTAAAGATGCTAATTTTGTTGATTACTGAAAACTGAGAATTAATATAAATAAATGCTGAACAGATCTGTTAGTGGTGTTAGGGAATATATGACATCTATTAAATGCAAAATACAAATGCTAAAAATTTCAGATCCATGGACTACAGATAAATTCCGAACAGTAATAAAGGTGTTTGTGTTAAAAAAAAAAAAAAAAAAAAAAAAAAAAAAAGATTCTCGCTTAGGGTGCGAGAGGTCCCGGGTTCGAATCCCGGACGAGCCCCATGTTTTTCTTTCATATTGTTCAAGATTTGTACTTACAGAATATTGTTATTTACTTATTTGTAAAATCGTTATTTTTATCAACATTTGTTTGTTTTAAATATCCCGATTTAACTTTTGTTTTCTTCTTTTAAGAATGAGGAAATAAATTTAAATCCATTAGAGGAAGGCTGAACTGTGTTTGCTTAAATACTCATGTTGACTTTTAAAAATATATATTCATAAGAGAAAATCCGAAATACTGTAATTAGCTTAACGATTGTATGTGTATCTCTGCAGTACCTAATAGCAGAGTATTCCGAAATAATAAATACACCAGCTAATTAATAATAACAAAAGAAACAACAGTATTAACAGCGTAAGTAATACATTAATAATGATAATAATAACAATAGCTGAAAGTTCTGTAGGAACCAGTTTAAGAACAAGAAAAACGAGAATAGCTATAATTCACTGGCGTAATTAAGAGCTGGGTCAAGAAGGGTAATAATAATAATAATAATAATAATAATAATAATAATAATAATAAATATATATATATATATATATATATATATATATATATATATATATATATAAACATTCCTGGATACGCCATTAAAATAACTGTTGTAGAAACTGCGGTAAAATCAATATTAGTAATAATAATAATAATGACATCAAAACCGAACTAGTGCAGTAACATCCATAATAATAAAAACAAAAATACAAACAGTAACAACAACATAAACATTTAAAATATTAGTAACGAAAGTACCAGCAAGAACAACAACATAAACATTTAAAATATTAGTAACGAAAGTACCAGCAAGAACAACAACAACAACAACAACAACAACAATAATAATAATCCACACAGATCGATGACAGTCTTTGCAGATTTTTTGCGTAGTTACCAATTGTGACGTAGAACAGAGTTTCCACGTGACAGTTTATAGTTTTGTTGTTTCTAACACGAATTCACAGCTGGCACTTTGGATACAGTAATTTACAGAGAAAACTGTAACAGTATGAAAAAGGTCTAAATTAATTAATAATAATAATAATAATAATTGTTATTATTATTATTATTGTTGTTGTTGTTGTTGTTGTTGTTGTTTTCAATGTTTCCTCTAAATTGCGCAGTCGCTGCACTGGTGCCAAGTAAAAACGTTTTAATTTATATATATCAAAAATTTATGCTCGGTGGCTTGGAAAAATTAGGAACTTTGATTATTATTATTATTATTATTATTATTATTATTATTATTATTATCATCATCATCATTATTATTGATGTTAGAATCAGTCTGTTATAATGGTTAGACTGGCACATATTGGGTTCAAGTCCTTGTATTGTCTTATAACTAAGAAAATAACAAAATATTTTTCATTACAATAATTCCATGACAAATTTGCAGCTTTTTCGGACATCCAAGGGACAAAATCAAATTTAATAGTTGAAAAATTGGTTTTATTTATTTATTTATTTATTTATTATCAGTAATATATAATACGAAACTACGGTGTATTAACACATATCTAATTTATTCTTATTTTTAAACTTCAGGAATGGAAGGTCAGAGGTTAACCAAGCAGCTTTCAAGAACGGATTCAGAAGACGCTATTGATTCTACGTAAATAAATAAATAAATTATTATTATTATTATTATTATTATTATTATTATTATTATTACACGTCATTAAATTTTGAAATCTAACTTATAAATGTTGATCCTGCATCAGAACACAGAACGTTTTATTCTGCGCAGATTTTGTTCCTTATTATTTAATAATTTTTATTAATTAGATGTTGTGTTTCTTTGTAATTATTCAAGTTTTTATGCTAAGATATTCATTTATTCGTTTGTATTTTATGATTAATAGAAATTAGTTTATGTTCATAAATAAATAAATAAATAAAGCTTTTAATATAACTGTATGATGTATATTCTAATGCGCGCTCTCGTGTATGTAAACCATGTTTACACACATACACATTCATACGCTTTAAAATCTCTAAATTTAATATTTATTTATTATTATAACATAAAAAGATAATAAAAACAATAGATCCCCGATAATTAAAATCAAAAAGATAATAATAATAATAATAAGTAAGTAAGGAAAGTTACGTGTTTTACCGAAGATGCTTTGTCACGGAAATAACCATATAAGGAAAGCAATTTCGATTGGTTTAAAAGATAGTGACGCGGTACACATATATACGTGACAGAGAGGAAATTGCTGGAAAGGTCATCACTATAGTTGCTCTACTGCAGAAGGAAAACAATTTTGTGAATTAATCATTATTTGACGAAACAAAGACTGAAATAATTTGCTAAGATGCTTGGAAGATCATTTTTCAGAGAATTCGAGGATGATCCATTCTTTGCGTAAGTCAAATGGAAGCTTGTTCTGTTTTCTAACCTGAGTTTTTTATGAACGGAAGCAGCGTTAAGTGTGTAAATACGAAATGGCAGAAATGAGGGGAAATAGTCACTATAGTGTAGATTGAGTAGATTTCATAAATTTATACAAGTGTTTATTTTTAGAATCTGGAGTTTTACTTTAGCATTTTCTGATTATTGGAGTATATCTGTTTCACTGAAGGATCAGTCATTATTAAAATTAAGATACTGATCATATTTTAACGTTCAGTGGCTGATAATGATATTTAATCATTTATAAAAATTGTAATTTTTATCATATAGTATTAGTAACCATTGATAACGATAGTGATAGTATTACTAGTGATACTACTAGAATGGTTAATCGTGGATTTGTTCAATGACATAAGCATTATATTTAGTTACATGAATACAAGTAATAATGAATGAAATAAATAACATTGCCATGATTGCCGAACATAAAAACTAAGTTCAAGTTGTATATATAATATAGATTTAAAGACATTGATAATAATAATAATTATATATAAATTAAATTACGCCTTTCATAACACTGATAATAATTTTTGATTCTAAATAATTAAAAACAGTTTTTCGTGAAAGAGTTTACTGAAATAACTAAGTATTTACCGTATTATTAGAGGAAATGAAAATTTAATTTAATTTTTTATTTTTGGTGGAATTCTGTTGGTAATTGGGATATCTTGTATACTTACAAATTTGTATTATTATAATCATTTCTTTTTCTTTTCTTTCTTTATTTTCTTTATTTATTTAAATATTTATATTTATGTTTTTTTTTTTTCTATGCTTCTAAAATATGTTATCTCAGTGCTCATTGTTACCTAGTAAATATTCCTGTTCAACATTCAAATAATTGACAGATTATACCCAATAATTATCCAAAAGATAGTTATATAATACTTTATTGGTAAGAAGTCTGCTAAAAGCTTTATTGTGTGTTTTTATAAATGTATTGCTTCAGTTGGTCTGTTTTAGTGTCTAAGTTTGTAGATGTAACTTTTATATGAAATATTCTTTTTATACTAAATAGATTTTTATTTTTACATTTTTACATATATATATATATATTTTTTTTTTTATAGCAATCACAATCGTCAAATGCAGCATATGCATAACATGATGCTGGATCCATTTGGAATGGCTAACAACATGCTTGGGTTTGGTGATCCTGGTCGGCGCCCTCAGAATGAAGAGAGACAGGTTGCTACGCGAAACAGACGACCCATGGATCCATTCGGCAGCTTGTTTGAAAACATGTTCATGAATACCAGAAGAATGATGGATGACATGCATCGTGCATTTGTAAGAATAAAACATTTCGTTTAATTTCTCTAAAGCAAAAACGATATAAAAAAATAATAATAATAATAAAATTAAAAGAAAATTAACGAAAGTTTGAAAATAATTTTCAGGATTGCCCAAATAAAGATGGATGATATGAATAATTTCTGTCTATAAGAATATGACTTTTAGATTTGTATTATTTTTTTCTTATAGTAAAGACTAAATAATAATAACATAATTGTAAGATTTTTTTAGAATAAAGAATTTTAACAAATTGTTCCTCGACCACAAGTGAATCTTGTGGCTCATGCAGTTGTTTGACCTGGTTGAACACGTCCTCATCTCCAATGAGATATATATATATGGGGAAAAAAAACACACATACAAATCCTATAAATCATTTACATGCACTTGTTCATACAGAGACACACAACCTGGACATAAATAATATTTCCTTTGTGGTTTCAGGAACAAGTGGAGACTGCTACTCATAATGAAGGAAATGCTCATGTCTACTCACAGTCTTCATTTATGTCGTACTCGAACACAAACAGTGGTCCACCCAGGGTCTTCCAGGCATCAACCTCTACCAGACAGGCTCCTGGGGGCATCAAAGAGGTCCGAAAAGCGGTGCGCGACTCTGAGAGTGGTGTTGAGAAGATGGCGATCGGTCATCATATTGGTGAACGTGGTCATCTAATCGAACGATCTCGCAATCGCCGAACCGGTGATGCTGCGGAAAATCAAGAGTTCATTAATCTCGAAGAAGGTAGATTTTAAAGAATTTATTATTATTATTATTATTATTAGATCAAGGTTGGCTAAGTAACTCAGTTGTAACCAAAAAAACCTCCCTCTTGGCAGGATTTGCTGAGGTGATAGTCACATTAAATGGTCAATACATGATTCAGTCTGTCAGTGTCCCACTTTACAACTAAATAAATATACGTATTGCTACTGTTTCTTTGTTTTATTGTCTTGATACTGTTTGCAAATTCCTTGTAATAAACCAACATATTAAACTAATATTTGTTTTGTTGCACATTCGTGTCATCGTTAATTTGGGTGTGTTTTATTTTTCAGAGGAGGCTCGCACCTTTGACCGTGAGTGGCAGGAAAAGACACATCGGCTAACCAGGGGGGGTCTAGAACACGGACGAGCACGGCACAACCCTCTAGCTGGCCAGAGGCGGTCAACTCCGGCCATCTTAGAGCGACAGAGAAATACAAGTACTAACCACCGAGACCGTGAATAAATGATTAGGTACGTGTAATTTGCAAAGCTTTTTTTTTTTCATCACACTATTGCAAAAATTAGAATAAAATGTTAGATAAATCTCTGTAATTTATAAAAATTTTGTCTTTTTATAATCAGAAACATTTTTGAAATAGAGAAAAACATGTTTCTTCATAAAACTAAATATTTAGATGAAATAACTGCATTATTATCTGAACATGTAACAAAATATTAATTATTGTACAAAATAATGCACAAAAAATAGATTGCAATCTTAAAATAGAATATTATTTTAAATTTTTTTTTTTTTTATATCAAATATTATTTCAGTTTGCAACATGAAGAGTTTGAAAGCTGTGAAAACATGGATTAAACTGATGAAATAATTCTGATGATAAACTGGATTTCTAATTTCTTTCTGTTGATAAAAGCTGTCGACACTAAGCTACCAATACAGACTTGTCTGTGATTACTTTCATCTTAATTAATGATTCACTTCTTCAGCACAAACTGTACAATATTTTCCAAAACAGGATTAATAAAAGTGATTTAGATTTCGTTTTCAATATGGATGTGATTTGAAAACATTGCATACATCTTCAGTTAGGAGTTTGTGTGTGTAAGTAAACTGTTTCCAGTCATCAGAAGTTTTGGGTTTAATTTAATTTTAAAACTTATTATTATTTTTTTTATTATTATTATTATTATATATATATATATTTTATTTATCTTTCATCTCCAATTAAAACATGTGGAAGATTTGATAGTGATAAACAGCTTTACATCACTAAATTATTTTTGTCATTTTTTCTTCTTTTTTTAATATTATTTAATATTTTTATTTATAATGGTTAACTGCAAATGCAAAAAAAAAAGAAAGAAAAAAAGTTTAGATCATAAGAATAATTTTGTGCATTTTTTACCTCAAATTTAAAATGTCAGTGGACATACTAAATGTTAAAAACAAAAAACTCAAATTTTATTGTCTTACATTAAGTTATTATAAAATTTAAATTGACATAAAGTGCTAATAATATATTATTCTTAATTTCATTTATTTATTTGTTTATTTATTTTATTTTATTTGTTTATTTTTTGTTTTGTTTCTTACTTTCTGTTTAAGGTTTGGGAATAATATTTTTTTTTTAAATTCTTCATTAAGTATGTGTAAATGTGATATGATACAAAAGAGAAATGTAACAGCGAAATTTCCGGTTTTCTTTCACATATTACAAAGTGAAGTTTCGATTTATGTAATTTACTTTGAGAGTGACGCAGTTTAGTTATGTGTGTATATATATATATAGACTTGCAACAGTCTTTTGTTGTAGTTTATATTTTGATCAAGTTAGACTGTCTACAGTCTTAAGTGTAACTAAGTCATCTAAATTTTAATATTATTTTTTTATTTATTTCTGATTAATTTGTCTTTAAATGGTTCGTAAGAGAGGAGAGAAGAGTTGTTTACACTAAAAAAATTTTTTTTTTTTTTTAGCTTATTTAGATATTTCTTTCTTTATTAACTTTATTTATCTACAGGAGGTACAGTTTCTTAAAATAATTATCTTTTTTCTATATTCATACATTTTTTATAATTTAGTGAATGGTATAATATTTGTTAAGGTTACAAACTTCGTATGAATTGAAACTGCCTAGATTTACTTTGTTTACATTATAATATAAATGGCCCATACTGTATTTATAATTGTGTAATGATACCCATGTGTTCTATCATATTTTATTACATGGGAATTGTTTTCTAAATGGATTTTCTTTCAGAAAACTGCCATGTGCCTTCAAACATCTCAGTAATAATAATAAAAGTACTTTTTAAAAAAAAAAACATTTGGTAAATTATATATATATTTACCACCTTTAAAGTTATTCTATCAATGCTGCTGCTAGTACTACAGTTACTGCTACTGCTGTTATCATCATCACCTCCACTACTATTATTAATTTTAAACTTTTAAAAGTAATATAATTATTTTGGAAAAATTATGCAAAAAAGTTACTCAAATTAAGTTTTGATTAAAAGAAAGTATTTGATAAAGATACAGTATAGTTTAAAACATGTTAATAAAAAAAATGAAAATATATCATTATTGACCAGTGCTGCAAAATTCTTGTAGCCATAAACACGAGTGAAAAGTGAAATTTGCAGTAAAGATTTGCAGAACATGTAACTTAAAATAGTTTTGGTTAAAAAGACAAAATCGTTCTGAATTTTTCTCTCACAAGCTTTATACTTCATGGCATAAACATCTCAACAGATTTATTATTTTATTACTATTATTATTACTATTATTTATTTATTTATTTATTTATTTTAATTTTTTGTCATGTATAAAATATAACTTTTTGGTGTGTTCTCAATGATTCGATGATTGAAATACAACATTATTTAAGCATTTTATACAAATATGTCACTAGATTTAGTATACGGTACTTTAAATTGTTAGTACCTCCTGTGGAATACATTTTATACAATATCTTTGTAGTGTGTAGTTTAAAATGTTTGTATTTAATATATGTATGTATGCATATATATTTACAGGTATTGGATCATTTCTGTATTTTGATACCTGTAGATCATGTTTTATCTTCATTATATCCTGCATCATTTTGAATACAGTATGAATGTTTAAAATGACATTTTGGTTTTTTCATTAATATTTTAATTAATATGTTGTGGGAATCATGATTATAGACATACATGTGTGTATAACAATTTGTAGTTAGAGAATTAAAATTTGTTAAAAACTGATTATTGATACTGTGAATTGGTGAAGATGGCAGACACAAAATTTAACAAAACTGATTATTGATTATGAAACAAAAATGGTGAAAATTACGTTTTTTAAAAGTTAAAGATGTTTACAGATAGAATTTTTTTTTTTTTTTTTTTTATTAATGCAAAAATACTTGAGAGTATGAAAATCCAGTAAATGTATTGAAACCATAACATTTTTTGAAGTTTATGCTAAATAATACAGCAGCTTTTAATTTGTATGTAAGTTGCTCTAAAATTAACATCAGCTGTTTAGATATTTGAGAGTTTGGTTGTAATTTGAAAGGTTCCATCTTGAAAGTGTTTGCCTTGATTCAGATTTGTTTGTGGATATCTGATAAACCAGAGTAAAAAATTTATTATCAGAAAATACTAATTTACCAAATAGTAGATATTGTTGAACATTTAAAGGAGAATATTCACAAAATTTCACATTCCAAAATGAGTTGGTTTAAGAAGAATGCTTAGAAACAAGAAATATTTATTGCATAAAAGGGTACATTAAAATTAATTTAGTTTTGAAAATAATTGTAAATTCTTAAAGTAACTAGTAGCAGGGAAGGAAAAGAGCAAAGGAACATATATTTATCTGGATAGTTTTAGGCTTTGTAGGTTAAAATACAAAAACATTATTACATTAGTATATAAATATACAGTATATGTCTGAATATGTTACATACATGTATGTCATATTTTAAAATCATTTGTCAAGATACTGCTTCAATATTTACCGTCCCAGTTTTGTACAATCATCAAAATTAACTCTTTTTTTTTTCACTTTTTAATTTATTATTATTATTATTTTTTTAATGAATACCGAAATCAGCATTTGTTTTGAAGCAGCAGTTAAACATGCAAAAATACATGGTTCCTACACAATGTTTCTTTTTTGAAAAAAAAAAAGAAGAAAATAAACAAGGGGTTTGAAATACAAATTAATGTCTGATACATGACAAATTTCATTTTAGTTGTATTAAAAAGCACTTTGAGAGACAGTAAGTAATTACATATTAGTTGTTTTATTGTGGTGTACAAATTAATAGCACAAAGCTGTATGTGTTTGTTGACAAATTTCAAACCCTGTCAAGTTTAGATTTATGTTTAATTATTGTTATTATTGCAGGATATATACATTTGTATGTAAATAATAGGTTGTCTGGTGCAGGGTAGATTTAATGTGTGTAAGCAAAATAAAATAAAAAGTCCATGAAGCAGCCTTTTATTGCAAACTGCCAAATTTTCTTAATATTCTGAAACAGTGTTCATAATTTGATACATGTCCAAGTTCTGTGGGTCATTTATCTAAGCTTCTGAAATCTCTAAATCATATTACATAAATCAGAAATTTATGGATTCATATAAATCTAAATATCTGAAATGTGTATATATATATATCTGAAACAGTATTCAAATTTTGATATCTGAGGAAATATGTATGTATTTCTTCTTTCTTTCTTTTTTTTCACTTGAATTTAATTTTGTTATTGACCTGAAATTCTAAATTTTAAAATTGGAAAGTTGTGTAACTAAAAAAAAAAAAAAAAAAGGAAAAAGAAAAAAAAAAAGATTACTAAATTCATGCAGCTTACAAACATTGAACAACTACCAACATAAAAATTAATTAAATTTCATTCAGTGCCTCAGTTTCTTTTTACAGCAAGTTTCGAATTTTTTGTTTATTTCTGCTTGGTAAAAAGATTGAGATCTATTTCCTTTCAGCTGGCTTTGTGGTGATGGATGTGTTTATACATTTACATGTTGGATTATTTACATACAGATTGGAAATTGTCTAAACTGTGATAATCATGTAATTGCCAACATAATATTAACTACACAATTTAGGATTGGTCAATAAAGCAGTTTTTGTCAGTATTATGGTTTTGTGTTGTTGTTGTTGTTGTTGTTGTTGTTGTTGTTGTTGTTGTTGTTGTTGTTGTTGTTGTTGTTGTTGTTGTTGTTATTTTTATTTTTATTTTTATTTTTATTTTTATTATTATTATTATTATTATTATTATTTATTAATTTATTTTATTCACATGATTCGTCTGTTACATAATTTATTATTATTATCTTCATATATTCATATCTGAAAATTTAATAATTTTTAAATAGACAAAGAAACCTACAGTTCTGTGAACAATTACAATATTTTCAAGTCACTGACACTAGAGCTGGTGTAAAAACCAAGCAAGACCGTTATTGAACCAATTGATAAACTGATGGATAAATAAATCATGTTAACTGTTTCACTACACTAGTCAACATTTTTTTTTTTTGCCGGTCACCATCAAATGTAGATCTTATTTTGTATCCTTAGGATATATTACCTAGAAACAAATATTTTATAGTGTAAAAAATAAACTATCTGACAATAAAATATGTCAGTTAAACTTAATGTATTTTTTTTTTACTGAGGTTTAAACTTTATCCCAAGAAAAACAAATTTACTATTGATGTGTGTGTGTGTGTATATATATATATATATATATATATAATTAAATTGTTGGAAATTATTTCTACAATTAAATTTATTAATTATATTCTGTTTTGTTTTGTTTTATTTTATTTTATTTTATTTTATTTTATTTTATTTTATTTTATTTTATTTTGTTTTGTTTTTTGTTTTCTTATTTATTTATGCTATCTTTATTCCTGATTTCAGAGTAAAACATTCACTTATTTATTATTTCATTTATATACCTCCTACATGCTAATATTATCTCAGTATGATTTAAATTATAGTTCTTCTTTCTTTCTTTCTTTCTTTCTTTATTTACTATAAGAACTTGGTTGTAGAAGTATATATCAAAAATCTTACTATTCTATACAAATAAAGAACTATCTTTTTATCCATATACAACCCTTCCTCCTATGACCTGTTTATTATTCATACCTATCTGTTTATAGATTTTATTTCTGCTTCTTTGTTAACTGTTATATTTATTTACAAAAATGAGTTCATACATCTATACTACATTTTATGATTTAATTACATACAATCTTGAAATACCTTTTTTTTTGTATGGAAATAAAAAAAAATTCAAACTGACATACCAATGACACCCACATCTTATGTTACGGGTCAGTGAAGCATGACAGAATGAATTCGATTATTTCAACCGTATCATTATCAGCTGATCTTACAAGTGACGCATGCATCTTTGTATTTGATAATATTATCTATACAACGAGGTCAGATTAAAGCTAGGATGGTAGATATATGTTTGATCAATTTATTTGATAAATTGTTGTATGATGCCTCATTTATTTTGAGCTGGAGCAAAAGTTTATAGCATTTTTTAAGTGAAATCCAAAGACAATATTCAGATACTTGTATACAGACTTATTCAACCATATATGTGTCATTTTGTTCACCTTTCAAAACATATATGTAACATACTTCAGTGATGTGTGAAACAAAATCATGTGCTCAAACACCTACTAATGAAAAACAACAGACATGTGTTCCATCCCTATATATATATATATATATATATATATATATATATATATATATTATATTAAGTGGTAGATATTTAGGATATGGTATTGTGTTTAATGTAACCTCATTTTCGTGTTAAGATACAAAGATTTTTTTTTTTTTTTTTTTCCAACTGATTCAGAGAGAATGTCCATTCATCCCACATCTTCTGTGTTGGTCATTGATAGAGAATTGCAAAGAAATGTTTTGTGTGAATGACAATAGTAAATAACTCCTCATACATTTTAAAAGTTATAAGGTGGGGTTTTGGTCTCTCTTTTGTTAATAAATAAATAAACACAAGAAAGACAGAAAACTACTGTCATGCTAGAGCTGTTTTTACTGGTGTGATTGATGAAAATACTGTAGGGAAATGGTGCAGTGAAAGAACAGCTTTTGTATTAATTAATATTTAATTGCACTTCAGTTTTCAGTTGTTCCTGTTTTTGTTGTTGTTGAGAGATAAAACCAATTGTATCACTTACCGCAGTTTAGAAATAAATAAAAAGATAGTAAGTTAACTGATTTATATTTTAATATACATATTATTTTAAAATTTTTAATATTTAATTTTCAATTTATAATTTTTATCTTTTTAATTAATTTGTTTTTTATTTGATTAATTTTTTTTTTTTTAATTTTAAATATTTATTTATTTATTTATTTATTTATTTATTTATTTATTTATTCATGATTTTGTTGGTTTCCTTTTTTAAGACTCTCTCTGCATAATTCAAAATGGCTTCCCAGCAAAATCAACAAAACTAGTAATTTTGCACTGCCGAAACATGATGACAGAACATACATGTTTGTGTTTCCCTTTTGAACATCAACTTTTTGCACTAAAATAAAGATTTTTTTTAAGGCCAAGGGATAAAACTGCTTTCACCAGTTAATTGTAATACAATCTATAGCAAATAGGCCTATATCCACTTATCACAAACAAAGTGTTTAAAAAATAATGATAATAATAAGAGAAAGAAATGAAAATTTCATTTAATGATTTGTAAGTGTTGTGTTGCAGTGATGTGCTTGTGTTCATGTTTGTAATATATAAATATATATATCAATACGTATGTATGTGTGTATATATGTATGTATATATGTGTATATGTGTATATATGTGTATATATGTATGTATATATACATACACATATATATAAATATATTATGTAGACAAATGCATTTGCAGACAACTGTTTATTGATCTGTCAGGTTACATACTCTGCACTCAAATTCTAACACATCCTGCTTGCAACAGACTGTATCAGCAGGTTTCCAACACTGTTAAATATTTCCCTTTGATCACTGAACAGTCAAAGACACGCACAGTTCAGTAAATAATTAAGTATTTTAAAGTCACTGACACTAGAGCTGGTGTACAAACAAAGTTAACATTCTTTAAGAACCAAGCAAGACCTTTATTGAACAAAATGAATAAATTAACGTTTAATAAAACCCCAGCTCAAAAAAAACAGAACAGATTGGCTATTGGGTGTTAGAGGTATGAATGTAAAATATACTGAACAAGTGCAGTCTTGCGTGACTCGCTTTTTTGTAAGTTGTTTGTTTCAGCATCTGTTTTTTTGTATGAGCACATCTATCTCTCAGTACCACAGAACTGGTGAAAACCTTCAAAGTCTGTGCGTCATGATAAAAAATTATAACTAGCTTGCACTCAAAACAAAATGGCTGCCATGCTTACAAGTCTAATATACATTTCCATGTATGAAAATAACAAAACAAAACTTTCATGAATTATTGGTTTTATTCTTCTTTGATGCGTTTGAAAAGAAAACTGCGTTTACAAAATGTGCCTATAAAGTGATGATTTAAACAATTTATAATTTACTTTTTGAAACAGTATATTTGTGGTGATAACTTAATACTGAATAATATTTGTTGTTATGAAAACTTTAAAAAAAATCCCAAACATTTGAAGCAGTGTAGATTGACAGGAACTAGAATGATTATTAAAAATAAAAATAAAACAATAGCTTGCTAATGTCTTAGCACTGAAAGGGTAATTGTAGCTGTAGTAGTAGTAACAGTAGTAGTAGTAATAATAATAATTATAAAATAATAATAACAATAAATAAATAAATAAATAAAAATGATACCAAATGGAAGCAGGATTTCAGGTATTACACTCTCAAGATTAAATTAAATTAGGATGGGAAGTCTGTCAGTTTGCAACAAACAATAAAGATAATTACAACAACCCAAATATAAATGTAAATAACTTTCTGTGAGCACTATAATTAGATATCTTCATCTATCTTTATCTATTCTTTAAACATTTAAAAAAAAAAATTGTTATTAAAATAATCATAAAAAATAAAAATAAAAGAATATTAAGAAACACCAAAATCAAAACATACCACAAATCTACATTTAGAAAAAATATTTGCTTATCCAATAGTTATTTTATTTATTTTTAGAAAAGAAAATTATAAAAATTGCCTAGACTAATAATTATAGGTATCTAAAAAAAATAAATACAAAATTTTAAATAAAAAAGAAAACCATACCAGATGAAATTTCTGAAACTGTGTTTAACAATATATTTCTTAAAAACTGTATTATCATTTTTACCACAGGAAGCTAATAACATCTAATAATAGCTATTACAATATATTTGACAGTTTTTGTTTCATAACTGTGTACCATCACAGATTTTTTCATTCATAGCCTTATAAAACACAGAAGATATTCTTTTATTTCTTTAGCAGGCAAACATAAATGCATAAATATAGATACACACACATTATTATATATCTACAGTTCTATCAAAACTGCACAGATTCATTCCTGTATTACCACACACTGCATATAACTGTATGATGGATCATCCTCACTGCTACAACTACAACCACTGCAAGCAGTATGTATTCCACACCACAAACATAATATATGTATATGTATGCAGGCGAGCACTATATAACATGACATGACATATTATTCACACATCAAAGAGGATGAGGTTTCATCAATATACTTAATTAACAAGCAACAGGTGTTTTTTTTTTTCTTCTCCCTTAAACAGTATGAAATGATCAGCAAAATAATGAAATTCATCGACTTATCAATCACAGGGTAAAATGTTTGAATTAATGATTAAATTTAAAATTATACGAGGACTGTAACAACTAAGAAGATAGGAAAGCTACTGCCAGTGCATGATGGATGATCATCTTTTTTGATCAGCTGCAATGGATCTTTTTATCTACACCTTCCCAGAGACAGAAAAAATGTGGATAAAAGGAACAAATAAGCTACTCTGTTCAAAATTAGTTCCTGAAGGTGCACAATCCTGTTAGAGATTATAAAATGGAAAAAATTGCACTGAATCAGCCACATTACCTCTATTAACTGTAAATTGTGATAAACCGAAGATATACAACCCTATTACCTTTACAGATTATAAAGCAGTAAAATTATATGTATGAAATCTGAATTTGTCATATTACAACTGTTATCTATAAACTGTGATAAACCAAAGGTGCCAAACAATATTACAGATCATATACTGGAAAAGTTATAATGGATTATCATATGTGAATTGGCCGTATTACAGTTCTTAACAATAAATTGTGATAAACCAATTAGAAGAACTAGCTATATGTGTGTTTATGCAAGTTTACATTTAATTTGTTTTTCACAATGTATTTAGAATGAAACTTGCAACTCTTAATATAAACTCAGGTCCTGCTCCGAAGATAATTTCAATAACTAATAAAACAAAAACTGAATTAAAAATAAATTATTTTTAGAATGAATTTGAAGCTAATTTCTGTCTGTTATTGGCTATGATACTTACAAAGTAAGCTCAGATGTGGGTCCCTAAGTTACAATGAGCTGTAGATATATCACTTTCATCTAAAACAGTTTTTGAGCAGCGAAATAAAAACTGATTCTGTATGTTGGATTAGTGTAAGGGTTTCATGTTCAATCACAACACAGGTTAATAATATTTTTACCTAAGAATATATACCACTTATTTATATTTTTTCTTGTAAACTATTTGTGTTTTTATATCTTATATTCTGTATATTTAAAAATACAGTTACGACTATTCTGCACTGTATAAAAAAAAAATAATAATAGTAATAATAATTATAATAATAATTATATATATATATATATATATATTCATTTTCTGCAGACCAGCTTCAAGTAATTATAAACAAAAACAAAAGATACGTGGTTTTAACTATTTATAGATACAAATAAGGTAGTCTGTTAAAAACTATAACTGAAATATAAGCAACCCTGTTAAAGATTATTACAATAAATTATGAAATGCAAATCATGTTTACCATAATTATTACAGATATAACAGTAAAATGAAA
Organism: Chrysomallon squamiferum; assembly: GCA_012295275.1. Classification (NCBI taxonomy): domain Eukaryota; kingdom Metazoa; phylum Mollusca; class Gastropoda; order Neomphalida; family Peltospiridae; genus Chrysomallon; species Chrysomallon squamiferum. The sequence continues at coordinate 6,679,984 of CM022674.1, forward strand.
TTAATCTTTTTCTTAACACTAATTGATTATATTTTACATTTATTTTAATTCTTAAAATTTTATTTATTTACTGACTGACTGACTGACTGACTGACTGACTGACTGACTTATTTATTTATTTATTTATTTATTTATTTATTTATTTATTTATTTATTTATTTATTTATTTATTTATTGTTGATTTTCACCGTGATTTGTTAATATCCTTTGTCTAAAGACTGAGCTTGATTTTCATAGTTTAACTATACATATTTAGCAAATATTAATTTTCATTAAATGCACCTATTGGAAGATATAGGAAAAAAAAAAAAAAAAATAAATAAAATACATAAAAAAAAAAAAAACGCTCTGACAATACCCACAAGATTCAGATAATAACAATAATTTATGTACAACATGCACACACAAGCACACATGTGTCTAAGATTTTATTTTATATTTCAGTTTAAGTCAGTTTTCATACAAAAACTTGTTTAAGATAAAGATTCTAATTTATGTTTCAATTTAAGTCAGTTTGCACATACTTCTGACTGAATTATATTTAAAAATCAGTCGCACAACTTTTCAAAAGCTATCACAAAAGGAAATCTATGTGCTTCATGATTCTCTAACAGAATGAACTTGGCTAATATTTTATTCTAAACTTACACACTGTTTATATTCACAGAAAATAACCATCCACTTAAATCATGCAAGGTTAAAGTTGAATCTCTTGTATCCAATTAAATATGGTCATGGCCATGATCAAAGTTCAACTTTTCTTCATCTGATTAAAATAAAATGAAAGCTCTGTGTTCATTTTTCTCTCTTCATTTGAATCCAATTTGAAAATCTATCCTATCAAAACATGGCAAGACAAAATTCAGTTCCTTCATCCAGTGAAATAAAGGCCAGATTTGATTTTTTTTTTTTTTCAACCAATCAAGTCACTGCTAGGCCAGAATTTGAATCCTTCATCCAAAGAAATTGTGTGAAATAATAGTTAAATTTTCATTCTCCAATTATGTCTTGCCACTGTTCATTTTTTCTCATCTGATGAGATTTTGCAAGGTCAGAGTTCAGTTAAATAAAGATCAGAGTTCAATAATGTTGAAGTGGTTCATTATTTCTCTTTGTTTAAAGCATGAATGAATTCTTCTAACTTGTCTTGAATTTGTCTGACTCGTTCTGTAAAACAGAAACATTTTAAAAAATTTATAATGACTACTGAAAAAACAATGAAATTTCCTTGGCCATTAAGGACATGTTTTTCTGTAAATTCTTGTAAATAAATAGATTTAAAAATAGAAAACAAATATCTCCTCAGCTACCTGAATGGATGATCCTCCTCTTAACAATTTTTTATATAAATAAATAAATAAATAAATAATAATTATCTACAAGCTGTATTTTTAAAATTTTTAAATAAATAATTAAATATAGAAAAAAAAAAAAATAAATAAACAAGTAAATAAGTAAATAAAGTAATAACTCACTCATCTCCTCAGCTAGTTGGACGCGCCTTCCCGTTAACAGTTTTACTAGCTGATCTTTATCTTCTCCTATTTCTTCTAACGACTCTTTTACTATTCTTTCTAATCGGCGGGCTGCAAAATTAAAAATAATAATAATAAAAAAAAAAAAAAAAAAAAAAAAAAAAAAAATAAAAATAAAAAAAAATTGAAAAATTTATAATTAAATAAAGAAATTGAAAAATTGAAAATACTAAAATAAAAAAAAGAACAAAACTAAAAAGAAAATAAAAACTAACAAATAAAAAAACAGAATAAAATAAAATATAAACTAAAATCAGAATAAAATGTTATTTTAGGGCTAATTTAATTCATAGTAACTTAAAAATACTTACCTCTTTATAAAAAGATAGTGTGTGTAAATATGCACTCACACACACACACACACTACATTAACAAATTATAATAAAAGATTACTCAAAATATCTGTTTTGAGTTCTAATACTCAACCTAGTATATTTTAAGAGGCAAACTTACCTTCATTGTTAACAACTTGTTGTCTTAAAGCATTGCTCGTCACTTGGTGCATTCTCTGCAGCCTCCAAAACAACACAACGTCGTGGCAATCCAACTGAAACAACAACAACATCGTTCAAACAACATATTTGAGAAAGAAGAGAAAAAAGGCAGCCTTTCTTTAGATTAGTTACGTTTTAAATACATTTTAGTTTTTTTATCATTGCCAGGCTCAATAGGATTTCTTAACATTAGCTATATTTAACATAAATCAAAATGTTTTTTTTTTTTTATCATTAGTAAAGAATGGTTATTAGTAAAAAGATATTTAGAAAATGTTTTCAAAAAAGAAGGGATACTGGTAGCCTCAGAATGATTTCTTAAGACAAGTTATATTTTACACAATTTTTTAGTTATTTATCATTAGCAAAGAATAGGTGTCAAGGATATTTAGCAAACATGTGAGAAAATTTAGAAAATGACTGCATCAGTGTCAGTGCTTAGACAAATTATTTCTAAATATATTTTGGTTTTTATCTAGAGCAAAGAATGGTTAACTGTGAAAGATATTTATAAAATCATTAACAGGAGTAATATTTTACTAAATTAAAATGTTTGTTCTTTATCATTAGCAAAGAATGCAGATCAGTAAAAGATATTTAGCAAACATTTGAAAAAGTTTGGAAAAGAACTGCTTTGATATTATTATGTAAACTATTTTTCAGGAATATTTGTTACTTTATTATCAGTAAAGGATATTTAGAGTATATACTTACCCCTGTGTCAGCGAAACCACTCTGGTAATAATAAAATCCCTTTTTACATTCAAGTGCGTTATTTAGTGATTTCTGGAAAAAGTGTTTTCTAAAGAGATGATACCATGTTTCCCGAATCTGACAATAAAAAAAAACAATTCATAAATAAATAAATAAAAAAATAAAAAAATTCATAAATAAATAAATAAAATAAATAATTAAATAAACAAATGAAATTAAATACAGAAATAAAGAAAAAACAAAAGAAAGAAAAAAAGAAAGATTTGCTTAAATTAAAATTGTAAATGTGTAAGCAGACATGTGTGTGCATGCATTTAGACATGCATTTACTCAGAAACACAAAAGCATCATACATATATACACACATACACACACAAATATACAAATACAGATAGACATATACACACAGATACACTGATTCACCTTACACAAAGTGACATATACATACATATATATATATATATATATAATATTAAAAAGATATAAACTTACAAAATCAGTTGTAACTTCAACTCCCTGGTTTTGTAAATTTTTCCTCACTGTTGTTAATTCATCTGGTGCTAGATGGCTGTTGTGTTGCTGAAATAATAATAATAATAATAATAACAATAACAATAACAACAATAATAATAATTACAACAATGATAATAATAATGATGATAATGATAATGATGCTAACAAGAATGATAATGATGATGAAATCAGTGAGTTATAATGGAAATGATAAATAATAATACTGATGATAATGATGATAATAACAATTTTAATAACAATGATAATATTGATGATGATGATAATAACAATAACAACAACATTTACAATAATTGTAAAGAAAACTGAAACAAAAAAAAACACAAAAAAACAAAAGCATTATAAGTTAAAACCATAATTAACATTTCAGTTTCTTGCCAAAAAATATTATTAACAATGCAAAATACATATATTTATTTAATTTCAAACAAAATGTGACAGAAATAATTTTGAAAATGATTTGAGATTTTATTCTATGATTGTAATGCATTTACCTGCTGTGAATTGATTAGTTTCTCTAACTCGTTCTTAGTTGCAATGCGGTCTCTGTTTTCTGGTGTCAGACTTTTCCACTGAGTCCACTGCTCAAAAGTTCCTGGTCCTGTCAGCTTCTTCATGACATCATCAGCTGAAAATAATATTTTAAGAAACATAGATATATATATATATATTAAAATTAAAAGTATATATTGAAATAAAAAGTATATATAGAAATAAACACTATAGACTGAAATAAACAGTACATAAATGAAAATAAACAGTATATATTAAACACAAATGTATGTACATATTTTTGTTTACTTTTGGTACATGCATATATCAAAATAACTTGTTTGAGTGAGTAAGTTTGATGTATGTGATAAGGGTGTTTGTGTGTGTATGTGTTGTGTATATACATTTGTATTGATGTGTCTATCTTTTAGTGTGCATGTGTGAATTAATTTGTGTGTGTGTTTGTATGTGTGTTTGTGTGAATGTATTAATATCTGTTAACATGTTTGGGTGTGCTACATAAAAAAAAAAAAAAAAATAAAATGTTTTATTAAAAAAAAAAAAAAAATGAAGACATTTTTAATCTTTGGTTTCTGTGTCATAAGATAGAGAATTAACAAAGTGAGAAAAGCGTCAGACCTTGCTTCACTTTCTCTCTGAGTGTCTCCTCCATGAACTTGATAGACGAATCCCACTGTTGTTTGTCTGTCACTGACCTGTCTTCCAGTACATTCAGCTGGATGACACGCTGTAAACAACACAATTGTATCTTTAATACATTTAGCTTCTGTCTTTAGTGTCTTTAGTATTATTGTGTTAAAATACCAAATATCTGCTAAAATAAATTAAAATAATAATAATAATAATAATAATAATATTAATAATAATACAAATAGTAATAACAATAAAACAACAGTAATAATAGCAAGAAAAATACAAATAATAATAGTAATAATAACAAGAATAATAATGATAATAATAATAAAAACAATATGAATAATAATAAGAACAAAAAATAATAACAAAAAACAAACAACAACAACAACAACAGAAATAGTAATAATAACAATAAAAACAACAATAATAATAGTAACAATAACAATAATAATAATAACAACAGTAATAATAACAACAACAACAACAACAGCAGCAGCAGCAACAACAGCACACATACCAAACTGTCCTCAGCCTTTGTGTCCCATGTGTGTCTTTTTCTGGCCTGTTCTATAACAGCTTGTTTGAGCTGGTCAAATATCTCGTCATGGTGACGCTTTTCTTTGTCTCTGTCTACAAGTTTTTGAAACTCTTCATGGAGGGAGTCCCAGCCTACCTGGGAGAGAAAAAACAAAAAACAATAAAAATAAAAATGAAATAAAACAAAACAAAATAAACAAAATAAAGAAAAGTGATGAGAAAAGAATGAAACAGAAAAAAAATAAATAAATAAATAAATAAATAAATAAATAAAAAATAAAATAAAATAAAATAAAATAAAATAAAATAAAATAAAATAAAATAAAATAAAATCTTATACATTTTTTTGAAATAATTATTTCATAAATACTGGCTCCTATAATGATACCTTTACAGTACATAACAGAGATAAAAATATATGCAGATTAAGAATTAAAATTAAAATTAAAACAATAACAATAACAATAACAATAACAATAAAAATAATAACAATAACAATAAAATAATAAAGATATTTAAAAAAAAAGAAGAAAAAAAAAGATAATAATAATAAAAAGAATAAAAAATAAAATAAATAAAAGATATATCATTTACTAACTTCCACACATCTCTTAGGTAACTGGACATCTGCCCACTGCTTCAGCTTAATATCCACAGACGTGTTGAATGTTCTGTGAACAAAAAAACAAAACAAACATAACCACAATAAACATATTAATAAAATAGCCAATAAATTATATAACATCACTTCAAATAAATAATCACAATCTGTTTTTCTCTGCACTCTCATTTTGTATGTAAAAAAATATATTCTGCTTGTTAAGAATGATGATAATACTAACAAAACTCTTTAATCTATGTTATTTTGAAACTAGAAATAATGATTAAAAAAAAGACTGTTTAACATGTATCAAAAATACCCAGATTATTTAAAGAATTAAAACGTATAAATGAAAGTTTTAAAAAATTCTCACCCAGCATTTTCTGCCTGGGCTGATGGAAGGTAAATATTTTCTATCACAAAAGTAGAATTCTTTTCCCAAAGTTTGATGTTAAATGTGTCTTCCCTGGAAAAACAATTATAAAATAATAAATAAAAAACACACAAATATCTATGATATTATATCTCACAAATGTGTGAGTGTGTGGATGTGTGGGTGAAGTAGCCAGTGCAGCATAATTCAGTTACCCCAAGCCATTAAGTAAATGTTTAATAATCACCTATAATATATTTCCCTTGATTTCAATAAAACAGCAGAATAATTGTTTTGTAATATATTATTAAAAACAACAACATTTTTCTTAGAACTTTATACTTATATAAATAAACAGACAGATGATAACAGAAAAACAGATTGACAGACAGATTTATGTACATAGACAGAGTGACAGATAGATGGATAGATGGATGGAGAGACAGATAGTCAAAAGACTCATAGACAGATAGAAGACAGTCAGACAGAGAGACACAGACAGATGACAGACAGACAGACAGACACAGACAGAAGACAGACAGACAGACAGACACAGATGTAAGTGTAAAATAACATGAAGTGAGTGTACCATTGTTTGGGAGTAATCTGACTCAAGTTGACAATTTCATCAAGAATTTCACCTTTGGCTTTTTCAAATAACTCATCCTAGACAAAACACAAAGATGTGCATGAATTAATAACACACCAAACACGTTTTTAAAAATCTACAGTTTGAAACTACAACACATTTGTTGTTTTCATTTATCTGCCTGGCTACATTTGCAGATTTGTAGAAATAGTAATAAGAATAATGGCGAAATTTCAGCAGATATGAAATGGTAAAAAATTAAATTTACAAAACCAAAGTTTGGGTTTTTTCTGAAAAAAGAAATGGTCTTTTATTTAATCAATATTTTGCTGTCTGAAGCACATTCAAAGAATGATATTTTAAAAATACCTTCTTAAAACCATAGTTTAAGTCTATCTCCAACTCAATAGCCAGCTAAATAAAAGAATTTTTTAAGTAAATGAATTTGAAACATATGCATCTGTGTGGCACACCTAGCTTCATAGAGACTAATCCATACAAAAAGTTTCACTGAGAATGAAAACAGGTAAAATAGTTTTAAAGAAAATTTAATAGAAAATTTCAAAGTGATAATCAACTCACCCTATCGAGTTCTCTCATTCCAGGGAATGTGTTTTTCCACTCAGTCTCCAAGTTGAATCTAGTGGCTACAGAAAGGTAAACAGTCAATAAAAGAGTTGTTACACTCTGGTAAGTTAGCGAGTAAACAGCTAGGATACATAAAACTGAAAGTCATTTTATATGCCAATGTGTGAACCATTAATACAAGGATGTATGCACAGAGATCACCCCTAAACAAAAATGTGTCCACTTTCACTCACTCACCCCCTCTCTCTCTCTCTCTCTCTCTCTCTCTCTCTCTCTCTCTCTCTCTCTCTCTCTCTCTCTCTCTTTTTCTTTCCAGCTTTTTCACATTACATGCACCTAGCACCTATCCAGTTACACACATACAAAGGCATACAAACAAACTTCTTTTCAAACAACACACAAACACAAGTACTGTTCCAAACTATACACAAACCCTGACAAGAAAGAACAAACTATAAACACACAGAATGTATCTGGTACTGAACTCTGGCCCACAGGAGACAAACTCTAACCTTTAAATGCATCAGCTTGTTGTTCCACTGTTTCTCTGACCATTTTCCAGAAGATGTCAGACACAGCCATACTGAGATTTCCTGTTGTCATCTGTGTTGGTTTCAAAACGCCATCTCTAAAAACATAAAATACAAAAAAACAACTATTATACTGTATCATCACTTCTTAATGAAAACACAATATCCACTGCATCTTTTCATATAAATATATTACAATTTTTATATACAAAAACAAATAAAACAATTATTTCATGTCTATACATTATTATTTCTATGCTTAAACTCTGCTATTTAATTTATGCCTACTCTATATTCTGTGGGTTGAAGCCAAAAATCCTGTATACAGAATATCTTAGGTATGTACATATAATAAATATTTACTGATTATCTGAAAGAAAAAGCATTGACAAAAACTTGTAAACTATATAAATTGAGATAAATATAATTATTAAATTACATAAACAATAATGAAAAAAAAGTTTGGGATTTTTAAAATTAAGGATCTGTATAAAAAATATCTATCTGAATATTTGATTAATATCCATTATCATATTTTTATGTTAAAGATATAGTTTTATTAAATATATCTGCTGTGATATGGGAATCATTTCTTTCTTACTTGAACAGTCTGGAATTTCTGAAAAATTTGTCTTCATAGTCTTTAATGCTGCTTATACTGTCACTAGTATTGCCTGAAAACAGTGAATAAATAAATAAATAAATAAATAAATAAATAAATAAACAAATAAATATACATGCAGCATATAAAAACACACAAGTAATGCATTTGTGTATCTGTGTGTATGTGTATGTATGTATGTCATTTATATGTACTTACATATATGAATGGGGATGTTTATGTATGTTTGTATATGTGTTTATATATAAATAAACAAATTATTACAACTACTCCAAATACCAGTATTATTACTTTTAATCTTCTCCTTAAAGTAGTCACAATAATATATAAAAAATTAACATTCCTTAGTGCATATAAGATTTTTCAAATGTTTGAAGTAAGCTTTGTTAACTGACATGAACGTGTATGTAAAATCTAAACATTTTCAGTTCCAGTCAATTATTTCTAAAGCCTGTGGTTTACTTCAACTGGAAAACATTTTGAAAAACTCACAGTGAAAAACAAATTTAATATTTTTATATACCTCTTCCTGTAACAACGGCAAAATAGCCAAGAGCCTTCATTGGAAACAGTCTACCTTCCAATATTGATTTGATCTGAAAAATACAAATAACAGAAAAAGAATAAAAATTAAAAAATTTCAATAAAACAAACAAACAAAAAAAAATAAAAAAAATAACAACAACACGAACAATAACAGTTTAATAAATATTAGCAATAGTAATAATAATAAATAATAACAATACAATAATAACAGTAATATAAAAATAATAAAAATAATAAATAAACAGTTGAAAATCAATATTATACTGTGACATGGACTGAATTTATTCATTTATTACCAATTACTGTTACTACTGTACAGCTTTATTTAATCACATTTTTATCTACAACTAATGTCAGTACGAATATTAAATGTTTTCCAAAATGGTTATTTTTTCCTAATTTTAATTTATTATTCATTTGTCTCATTCCAGTTATTAAAAATGTAGTGAGTGCTCTGCTCACTGTTCACTACTCACTCTGTCTGGGTTGTACAGGTTACTCTCAGCAAGGTCGACTTTAGTCAACACGAAGATTGTTCTTTTTCCAGTTGGGTCCATCTGACTCACAAAGTTAGTGACATTACTCCTTTCTGCATCCAGAGAACCATCTGTTTAATAATGAATAAATAAATAATTTAATGAAAAAAAAAATTAAAAAAAATTAAAAAATTAAAAATTAATAAATGAAAGAAAGAAAAACAAATGAATAAAGTAAGAAAATATTTAGTGACCATTCACCAGTTTTAAAATTAAGTTTGTTAGTTATTAAAATTATCTTTAAAAAAATAAATTAAAAAATGATGTAACATCCTTCAAGACTGAATGGCAGCAGATTTGTCCCCCGTTATCAAGTTATCAAACACATACCACATCCTACGATATACTAGTAACTCTTGTACATGGATCTTCAAGACAGTTCAAATTATATCAATGGATCCTTTTACATTTAATTTATTCTTTTAAATATCAGTCTTTTTAAATAATGGCAACAATAGAAGCCATTTAAATATAAATTAAAAAATAGGTTATGAATAGAAACATTTAAAAAAATCTATTTCTTTACTAACTAAATTCAAAATGCATCTTTAAAAAAAAAAAATAATAACAATAAATAGACAAATTTAAAAAAATGAATACTATAAAATGGAAAAAAGATATAAGCCAAGATTTTAATGAAGGATATGTTACTGCATTACATACCTTGAATACAGAGAATTATTGCATTAGGATTTTCCATGAAACTCCCACACATTTTATTTATAGCATCTTTGGTGTCTGGTGCCATACCGGTTGTAACAGTCTGTAGTAAATAAATAAATAAATAAATAAATGAATAGTTTTATCTAAGAGGTTAAAAAAAGAAGAGAAAATGTGTAATTTTAACATAAAAAGATATGTAATATATATATGTATATATATATATATGTGTGTGTGTATATATATATATATATATGTATGTATCTATATCTATCTCTCTCTTTATTCATTTTGCTCCTTCCTCTATGAGTGTACATGTGCATAAGTTGGAGTACATCTGAACATCTTGTGTGTGTGTGAATCATTATAAGGTTTAAAACTTACTGAAATAATTCCAGGCAGATCTACTAGCACCATTCTCTGTAATCCAGGACCTTTCACAGTCATTGAAATACACTGAGATAAAAACATATTATGTTAAAAAAATAATAATAATCAAAAATATTTTAAAATTACAGCATAAGCTGAAAAGCATAAATTTAAGGTAATACTAAATATTGTTTTAGGTATAACAAAATAAATAACAAAATTTTTCTTATCAGAAAAATATATATATATAATTATTGTATTTTATTTCAATTTAAAAATTCATATTAATCTATTCTTACTATATTGTTTTCTAATATGATCTAGATTATTAATATGGTATAAAAAGGCAAAATGAATCCATTCAGGCATAACAGAATATAACTGAAAACATATCTTTAGAAATTATTACTGAAATGAAACAATGCAAGTAAAAACAAATAATTATTTATTTACCTCAGTGCTGACCGTTTGACCTTTTTTCACAGAGGTGTTCATGCGTAACTCAACTTCTCTTCTCAGGGCAGCAAGCTGAAAAAAAAGAAATATTCAAGTCAGCACATACCTCAGAGTTTGATATCAAATACTTGAACACAACCATGTATTACACTAAATCAATTTTTTTTTTTTAAATTTACATAAACAGACATAATATATTCTTAAACATTTTGTCGCTGGGTTAAGAGGACTCCACCCATTCCCCACCCTCACATTCATCAGAAACACTATTTTTTTATTTATTATTTACTATGTAGCTGATGAAATTTTAAAACATGTGGTTCACTTATCTTCAGAACATTTTTATATTAATTTTTCAACTCATTAAAAAATCAAAGTTAAAAGGTTTTCAATTAGATTCTTTGCTATTCTTGGCAACACTGAAGATTATGGTTTTATTTTTCTTTAATCAACTATAAACATTTTACCACAACATGCATACATGGCAAACAGACTTAAAACTTAAATTTTTCGGGGGGGAAATGTAAATATGATTAGCTTTAAGAGCTAAATGTAAAAACAAATTTGACATAAAGTTGGTACAAATTACAGAAAATAACTAACAAAAGAAACGTACGTCTGACTCCTTGGTGAGGTCAAATTCTCTGCTGCTGTCTTTGAACTGAGCGACGTGGTAGGGCCCTTCACTCATAGTCACCATCACTGGTGCCCTTGTCATCATCTCACCTGAACCTCTGTAAAACAAAATGTCTGTTTCAACCTGCGTAAAATGGACAAAAGTACAACATCCTGCATAAAATGGAAAAATTAATAAACCTGTATTTTTGTAACAATTCTGAATTTATTGTTTTTCAAACTGGGTCAGATGATAATTTGATATTTTTTTGTTTATATATTTTTTTTCTTTTAAAAAAAAAAAAGCCTTTTTTTTTAAATTACTGCTGTTTATAAATATAGTTATCAAATTCATACCTCGGAAATATTCTTGCTTGCACCAGCATCTCCAGAACACTTGTTTTACCCGAACTTTGGTCTCCTATAACAACCACCTGAAATCAACCAATAAATAAATAAATAAATAAATAAATAAACAAATAAAAAAATAAATAAATAAATAAATAAACAACAAATAAACACACAATAATTAGAATATTTTTTCACAGTAGTTCTTATATGATATAAATTTATCTTTTAAAACCTTTCTCCTTCCTTTTTTTTTTAAAAAACAGAAGAAGCAAAAAACTTTAAAAATGATAATCAGTAACACATAATAAGACTTATAACAGGTTTTTTATATTTATTATTTTCTGTAGACAAAGGTACATGATATTTTGTTTATGTAAATATTTATGTGTTTGTCAGATAGAACAGAATTTACTCACTCGGGGTAGGTTGTCCTGTGTGTTGTAACTTGAATCATAAACACTGAGCTCATCCAGAACATCAGAGTACATATCTATCAACGATTTCTGTAATTAAATATCAGTTTTATATCAGCTCAGATTTATTAAAGATATAATAAAAAAATAAAAAATAAAAAATAAAAAATAAAAAAATAATAAAATAAATAAAATAAAATAAAATAAAATAAAATAAATGGATGCTTCTGAAAACAGGACTGCCTATAAATAGGAAATCTCCTCAAAACCAAACAAATTATCCTTCTTGTAAAATAAAACCTCAATAAAACAAACACCTGTCTAAACCAAAGTTTTTACACAGTCCAAGCAACTGTAAGGTCTTGGGAACTTTCTGCTAATTATCAGTTAATGATTTGATTTATGAAATAATTAAATTCTTGTTTGAAAGATGTAAGACACTGGACAAACCTTCATCACTCTTTTTTTTCCTGATTTCATTTCTTTCAACATGAGTTGTTTTCTCAACTCTTTGTTTTCTCTTTCCAGCCTCTCAATCTCCTTCTGATATCTGGCCTGCATTAAACAATAATAATAATAATAACAGTAATAATCATAATAATAATAATAATAATAAAATATAATAATAATACAGTAATAATAACAATAACAGTAACAATATTTACAGTGATATCAAAAGTATTATTAATAACTACAATAAGAACAGTAATAATATCAATATCAATAAAAAAAATAACCAATTAATAAGAGTAGTAGTATTGTTATAATGCTACTCTATGTCAAAAAAATAATTTACCAACTTAGAAAAAGAAAATCAAAGTTACTAATCACTTGTCAGGAAATTTACATGGATGAATACAACACACACACACACACACACAGATTTACAATTTGTATGTTAAAAAGATGTTACTAAATATTCATCATAAACCAACCTGTACAGCCATCATTTCACTCTGAATCTGATCCAGCCTTGCTTTTCCCGAGGTCTGGAACAAATTACAAATAAGATTTTAACTTTAGTTTTGTTATTAAGTCTCAAAACACAGCCGTTATAATAAAGGTAACAATTGTGAAAAAAGGTATCTGTGTCATAACATGAGATAAATTACTAAACAGAAGCAACAATATTTTGTTCTACATACCTTCGCATAGACAGTGGCATAATTAAGGTAAAGCAAGTTTCACACAAGTCCTGAAGTACTTTCAATTAAATTTAACTGATTTTTTTAGTTGATTTTAAAGAAAAATTATCTGAAAGATATGAATTAGATATCTGGACATTGCTTGCCATAGATGCTATTTTCCAGATACAACATTGTGCAAATAGTTCCTAAAAACAGACTGGATATGAAGGATACCTTATGATGAGACTGAAATTAAAATAAAAAAGTGTGCTAGAATGGGAAAAGACCTAATAGAAGCAGTGAATAAGATGGATAAAAAAAAAAACATATATGAAAAATGTAAATAATGTCGATAATATTAACACAATTTTTTTTAAAAATTACTGAAGTCTTATAACAAATTACTAATAAATCATAAATGTGTGTTTATTTAAATAAATGTTTTTTGTTTTTTTTTTTTTTTTGTTGTTGTTGTTTCCAAGTTAGCATTAAATGGAAACTATTTATTAATACATTAATTTTAATAAATAAAAAAACAAACATTAAATCAAACCTATTTCAAAAAACATTATTTTTAATTCAAAACAAAAGTATATATTTTTTTTAAAGTTAGTGTTAAATAGAAGGTCTTTTTAATAAAATATTAATTCAGTAGAAAATGGAAGTTTTTATTATTTCTTTAAATTTGGCATTAAATCAAAACTATCTAATAATACATTAATTTTAATACAAATAAAAGTTAATATTTTTAAAGTTAGCATTAAATCAAAACTGTTTAATAATGTATTAATTTTAATACAAAACAAATCTTTTTTCTTCTTCTATTTTTTTTTTTATATATATATTTTGCATTTAACAGCTTTATTTAGTAAAAAATTAATTTTAGTAGAAAACAAAACACACACTCACATCTGGTTTTGGTTCAACAGCAGATCTTGTACTTCCTCCATATATCACTCCTGTAGATGTCATTGACAAGTCAGCATCTAAATAAAAACACCAGAATTATTTAATATGTACATTGAAGGTATATCACATAGCTATATGACGATTAACAAAATACAAAATCAATGTCTTCAAATAAATATAACACCATAAGATGAAACTGACAGATCAGCATCTAAAAAAAAAAAAATTCCCCCCAAAACCACACCAATATCATTTGCTTTATATTATATACATTGATACAATAATATCATTATTTATAAAAATGGAAGATAACAAAGTACAATTCAAGATAGCTACAAAGTACACTGAAATACATAAGCAAAAACAAATAATAAAATACACAAGAATAAAAATATTCCTAAATGAAAAGTATCACAACTAACTAAAAACTGTAGTAAGAAATGCCAAATATCAAAGAAACAAAACTGAACAGGGATGTGTTTGATTTATGTGTGTGACATGTGTGAGCATCTGTGTGTGTGTCTGCTAGAATTTGGCAGTGAATGAATATTTTCTGTGTTGTGTAGATGTTGTTATTATGTTGTTTATGTGCATTTTTTGTTTTATTGTGAAGGTTTAGAGAGAGAGAGAGAGAGAGAGAGAGAGAGAGAGAGAGAGAGAGAAGGCAAAAAGGGGAGGTAATAAGAGAAAGAAAAACAGTGTAAAAGACTGCTTATTGGAATGCAGTTATGCAACAACCTATTGATATCGTAAAAGAACAAGTTTATTAAGTTAATAAAACAAGAAGCATTCTATTTTGATGCAAGTAAGTAAATTAGTAAGTGGAAATCAAATCACAAACTTGTAAACAACTGCAGGTAAAAGATATATTAATTAACATTTTACAAAAGAACAGTTCTGATACTGTAGCACATCTGTAAAAAGGAAGCAAAGGTATAAATTACCCTGCCCACTACTAGTGTGCAGAATCCAAGAACACATCTTGGTTGTCAAACAAAAAAAACACAATAATATTTATCTCTACTTCACTTTAACACAGAAAGAAAACAGAAAAATAAGAACAAAACATAAAAAATTATCAAAAATAGTAATTAAACACAAAAAATAAATGAACAAAAAAAAAAAAAAAAATAATAATAATAATTTATCTATGAAATTAAAAACTTAAATCAATATTATGAATTTTTAATTGTTTTATTATTCAAATTAGCTGTAATTTTTTAATAAAACAAAACAGTTTTGATGAATGTTCAGATAGTTTTAATCATCACACTCACTGACTCTGACTATGAAGAATGAAAATCAGAACTCAAGGAATATTCTAAACAAGTAAATATTCTCTAATAATCATACAACAGAGTTTGAACTACATGTATCTGCTGACAGTTTCAAGAGCATTCTAAATTTTATTTACAGTTATATGTGTCAAAAATCCTTAATACTGTTGCATAATCTTAATTATTGTTTTTTTTTTTTTTTAAATTGAGTTTCAGATTCATATAAATAATATAATAAACATAAATTTAACAAACTATATTATTGCAAGTAAATTATTAAACTAATTATGAAAAAAAACCCACACACAGACCCACTTAACACAAGTATAACAGTTTGTGCATTGTGTTCTTTGCACATTTTTTATAGTGAGTTAAATTCTATATGTACACACACATATCTTTGTTTTAAGTTGTTATTATACTGCAAACTTTTATGAATAATAAACAAATAAATAAATACACAAATAAATAAATAAATAACGCCAGTGTTCTTGAATTCTACAAACCTGAAGAAGAAACACCATCGACAACTTGCAAATCTTGTTTTAATGCCAAACCTGACACTGAAAGTAAGACCACAATTCCTCTGACAGATATATTTATTTAAAAAAAATAAAATATATATATGTATATATAAATTAAAAAAATTAATAAATACATTTTAAATTACTAGGATCAGTTTAATCCAAGAGACACAAAAGCGAGCACTGAGATGTATCTTCTATGAAGCAAAGTGAATAACTTATAAAAAAAACTTTCGGTTCTGTAACAAAGATACCTATCTCAGGATCTGTCAACAGAATTAATGTTTAATGACATCTCAGCATAAGATTGTATCTGTTATGTGTCTTTTATGAGGTAAATAAATTATTGATATAAAGGAAACTGATGACAAGCAATAATAATATTGTAAAAACAACGTTCTACATCAGTGACAAAGGTAAGCATAAAAATTACAGTTACTGTTTTTGAAATGATTTGTAAACAAAAGATTACTTCTCAGAAACTAAAATGACTGAAGGCTAAAACTGAAAGCTCTGTTACTTCATAAATTACAACACTGTGTTAGCAGAAACACAGTAACTGAAACGAAATATTCAAAACTGAAATATTCGTAAACAAATATTAATATAATATGAAACAAATTTAAAATTATTATTTGTATTATTAAAGAAAAAAAGAAGCAGACAATCAAACAGAAAAAATAATAACAGTAGCACTATAATTTTACATTAATGCAAAACATAAAAAGTAAAAATAATATTAATAACTTAAAGAAACAAAATATAGCAAATAATTTTTTTTTTTTTGATATATATTTGGTGCTGGGAAATGCTAACAAAAAATGCAAAAAACAAAATTACCATTTTTACCTTCCATCAAGGTTGAAGCAAGGTCACCACTAGGAGTACTGACATTTTCTTCCAGCCAGTTAGAAAGAGCCTCTTTCTGAGCCAGAAATTGTACTCTTAGCCACTCCTAGAAACACCAATACAAACACCTCACATTATTATTATTCTTATTATTATTATAAAACAAAATATAATGATGCTTTGTCTGAAGATATTAACAGATATGCTGTAATGCATATTAAAGGTAAATCGAAGTTATTATCCTTAATGAAATTTTATCTATAATGGTGAAAAATAGGATACGGAAGAAAGGATGAGTCTGGTTATTATAAAGACAGAGGTGTAGGGAGACAGAGAGAAATCAATAAGAAAGATAAAAAGTACTAGAAGAAATACAAAAGAAGAAAAGAAGAAAGCACAGCTGAAAAGTAGAACCAAAATGATTGGTAATTACCTTTCTTACTTAATTACTTAAATGTTATGGATTCAAATATTTTTTATGGAAATGATTCGAAAATAGTGTTCTTACTTAAGTAATTAAAATCTGACAAAATTTTATTGGAAAATACTTTTCTTACTTAAATTTTTTTTTTAAATGTACAACTTTTTATTACTTAAGTTAAGTAATAAAAAGTTGAACATTTAAAAAAATTATTTCAAAGCATTACTAGATCTTTTTTAAAAGGTGTTAAAGCTGACTAATACATTTCTTGTAATGTAAAGCAACTTAAAAAGTCAAAACTAGATTTTAATCAAAGAGGTTATGTTTTGGGATAACTATACTTCTATATTAATCTATAAAAACATGTTTTAATAAAAAAAATATAATAAAAAAAATAATTATAAAAATAACAATAATAAAAATAATTAATAATATTAATAATAACAATGATGATGATGATGATGATTATTATTACAATTATAATTATAAAAATAAAATTATATAATAATAATAATAGTAATAATATTAATTACAACAATAAGAACAAAAATAATAATAACAGTAATAATAATATTAATGATAACAATAACAATAATAATATTACTGTTTCTGGCATACGAATCTTCCTTGCAGCTTTTCTCACGGTAGAAAGAATTCTTTCCATAGCTTGAGACTCTGGTACATAATCATTCATCCACGAAAAGTCAGGTATGTACTCCTTTAGTTCTTTGTATTTCTGAAATTAGCAAGAAAAACTAAAATGATATCCACCATGTTACTGATGCAATTAACATAACTCGTATTAAGTAAATTTATATTCTATGAAAATTAATTATTAAATGATTATCAACTATGTTACTGATGTAATTAAAGTAACTGTATTAAATAAGTTAATACTCTATGAAAATAAAACATTCAGAACAGAGATGAAACACTGAAAGATGTGATTTTATTACAGATACACATTAAAATGACTCAATAAATCTGAATCATGCATCCAAATTATAGATTGTTTTATCTTTATTAAAAAATATTTCAACATTAATAATAAAACAAAGGAAATAAACTAATAAAAATAACTAAATATATTTATTAAAATATTTTTGTTCCAATGGAACATTTGGATGGATGATACATTAACTGATATACAGTTTACTGCTAAGTATACACATCTTCAATACTGAAATAACCCCACCTAAATTATAATTTATATATTTAATATTACTATTAATTAATGTAATAAGATGTTTAAAATTTGACTAAGACAATTCATAAATAAAAGTTACTGTATTTGCTGCGACACCTCCTCCTACTGCTCCTGTCAACAACAGATACCGGAGTCTCAAAAGCCGAGTAAGCTTAAGAGCTATGCTGCCTATCATAGACATCCCTCGAAAATTGCTTTTTAAAAGCAATGATGGTGTCCGAGGAGATACAGGCATCATTAAAACATGAAACATTCTCCGATTTGGATTCTGGTTCGACTGGAAACCAGGCTGTGGCATTCTGATATGTCCTGCTTGTGTAGTATATGCCTGAGTTGCTCGTAACATAATGACATCACTCTTTCCAAATTTCTTAGGTCTTCTCAAGAACAGGTAGATAGCTTTATGTGGTAAGCTGTCAAATGAACGCCGAGCACAATGGTCACAAATTGGACTGAAATAAGACATATTTATTTTTATATTATATTATGTATCGTGAACAATAACATACACATATACACTTTGTTACTTCCTGGAAAAAAATAACTTGCCAGATGAGTTATCTGAACATCCTGAACTCTAACATTTAAGTACTTTATTTAATTCAGTTGATCAGTTTCTTCTAGATCTTTCTAGAAATAAATATAATATGAATCACTAAATTACTGAACTTGGTCGCATTGGTTGATCTGAAAGTATACGAAATATAAATTATTTTTTATTGACAGGCCCAATGGGAAAACATTTTATTATTGTTTTTCTTAATGGTCTGATTTAAAGTCTGCAGACTAAAGAAATCCCGATAGAAAACTGATTAAAAAGAGTACACTCAAATTACGTTTCGAAATTATTAACATTTAGTGTGACACACTGCCACTGCCACACCTGGAAATAACGTAGGTTTTTTATTTTAAATGTTAAATGACATGGTTTAGATGTATCATGAAGAAATACAGAAATGATATTCAATCTAAGCTGCAAATTCCAGTAAATAATACATACCCAAAGTGGCCTCGTAGAACTAGCGCCAACATAACTTCTTCCGACAGAAACTACGAAAATTATTAATCCGTCCTTCACATTTTCCTTCTGATGAAAGACGTAGAGCTGACAATTTAACAACCGGTGTTAGTTTCACACTCTGATATAGTTAGACATTTTAAAATTTCCAATAAATAACTATTTTAATATTCTATATTATAATTTTAAAATAGAAAACAAATAACTATTGATACATTCTTTTCGTTATTCAATGATACGGATCGGCGTTTTGTTAGGTTTTTAATTGAAGGGAGATAATTCTACATTTACTAATTTGCCAAAGCTTTATTATATTTTATTTTATTTTAGTTCAGTTTTTGTATTTAATCCACTGAACTCGGCGAAACTTGAAATAAATTAAAATCACAATGGCTGAAGAGGATGAAAAAGGATACAGATGGGAAACGGAATATGAAAAGACATGGTAAAAAGAAAATTTTAATATAAAAATTATATTTTGTTCAGAAGTACTCATGCTATTCCGAGTATTCGAGTATTCACTATTCAGTACTCAAAACTTTAAACTGTGTGACTGTGTGTCACTATATAGTATATCAAGTATATGTTTGATTGTGTGAGTTCGTATTTTTGTCAGAATTTGTGCTGGATAGACGGATAAATTGTGTAATGTGTGTGTGTGTGTGTGTGTGTGTGTGTGAGAGAGAGAGAGAGAGAGAGAGAGAGAGAGAGAGAGAGAGAGAGAGAGAGAGAGAGAGAGAGAGATGTTTTTAGTACATTTTTCTATGATTTCAAATTTAATGATTTTATTTATTATTATTATTATTATTATTATTATTATTATTATTATTATTATTATTTAAAATAGGGAAGCTCTAACTGAAGATGCTAGTGGATCCCTTCAAGCAAGCATTGATGAAATTATTCAAAAAGCTAAAAAGAGGCGCTTACTGGAGAAACTTGGAAACATACGACTGGGGATGGTAATTTCTATATTATTATCATTATTATTATTATTATTATTATTATTATTATTATTATTATTATTATTATTATTATTATTATTATTAATCCGTCTACATTTCTTCTTTTATTTTTTATTTATTTTTTAAATTTGTCAGCATTAAAATGGTTATCTTTATTTCAAACCTGTAAATGATCAGAAATAAAATATTTGAATTTTAAATATTTATATTTTTTCTGTTTAAGAACATTTGTTTTAATTAATGATAAATGCTTATATTTATCTATTTAGTCACTGTATTTGCTATTTTAATTTTCAGATGAGACATTTATTTATTGTACTGGATATGTCTTCTGCAATGAGTGATCAAGATTTAAAACCTACACGACTTTTGGCCACTCTGAAAGTAATTCTTAACATATTTTGTTTTTATTAATATTAATTTTATTTTATCAATCATATTTTAATACTTGCTTGGAACAGTTTAAAGTGTTTATGATGAGTGAAAAAAAATAAAGAAAAAGAAAGTGTGTTGTAACAATTATCAGGAAAAATAATACAAATTTTAGATATTTTTAACATATGAAGTAAATTATTATTATTATTGCAAAAATTTATTATTATTAATATTATTATTAACGGTGTAATTTATAGAGACATTTCTAATGGATTTGATTTTTGTATTTTGTACATTCTGCTAAATAAGCTTTTTTTTCCCTCTATTCTTTCTTTCTTTGTTTCCTGTCATGCTTTCTTCCATCTTTCTTTCATTCGCTCCATAATTAACAGAAAACAGAAAATTTTATTTTATTTTATAAAAAAATTGCTATATTTTTCATCATCAATATCAAAATTACAATCTAAGAGACATTTTAAACAAAACAGTAATTTCCTAATATTTCTGGTTTTTTTTTTTTCATCAGTAACAAAACAATATATTCAGTATATTCATCTAATTAAATTTTATTTCTTCTGTTTCTGACAGTTACTGGAGTATTTCATTGAGGAATTTTTTGACCAGAATCCCATAAGCCAGCTTGGAATTATTGCAACAAAGAACAAGAGAGCTGAAAAACTGACTGAACTTGGCGGTACTTCAGTGTATTTAATACTTGCCTGTGATTGTGTAGAAATATAATAATGAAATATGTCATAGAATAATACAACAAAGATGAGAGGATTCCTTTTATGATCACTTCCAAACAATTGTTTTACGCATATTATTTAGTTCAACCTTTGCTAATAATAAAGTATTTTGTTTAAATGTATAAACGACGAAAATGGAATAGAAGTATAAATAATTGACTTAAAAAACTTTTTTTAGATAGGGTACAGACAGCTCAAACTATGTGAAATATATTTACTCACCACTGTAATGATATACTTACTGGGAGGTTTGGCTAACAGAACACAGATCTCTTGTCTCTAGTTTTTTTTCCTTTTTCTCTCTCTCATTATTTCTGTTAACTGCTTCTCAGCTTTTCTCTTTTGGAAATTCTGTTTAATTGATTGATTATATGCTGTTGGTTTCTCTCTCACTCTCTCTTTCCCCTCTTTCTCTCACTCTCTCCCCTCTCTCTCTCTCTCTCTCTCTCTCTCTCTCTCTCTCTCTCTCTCTCTCTCTCTCTCTCTCTCCCCTCTCTCTCTCTCTCTCTCTCTCTCTCTCTCTCTCTCTCTCTCTCTCTCTCTCTCTCTCTCTCTCTCTCTCTCTCTCTCTCTCTCTCTCTCTCTTCCCTCTCTCCTTCTGTCTGTCATTCTCATATTTTATTTTTTTTAAATATTAACAACTAATTTATTGTTCTGGTCTCTGTTATTTTAGGAAACCCAAGGCGTCACATCACAATGCTACAGAATCAAACTTCAAAACTTTGTCAAGGGGAAGCCTCATTACAGAACTCTTTGGAACTTGCTAACCAAACACTGAAGTAAATTTAATTATTGGCTTGTCAAATTAAAAACTGAAAGAAATGACTGCAAAATAATAATAATAATAATAATACCTCAATAATAGCAATAATATTAATATCAATAGCTACCTTAACAGATTAAAGATGATGATGACAGTAACAAGAAGGAAAACAATAATAATAATTACAGGAAATAATTGAAAATGAAAAATTATAATAAATATAAAAATTCATGAAAATGTTATCTCAACCATTTGCTTTGTGAAAGACAAAAAAGATGAATAACATTTTTATTAACATTGTAATTATATAAAATGTTACTTCTATTTATTAATTTTTGTCTTTCACAAAGCAAATGGTCGAGATAATATTTTCATGAATTTGTATATTTATTATGATTTTTCATTTTGTTGAAGAAATGTTCCCAGTCATGCTAGCAGGGAGATTCTGGTTATATTTGGTGGACTGACGACCTGTGACCCTGGAGACATACACGACACTATGAAGGTAAGATGTTTTTGTAAGTTATATTTTATGTAGTAGGACACATGGTCAGATATGGGATTATCCTTATATCTCAATGGAGTTACGGTAGTAGATTCATTCTTGTTTCATAATTTAAAAAAAAATAAAACATCCCAAAAACAGTATGATTTTTTTATTTAATAACAATACAAAATATGAAGATATCAACTTAGGCCGTTTTTTGTGTCAGTTAGGAGTGTTACATCATTTATATTTTATTCACTGCCAAAATGTTGTTATAGATTATAATCAGGTTTTTTAAGAATTTCTTCTTCTTTTTGTTTTTCTCCACATTTAAAAAACTTGTTAATAGTAAAAGTGTTTTTGTGTGTTGTGTGTGTAGGGGAGAGATTTTCGTGGACAGGTGTTAAAAGTAAATCTCTGCTTTGCTAACTGACACTGTGTATGTCATTAATTCTGCCCTACTTAACATTGTTTATATTTTTTAATTTTTAAATTGACTTCTCTTTATACTAATGTCTTAACTTTATAGATAGCAAAATTCTCTTTTAAAATGTTCTGGCCTAGTTTTTAAAAGACTTTTCCACAAACACAAACACACACAAAAATTGAAATTTTCTGTTGATTTCTCAGATGCTACAAGAAAACAACATTCGCTGCTCTGTGATTGGACTGGCAGCAGAAGTACGAGTCTGCAAAATTCTCTGTCAAATAACTCATGGTGAGCATTAAAAATGTAATAATCTTCAGTAATTGTCACTGTATGTAAACTACTCCCATGTTATCTCCGTTCTCTGCTGAATTGGCAACAGCTCCAGGAATATCGCATTTCAGTCTCAGGTCCAGATACATTAAAAATAATGCCATCTTTATTTTGCTACCATAATTACTAAATAATATTGAGGTTCATTAAATTAATACTAATTAGTAATCCTTTGCATATTTTGATCTGTTCTAGAATTAAATAAATTGATGAAAGAATAATAAAACAGTGTTTCAGTGTAAATACTTTTTTTATTTGTAAATGGATCAAACAGGATCAAACAGTACAATAATTTAGGATCCATAAAAACTGCACCAAGCATTACTGAAAATAGCACAAGAAACTAATTATAATTTATAACAATTTATAATTTAATTTATAGATACACAGCATACATTTATAATGTTTCTAATATAATGTATTATTGGGCTGGTATCAAGAATAAGCCTTTATTAATCATTATTCTTTTATATTAATATTAATATTATTAATAATTAGTGATAATAATAATAATATTAATAATTTAATAAATAATAAAACAAACAACAATAATAACAATTAAACACAAACAAGGATAAAACAACATCAACACAACAAAACAGAAGCCTGTAACATCAAGCATCATTCAAATCTGTTGAGTTCACAAAAATCCAGACACATTGCTTTTGCTATAACAATGACTTCGTGGTTGCTGTGAATGTCATCATCTGGCATCTCTTCGCTCTGCTGACCGAGGTTGTCCATGATGATGTGCACAAGAGTCTGGATCTGCTGCCACTTGCGACATCTGTAGACGATGTACATCTCCTTCACCGCTTTTATCACCCCAGTCCTCTGCATTATCTGCATGCCACCAATGATGCGACCTGACGGAGCCTGGGAAGTGACGTTGCCTGTTAGACGATGGAGCAAGACGTCTGGAAGAAAAAACACTGACGTTTTAAATATCTGTTTTATTTTAAATAATGTATGTCTTCATTTTTTTTTCTTATTTTTTTTTTATTTTTATAAAATATAAATATTTTTACATTTTAATGAAGTAAATGATCTGAAAATAAAACTATTTAATTATAAGCTGAAATTTGGACAAGTTATTTCACTAAAATATTTGGTAATCATAATAATATTAAATACAGTAATAATTATAATAAATAATGAAATCTTTAAAATAATAGTGATAGAAATAAGAAAAAACAAGAGTAATAAGAGTAATGAAAAACTGTAGAAGAACTTCAAATCATAGAGAAAAGACCAAATTAGAAAATTCTCAAGACTTACCAAGAGACTGAATTTCAAGCTGGGCTTTGTCATGTGAAATGAGAAGATTTCTCAATTCTTGGGCAGCGGAGACTGTATCCATGGTAACTGTAGTTGTGTACAAAAATTACTCGAAACCTGTAGCACTGTACAGAAATATATCGTCACACAAGAAGTATTTCAAAAAATATTTCAGACTGTTATTCTTCTTGAAATATTCCAACAAGTTTACTTCAGTATTGCAGAACTCTACAGAAATATCTTCACTGAATTTGGATTTACAAATATGTCTCAGAAGATGTGTTGATGCTGAGTGTCAGTTATCAAGTGCTGGAATCCATTATTGTTGGGCTTATTTATATAAATTACTATAAAAACAGATAAAATTAGATTCCTTTTGCTTCTTTCATCTCTGAATACAAGATTAACTATCAAATAGAAACGATAATCTTGATCTCATTTGATCTTTTCTGTTTTATTTTTTACCTTCACACATCAAAGTGTTTGTATTTAGGCCTCCCTCTTTGATGCAGGTGTATTCCTAATTAGTACTAATTAATTGATAATGATAATTAACTGTGCCTTATCTGAGGTCAGATAATCCACTTTGATGTGTTAATCTGGTTAATCTCAGGTGAACAGTGCTGAGTTAATTAGTGTTCTGAATAAGCATCACTAATTAAAATGTGTTGATCCAGTTATGTATGGCCTCTTTAGTTAGGAAGCATGGATTTCTTCTGTGTCTTGTGTTTCTTAGATCAGTTTTAACTGATTTTAAATATTTTTTTTAATTTAAGATAGCAAATGTGTTAATTAACTACATGACTTCAGCTTTTCCACTGACTTTACTTTCTTTTCTTCTTTCTTTCTTTGTTCTTATTGCTATTTATTTTTATTTTTTATTAATTTCATTACCTTACATTATATTTTATTTTACTTTACTTTACTTAACTTTATTTTAATTTATCTTACTTTAGTTTGCTTTACTTTACTTTACTTTACTTTACTTTACTTTACTTTACTTTATTTTACTTTAATAATTACAGGTGACAGTTTTGTTTGTTAATTGCAGATAGAGTATTTTCAGATGAGAGGTAGCTGTTTGCAGGTAAAATGAACTTATTTACAGAGTCAAAATGAGGTTTATTAAAATAACGCTGAAGTTCATAATAATGACTTCTATTAATAATAGATAATTGTTAATTACAGGTAAATACAATGTGATACTGGACGAGTCACATTTTAAAGATTTGCTGATTCAGCATGTTTCACCTCCCCCAGCTACTGTAAGTATACATTTGAGTATATATTTAATATCTTCTTAATTACATGAGTCAAACTTTCATTTATTAAATACCTTTATAAAGCAGCTAAAATATACTCCTTTTTGTAGTCATCATCTGTTTGAACAAAATTTGTATCTAATTTTAAATTAAAGTAATTTTATTTACTAACCAGTGAAGTTTATAAATAAATTTCTAGTAACTATTATCTTGATGAAGTAATAGCAATTAAAATATATTCTATCTTTCATAGACATGTTAAGCAACTTGATCATAATGTTACTGATTTTTTATTTTTGTATTTAAGATTAAAATAATAGTTGCTGACTATATTTTTATATATTTTTTTAATTTTATTTTCAAAGGCTGAAACAGAATCTTCATTAATACGAATGGGTTAGTTTTTTTTTTTTACTTCCCAATATACTTGTTTGTTGCTTATTTATTACTAAGTTACACTCATGAAGTCAAAAATGCACTCATTCAAAAACACACACACTGACACAGACACACATACACACACACAGATACAAATATATATGCATGCATACACATACTTCCAAGCACACACACACACATATATAGAATATACAGTAATTAAAAATTAATTTATATACTGATTTCATTTGTACCAATTAAACTGTACTGAAGAAAAATATTTTCATGCTACCTAAATTTATTCAATTTATTTTAATTTTAATTTTATTTTATATATATTTAGGCTTTCCTCATCATACTTTGACTTCGGAGAAAGACAGAGAAGAAAAGCCGTCTATGTGCATGTGGTGAGTAAAGTTCTTGTAAAAGTGACCTTGCTGATTTAGAACAGATAAAAAAAAAATTCTTTCTAGGGTAGATAACAAATAATTATTTTTTTTTTCTTTTTAACACACGTTCAAAAGAAAATAAACTCAGATTCAAAAAATAAGAAAAGCACATACATAAACACAAACACAAAAATACCATCTAAATATATATGTTCACATTTTGGTTGTTGTTATTAATATTATCATTTGTTAATCTGCTTATTTATTATCTGCTTATTTATTTATTTATTATTTTCTGAAATTTATTCATTTGTTTATGTATTTGCTTATTTATTTGCATATTTGTATATTTATTTGTTTGTTTGCTTCTTTGTATATTTTTATATTTATTTGTTTATTTATTTATTTATTTCTCTTCTTATTATTTACTCAATATTATTTTTATATGTTTTGTATGTTTGAGAGATCTTTTTCTTGTTTTCTTGCCTTAACGTTATTTCAACAGGAATAGAATTATTTCAATTTTGTTAATACTGAATTCTTGAATTTATTTATTTATTTTTATTTTTATTCATGAAGCCATTTAGACAAACCAGGGTCTCAGGGATTTAGTACAAGCGGCTACTTCTGTCCACAATGCAAAAGTAAATATTGCGAACTGCCTGTCGAATGTCGAGCTTGTGGTAAGAGACATTTGCATATTAATAAGCAAAATAAAATGTTTTATTACTTTTACAGTTATATTTGTTGTTATTGTTGTTCTTATACCATTATTTATTTACTTATTTATTTATTGGTTTGGTTTAATTGGATTCATTTCAGTTTTAATTTATCATTTTATATAGTTCTATTACAAAGTATTACAATGGATATTTTATTTTTCATAATTAACATTATTATTTAGTTTATTAAATTTAGGAAAAATTTAATATTTTTATTATGTTGCATTTACTGTGATAATGGTTATTTCATTTTATTTCTTTATTTCATTTTATTTCTTTATTTCATTTTATTTCTTTATTTTATTTTATTTGTTTTTATTTTATTTTATTTTATTTTATTTTATTTTATTTTATTTTATTTTATTTTATTTTATTTTATTTTATTTTATTTTATTTCTAGGACTGACACTAGTATCAGCACCACATTTAGCGAGATCTTATCATCATCTTTTCCCTCTGGATTCTTTCACCGAAGTTCCCATCTCCGAGCTTGGAATTCAGAAACCTGGGTACGATTAATTAAACTTGATTTCAAATAACACAAAATAAACAAAGATTCGTTTAACGATAATTGTAAAACTTGTAATGAATGTATTAATTATTTATATGTAATTAAATAATTTATTTTTATAGTTAATTTTCATATTGTGTGTTGAAAATGTTATTTTATAGTATATAGAGAAGAACACTGTTAATGGTGTCATATAAAATGCTTTAACTAATTAATTGAAAAGAATATTTTCTATACAACTTTAGAATGTTGTTAATAAATCAATTAGTTACTATCAGAAATAACTCAGTGACTGAAATGAAAATATCATACATATATGTGTGTATAATAAACACAAACTATTTATTTATTTATTACAGTTATCATTATTTTCATCACAATTATCATTATTATTACCTCAACTGTTTGTATTAAATATCATTAATTTTATTATTGTTATCATTATTATCATTATCATAATTGTCAGTAATAATAATAAAATAATAATAATAATCATAATAGTGTTTATGACTAACTACTAAAATAATAAGAACTAGAAAGTAGATTATTGGTAAATGTACAGATGGAAATATTTTATAATTTTTTTTTTATTTCATTTTATTTCTAGGTGCTATGCATGTCAAGTTAGGATTAAAGAAGCAAATGTAAGGACTTTTTTCTAATTATTATTATTTTTATTTGTTTAGTTTTATATTTATGGATAGAGAAATTAGAAAAAAGGATTTTGGTTATTTCTTTTTTCTTAAATTTAAGAGATATATGTTTTTGTTTTTTAATTAAGTTATATTTATTAATGTATGAAGAGAGCATATGAAATTTTTTTTTATTTTTTTTTATTTTTTTTTATTTTATTCTGTTTGTTTATTTATTTATTTAATCATATTTCAGGTGTATCGCTGTGAGAAGTGTTTGCAGATCTACTGTATAGACTGTGATCTGTTTGTACACGAGACACTACATTCCTGTCCTGGATGTGCCAGTTTCAGACGAACACAGCTACAGACACAGATGCCTGTTTTATAACAGTTTAATTAACTCTGACAGTCACAAAGTTTTATAATCTTCACAGATCTCTGCATTTGTGTGTGTCTGTGTGTGTGTATGGGTTTTACATGAATCTCTTTCTGAAGAACCCATTTTTAAAACACAAGATGACGGTTTCAAACACTAATGTTCAATTTATGGATCCTACTAACATCATTCCTACTTCAAATTCTCCTGCAGTTTGACACTTTGCTTGTACCATTGATGGTATCCTCCCATTTGTTACACATTCTGTTTGTCTCTGAATGAGCTGCTGAACATGTCCTCTATCCAACATACAGTAATAGACTCACCTTCCCACTTGTTACACAATGAGCTTAGCCACAATTAAGAAACCGTAACAGGAATATAGATTCACACTCATAATCTAACGAATTTAGTCGTATAACACAAGAATGACATGAAACAGATGACATTTAGTAGACATGAACAATACAAGTAACACAAGGACATACACTGTTACTCCAGTGATCATTTAATCAGTATATAAAAATGTTCAGCTAAGTTCAGCCAGTAACTGTTACACTAATATTATAGAGGTTTGCTTAGTCTCTGTGCTGACTGATTAACAAATGGGAGACAACCCCTGTAAGGACAATTTAGTAAGAACAATACACCAGGTACAGAGAAATTCTCAGGTGTATTCTAGCATTGTGCCTGTCAATCAGATATAAAACCTGGGTATCACCTACTTCTACTACAGTTCTGATTTTTTTGTGTCACTTCTGTAGTGAGGTGGCAAAATCTTTGATAATTTAAACTTTTAATTTGACCAGACTAACATTTGTAAAATATGTACATCATAAAAAAACTATTTATTTATAACTACATCCCAGAAATTCTGAAATGTCTAAATCATGTTTTAAAAAAATTAATACTAAAGTCAGACATGTTCTGGAGAAGTAAAATGATAAAAAAAAATAAGGTTTCCCTATTTTGTATTGAAAACAAATGTATGATTATCATGAATCATTAAATAAAAATTCTGGATAAATAATGGTTTTGTTTAATTGAATAATTTTTTCATTATTATTTTTTTTAAGTCTGCATTAAAAAGAATTTTCTGAATTAATTAAAGTAATACTTTCATTTGAACAATCATGAGGCAGAATCATCTTTGCAGCTGTTAATTATAATTCAATAACAGATATTTTGCTGTGGTTATTTTGAAGATATTCTGCTATTTGCTGAATGTAACAGATTTTTCTATTGGCTAAGCTGAGTGAACGAACCAATCGGAATGCAGAACTGATCTATTCAGCAGATGAGAACATGAAGATCTGCCTAGTTTCAATTATTATTCACAGTCCTATTTAATTTCTTGTTACAATGGAAAGAAAAAACAAGTATTAACAGTGATAAATAAAAACAGAGAAATCACTTTCATGACCAACACAACAATATACATATACATATACATACATATTTATTTTTAATCACTGCATTGTAATTAACAACATTAATATGTACAAAAATGAAAATATGTCATTATGCATATGTGAACTTTTAGGCCTTTTAAATATTGTAATAAATGTTTAGACAAGGAAATTTGCTATCCTTTCAATGGTATTGCTATAATACTTGAGAAATGTATTATTGTATTCTTTTTTATTATTATTATTATTATTATTATCATCAACTATAGATATTTACTGAAGAAATAACAAATAATAATTTTAAATTTATATCTTCTGACCACTGGTCTGTTGTCTCCACTGGTCAGTTGTTGTTATGGTAATGAATTAATTACATTTGTGACTCGGAATTTTTTTATTTTTAGGAATATTTTAAATTTAATTTAATAATGTCTTAATTTGTATGGTGTGTGGAAGAAACATATTACTTTAAATTTAGTTAATTTGAATTTTTTCATTTTTTTAAATAATTAATATATTATATATATATATATATATTTATATATAAAGAATCAATGAAATAAATCTACACATGACAAAAATCAAAAATGACCATTTTTGTTAATACTAATTTAAATTAATTTTCAGTCAACATAATATATAAAACATTAAGCATTACTGCAGACTTCATCGGGACATTTTGTATAAATATGTGCGTGTCTGTGTTAGCTTAATTAGTACACAACATATATTAATTTCCAAACACTAATAAATAATAGTTAAATTGTGCTGTAAACCTTTAGAAGTGTAAACAGGTAACTTAGTGAAAAACTATGAATAAAATGTGAATATTATACCTCAGAATGTACAAATATAAAAATATATATAAACATTTTTTTTTTAATATCTATGGCAAAACAGTTCAAGGTTTAAATCCAGGCATTCATGCATCCAAATACTCACACAGAAATATTCTCACACACACACACACACACACACACACACACACACACACATGCACACACATACAAGCATACGCACACAGACATACATAAACATATATGCATATGCATACAAACAACACAAAAACAATAAACTTACAAACACTTGAATACTATTTAAAAGCAAAACAAATGAACATTTGTGATCACAAACACATATAATACCTACATTACTTAAATACTTTAACATTTCAAATACAATATATAGTATTATTAATAAACTAGCTGTGCTTTTCTTACTAGAAATATTTCAAATACTCTACTGTAATTGTTTCAATCGTACAAAATAAATGCACACACACACACACAAACAGTACAAACATAAACAAAATAATATGCATAGCAAATTGTCAAAAAATGAAATACTTAATGTAAAAAGAAAACAGAAAGAAAAGTTCACAGAGAAAAAACTGAATGAGAATATAACAGTGAGACATTGTATTTAACAAAAAGATAAAAATAATAAATGAAGCAGTAAATGTTACATAAAGAAAACCAACATGAAGGATGGATTTGCAGAACAAAGAATGTTTTTTAAAATAATTTTTAATTTTTTTTATATAACATTTAAGATGTAAAAATACAGGCTGACTATCCTTTATTCCAAAAGCATGAAGCTGAAAATCTGCTGGAATTCTTCCAGTGCTGATGAAATCTTAAACCTTAGCTGGATTTGGTTCAATTTGATCCAGATTTTTTCTCAAATAATTCGTAGTACTTTTAATAGAATTGTAAGTGATGTTGAATTTTGTAATGGGTATTTTATTTTGATTGCCTAGAATAATACAAACCAGTCATAAATAATAATAAAAAAAAAAATTATAGGTGCAGTTTTCATTTGCAGAAAAAAACCACATTAAAATATATATGTGTATTAAAGACTATATAATCTAAAAAAGCAGGAAATTCATGACATGATATATACTTTGTGCTATTTCACAAAAAGGAAAAAATATTAAAATTATTTTTGAGATAAAATATCAACATCACACCATTTTTTTGGTTTAGGCAATATCAATTGCTGGAGTTTTGGTAAACACATTTACATTTTGCCATGGTAACCACTTCAGAGTAGGTAAGCAAAATGGCTGTGGTGAGTTGCATGCTGGGATAGGTCACATGAACTGATGAGATCAGTGAAAAGAAATAATTCAGTTAGACAACTTGAATGTTAGTAAATGTTAGATGAATATTAAAAATAAATACATCATTTTAAAAGACAGATAGATAGATAGATAGATAGACAGACAGATAATAATAGTAAAGAGCTGAATATTCATTTTGCAAAAAAAAAAAACAAAACAAAAAATATACACAACCCCCCTCTCAGCTTTCCCCCTTTTCTATGATTAAAGCGTTTATTATAAATACTAATTCCAATGACCCTATTTTCATTAATACTAAACTGTGTATTCTGTATTATTTATGAAAGCACAACTGGTGCATAAAATTAATAAAGTCTAAAATAATTAATTTCTTAAAGATCCAATAAAAATAAAAATGTGTATAATATTAAATTTGCTTGTATCTACAATGGTACTAAAACACATCTAAAGAAAACAAAGAAGAGCAAAAAGTAGTAATACTTTTATGCCTTATGTAGCAAGTGAAAAATATTTGATAATTTTTGTTTAAAGAAAAACAATTTATTTTCTTCAGAAATACTAAGAATCACATAACAATTTTTTTTTTTCCTTTGTAAAATGTTTCTTTTGTAAACATTTTTTATTTACAATTTTTTTTTTTATTATATATTATTACGGATATTGTTGATCTTTTTCTGGATATTATCGTTATACTATTTTTTTTTTTTATAGTTTTTTTTTTTTTTTTTTTTTTAATTAACTTGGCCAACCCTTGTACTCAGTAAGTTTGTGCCTTTGAAACCTTCTTCAGGACGTGCCGGAACTGGAAAAATAAAATAAAAATAATAATGAATTTGTTCCTATCCATAATATTTACAGTACGAATGATGTTCTTGTGTGTGTGTGTGTGCGTGCATGCGTGCGTGTGTGTGTGTTTGTGCATAATTCATATCCTATTGCATTGTATAAATTTAAGGAATGATCAATATGACTAATTTTTTTAGACAGGGTCACAAACATACAAGTCTTATTCTTTTTCTTTTTTGAAAGTAAATTACTATGGTAACCATTATTTTGCTTACCGACAAACATTTCTTCAATTGCTAAAGCATCTTCTGAAGGTTCATCAGCCTAAATTAAAAGAAAAAGATTAAAATTAAATTAAGAGATCTGTCGTAAAACAAAAGCTAAATATTTAAAATCAATTGGTGTATATTCTAAAAGTGTAACTTGTGTCATTAAATGAATATCAAATAATGAATGCATTCAAAGTAAAAGAGTACCAATGTTCCAGTAAAAGTGTAACAATATTATAGTGACAATGCAATCTATGTTAAAGTAAAAGAGTAACCAATGTTATAGTAAAAGTAACCTATGTTACAGTAAAAGAGTAGCCTATGTTACTCTATGTAACCTATAAAAAAGTAGTAATATGTTACTGTATAAGAATAATCTGTTACAGTAAAAGAGTAACCTATGTTACTGTAAAGGTGTAACCTATATATTAAAGGGTAATGTATGTTACAGTAAAGGTGCCTATGTTACTGTAAAAGAATAACCTATGTTACTATAAAAGAACAACCTATGTTACAGTAAAGGAGTAACCTCTGTTTACAGTAAAAGAGTAACCTATGTTTACAGTAAAAGAGTAGTCTATGTTTACAGTAAAAGAGTAACCTATGTTACAGTAAAAGAGTAACCTATGTTTACAGTAAAAGAGTAACCTATGTTACCTGCAGTGTGACAACGCATCCTGGAAACACTTTGAGACTGCTGAGAGTGGCAGAGTCGTCTGTCAGTTTGACTCCGTCCAGTGAGAGATTCTGATCAAAGGGAGGCACAGCAAACTGAGTCATAATCTGTGAAAATATGTCTTAGTGAGACAGCTGCCATGTACATTTAAAAAAAAAAAGAAGATTATTAGACCTGTTTTATTTTTATTGAAATTGTTCCTGGCAACATATTAAATATAAAAAAAACCCAGCTATTTTTACTCCAAATGTAAACAATGTTTGTAGATGTTTTTTATTTCTGGTGTTTTTACATGACTTTTGTGTTCAACCTTTTTTCTTTATTTTTTTATTTTTATTTTTTTTGTTTCAAGAATATTCATTTATATCCAAGGCATTTTGATGGACTGACCTACATAATTTAGATAATTCTGCTTATTAAATTAAAGAAAAAAAAAAAAAAAAAAAAAAAAAAATAGTTATTCCATTTCTGGTCATTCACATGACGCGTGTTTTAATGTTTCTGTACTGCTGAGCTTTATATTACAACTAATGAAAGATTCTAGAAGACAGAACATTTTAACTCTTTAATGTTACAGCTAGATATACTTGTTCAACCACTGGCAACAGAATTTTTATTTAATTTTTTTTGTTAATGATGGACCACATCTCTGGTAATGATAATGAAGTTGACACATCATGTGGGTTCTTCTTCCATGTTAATTCTGTCTCTTAAAACATAACCAATATTTAAATTTTAAATACAAGTATTTTATTTACCTATCACTATCAGTTTACAGGAAAACGGCAATGAATGCTTGACCAAAAAATAAAATCTAGAACAATTAGAATTTGTAAAAATGTCGTAATATAGTCAAATTACTAAACTTTCTTTTACAAAATAATATTTTTACTTTTAACTTGAGATCTTTCAGGTTAATGTTGGAAAAAATGAGAACTTACTGATCAAGAAAATATGGTAATACATTCAAATTACTAAATTATTTTTCTTAGAAAATAATATTTTTACTTTTAACTTGAGATCTTTCAGGTTCATGTTGGAAGAAATGAGGACTTCTTTTTCTCCTCGCTGTCTGCGATGTCGCTGGCTTTTCCTCACAGTGGCGCTGTTTTCACTTGGTTTAAACATTTTCTCTGGAGGTTCCTCAGCATTCACAGGCTGTTTTGTGTGACCAATCTATGTATATAAATAAGTATGTAAATAAACAAACAAATAAAGAAAGAAAGAAAGAAAGAAAGAAAGAAAGAAAGAAAGAAAGAAAGAATGAAAAATTATAGACAAATAAAAAAGAGAAAGAATGAAAGAAATTACAAATAAAAAAGAAAGAAAGAAAGAAAGAATGAAAGAAATTATAAATAAAGAAAGAAAGAAATAAAGAAAGTAATATATAAATAGCTTAGGTGAAATAAATATGTAAACAAATAAATAAATAAATAAACCAGGAAAAAATGAAACGTAATTTACAAGCAATAAAATAAAATAAGAAAACCAGTGAATGAACAAGCAAACAAACAAACAAACAAGTAAATAAACAAAAACTGATAAAAAGAATAAAACAAAACAAGCAACAAAATTTAAAAAGCTAGAGAAATTTAACTACATTTCAGACAGTATGCATTACAAATACAAACATATCTGTGTTCACATATTATATATATATATATAAGTAAAAAATTACAGACACTAGATATATATAAACAGATTCAACACAAACATGATCTGAATAGGCTAAACAGTAGACAGACAGACAGAAATACCTCTTTAAATTCTGGGTCATTTTGATCAAAACTGTTATCTTTTTCATCATTTAGGGCTGAGTTGAAGATGTCGTCATTCAGAACTTTCCTCACATAGATCGTCGCATCTTTGTAAAAATATTTCAGTGATTCCTCCTCAGCCAGCCTCACACAAACACATTCTTCACAAATGTCTGTAAATAAAAAGTATTTTTTAAATCAGTATTTTAGTCCTTTACCTTTTTTTTTTTGTTTACAGCTTAATCCCAGATCTCTGATCTAGTCACTTGATGTCACTTGAATTTTCACAATTTTTCTCCATGTCTCATCTGGTTATTTTTGTTTTCTGATTTTACCAGGTATTTGTGAAAATACTGGGTTTTTTTTATGGTTGTTGTTTTTTTATGCTTTCTTAATACACATCCCATCCATCTTTGGCTTTTTAAGCTACAAATATCTTGTTTGTTTTATCATGTTTGCTAATTCTGAGCAGCTATTTCAGATTTTTTTTATTTTAGTGTTTATGTGGACAGAATATTTTCACAATGTTTCAGAATCCTCCCTGGCTTCAGATAGATGATGAGAAAGAAATGTATACAGACATTTATTTTTTTGAAACACTTTAATAAAAATATATTTCAGAAGAAACTAATTTTTTTTTTTTTTTTGTTGTTTTTTCATGGACAACTAAAAAAATAAAATCCATTTACTGTTTTTTAAAAAATGACACTATAAAATTTTAAAAATGAAATAAAATATAAATGAGATTTTTTTTTTTTACCTGGTTTTGTAATAATTTTAATGAAACCATTTTCATCTTTCAACTTGATTAGAGAAATTTCTCTGTCGTATGAACAGAATTTTGTAATGGTTTCCCATTCTCTGGGCCAAACTAGAGTGAAACTGAAATAAATCAATAAATAATTAAATAAATTAAATTTATTTAAATTAAATTCAAAAATCAATAAATTTAAAAAATAATAAAAAAAAAAATTAAAAATAAATAAATAAATAAATAAATAAAAAAAAAAAAAAAAAATAATTAAATAAAAAAATATAAATAAAAAATAAATAAATAAATAAATAAATATATAATTAATAAATAAATGAATATATATACACATATAATATTCTAAACAACAATGTTGCAATGGTTTTTAACAATGGTGAAAAACATGAACCAGTTTTTTTTTAGTTTTTTAAAAACACTTTTATAATCTGGGCAATGTGAACACTGAACACTTGTTTTGAACACCCCTCTCTAATACATACACCTCGTCAAAGTCACCACCACGCAATCTGTTTTCTGGCGAGTACATCAGTCCTCCATGTTCACAGAGCAGCACCATGTTTGTTATCTCTGTCACTGGCGCAGACTTCACACAGTCTCTGAAATACACAGCAGTAGTGTCATCATCTATGTTACCATTATTATTACTATTATTAATATTATTATTAGTAGTAGTAGTAGTAGTATGATTATTATTATTATTACTATGATTATTATTATTATTAGTAGTAGTAGTAGTAGTAGTAGTAGTAGTATTGCTATTTTATTATTATTATTACTATTATTATTATTATGATTATTACTATTATTATTTTGTATTATTATTATTACTATTATTATTATTATTATGATTATTACTATTATTATTTTTTATTATTATTATTACTATTACTATTTATTATTATTATTAGTAGTAGTAGTAGTAGTATTGTATTATTATTATTATTATTACTATTATTATTATTATTATGATTATTACTATTATTATTTTTTATTATTATTATTACTATTATTATTTATTATTAATTATTATTATTATTACTATTATTATTAATATTTTATTATTATTATTACTATTACTGTGTTTGTTATTGTCGTTATTATTATCGTTATCACTATTATCATTATATTTTTTGTATTGTTATTGTTGTTATTTTTATAGTAACTATTTTGATGTTAACATCATCATTACTATTAATGTAGTAATGTTGCTGCTAATTATTGTTTTTTTCTTATTCATTTATTTGGAGAGAGAGAGAGAGAGAGAGAGAGAGAGAGAGAGAGAGAGAGAGAGAGAGAGAGAGAGAGAGAGAGAGAGGATATAATGACAGAAACAGTGGGAAAAAATAATAATAATAATAATTTAAAAAAAGAAAATTAAAAAGTGAGAGAGAAACTGAGACAGTGACAATAAGAGAAAGAAGGCAAACACTACACTATCATCACCAAAAAATGATGCCACTATAACAACAGTACTAACAAGTGTCTCTCAAAACGCCAGCAGTGCTGGCTACTTGTGTACTTACTTGAGGAATCTCCTCCACTCTTTGATGAAGAATGTAGAGATGATGTGCGCCTGGAACTGGCTGTCGGAGTCTAACTGTGGACGGTTCTTGCTCTGAAACAAATCCTGCAGCACCAGCTTCTGTTCATGAGCCAGCGACTTCCGGTAATCCTGC
Source organism: Chrysomallon squamiferum (assembly GCA_012295275.1). Taxonomy (NCBI): domain Eukaryota; kingdom Metazoa; phylum Mollusca; class Gastropoda; order Neomphalida; family Peltospiridae; genus Chrysomallon; species Chrysomallon squamiferum. The sequence goes on from CM022674.1 coordinate 6,718,606, forward strand.
AGCTGTTTCTCTTCCTGGTTCATCAGCTGTAGAAGAAGTTGTAGTAGTAGCTGTAGTAGCAGTAGTAGTAGTTGTTGTTGTTGTAGTTGTTGTAGCAGAAGTAGTAATTGTAGTAGTAGTAGTGGTAGCAATAGTTGTTGTAGTAGTAGCTTTTGTTGTTGTAGTAGTAGATAACAAATGGGAGGTTACCTGACACTTGTGACATGTGGGAGATTGTTGGTCATACTCTGGGCAGTCAGGGAAGTATTTCTTCAGTTTCTGCCAGACTTCTTCAGACACCAGTCTTCTACAACCTTCATCTGGACTCAGACAACCTGAATGTCACAGAAATCAGTATCGTCTTTCAGCAAAATTCTGTACATGTATTTACAAACATGTTATGTACACACACACACACACACACACACACACTCATAGAGAGATGTACATATCACTCATATACATAACACAAACACATAGAGTATATAATTATATATACATATACACATAAGCACACACATACGCACACAAAAGCATTCCTGTGCAAATGCACACACAGACACAAAAAATGTTGCTGATAAAGTAGGTCATCATTAAACTACATTTCATTAGTAGATGAAATCACACATACAAATACTCACACACAAGCATATACACATATATGCACACACACACAGAGGGAGGGAGGGAGGGAGGGAAGGAGAGAGAGAGAGAGAGAGAGAGAGAGAGAGAGACGTATCAGATTAGATCACCATCAAAGTGAATTTAATTAATGTTTACCAAATACACACAACCATTTATAACTTTGAAACAGATAGTCACACACACCCACACACACACACAGAGACAGACAGACAGACACACAGAGACAGACAGACACTAACCATGTTCTTCACAGAGCAGATCACCATTAAACTGCATTTCATAAGTTTGTTTATCACAGCTGACTTCAACTTCACCAGTTGTTTTGTTTTCTTTGCCTGTTTTGTCTGTTTTCTCCTCATACAAAACATCACTGCTGGACCCATTTTTTGTAGAATTCTCTGCAAACAATATACAGCATATCTTTAATAAGTATTCCTAATATAGTTTTTGATTCCATTAAACATTGTTACAGATTTTTTTTTTTTTTTTTTATATACACTTGTTTTATAGCAGTTTTTTGTTGTTTGTAATAAGTCATCATGTGTATATGCATGTATGTTTGTTTATATCTGATTGCATGTGAATGTTTGTTAGTCCCTTGTGTGTGTGTTTGCATGTATGTCTGTGAGTGTATGTGTATATATGTGTCTGTATGTGTATGTATATATATATATATGTCTGAATTTATTTTATTTTAACTAAGCTTGTTGAATATAACATGTAGATACAAATTTATAATTTTATTTTATTATTTATAAACATAGTTACTTATCAAATGTAGATATAAATTTAAAATTCATACCACTTTCATTTTCTGTTTCTCCGTTTTGATCTTCTATACAGTTTGTGATTTCCATTCGACTAATTCGACTTAGAGCTAATCTTTTCCAGCTTCTAAATGATGATTTGCCAACCCAGAAACTCAACTCACTGAAAAAAAGTAAATAAATAAAAATTAATTTATACAGCCTTAAAAAAACTAAAATTATTAAATATTCACTTTCCAATGTTTTAATTTAACTGCAATGTTTTAATTTAAATTGTCTTGTATGTACACTCTTGAGTACGGGATAAAAAATATTTTACAGCTTCTAAATTATGTTTTTCCATCCAGAACCAAAATAAAAGGTAAAAATTTATTTGCATAAAATCACATTTACTTCACTATAAAGCTGGAATTTTTAATGATAATGAAAAAAAAGATAAAAATAAATTTTCAGACTTTTAAATAATATTTAGTCAATCCAGAAATTCAATGAAAAAACAAAAAAAAAGAAGCTCCATACAATTAAATTAAAATTAAACTAACAATTTATATTTATTAAGAATTATTTCAGAGTTAAAAATAAATAGGCTTTACATACAGCTAGATTAAAAGTCCAGAAAAAGTTAAAAAGTCTTCAGCAATGTTGCTGGAGGGAGGTAACAATGATTATAATAAAAAGATTAAAATTAAGATTTACAGTTCATGTTACCTGGTTTGACTGGATTTCACTGCCTGAGCAAAGAACTTCTCATCTTCAACCATGCACTGTTTGAGACGAATGATTAGACACTTTTGTCTCACACATTTGTCACAGACTGAGTCCACCCTGTTTAACAACAACAACAACAATAATAATAATAATAATAATAATAATAATAATAATAATAATAATAATAATAATAATAATAATAATAATAATAATAATAATAATAATAATAATTATTATTATTATTATTATTATTATTATTATTATTATTATTATTATTATAATTATAATATTATGATGATGATGATCATTATGACCATAATAATGATGATTATAATAATAACAACATTAGTGATGACAATAATGATGATGATTGATAATAATAATCATAATCATAATGATGATAATACTGATAATAATTTTTAAAATAAATAATGATAATAACAATGTAATAAAATAAATTAATTAAATAAATAAATATATAAATAAGTAAAACCATGTATCTTCTTCATAAGTCAAAGCATGAATACCAAAAATATTACAGAATTAATTATTTTTATTTTTTCTTAGCAGAATAATGTAACATCGGAATCGTGTAGCAATAATTTATGCATGCACATGCAAACCACACACACACACACTCATGTGCACACACTCATATATATATATATATATATATACAAGCAAACACATAGATAGATTTGAAGAATAATCTTTCTAAAAAAACAAAAAGTAAGTAAGTGTGAGTAATTAACAAACCCTTTCAGTCTTGGCCCTCCAGAATACTTGTCAAAGAACACATCAGCCTGTTAATAATAATAATAATAATGATGATGATAATAATAATAATAATAATAATAATAATATTAATAATAATAATCGTGATAATAATCATAATAATAATGATAATGATAATAATAAAATAATAATAGTGATAGATGTAGTGGTAGTAGTGATGGTGGTGGTGGTGGTAATAGTAATAATAGTAAAAATAATGACGATAATGATAATAACAATAGTAGTAATAAATCATATACTTACACCAAGTCTACTCAATCACATACTTACACCTTGTCTACTCAATCACATACTCACACCTAGTCTACTCAGTCACATACTCACATCTAGTCTACTCAATCACATACTTACACCTAGTCTACTCAATCACATACTCACACCTAGTCTACTCAATCACATACTCACATCTAGTCTACTCAATCACATACTTACATCTAGTCTACTCAATCACATATTTATACCAAGTCTACTCAATCACATACTTACATCTAATCTACTCAATCACATACTTACATCTAGTCTACTCAATCACATACTTACATCTAGTCTACTCAATCACATACTTACACCTAGTCTACTCAATCACATACTTACACCTAGTTTACTCAATCACATACTCACACCTAGTCTACTCAGTCACATACTCACATCTAGTCTACTCAATCACATACTTACACCTTGTCTGCTGATACACTTCAATTTTGGAACAGCATCTGGATTGAGTCTGGAAAAAAACAAAACAGAAAATGTTTTACATAAAATAAACAACCACAATGATATGATGATGATGATGATGATGATGATTATGACAAGAGAGATAATTAAGGTATAACATAAGTAATCAAAGCCAGTGAAAAAGGAAGCTGATGTAGAAAAAGATGAGGAAGAAGAAGACGAATATGAAGATGATGATGATGACAATGATGATGATAATGATACCAAAAACACAATGAGCAACAATATCATAAATTACCTTTGTCAAAGAAAAGAAACACCAATAACATTAACAAACAAAAAAAGACTGTGTGAAATACCGTTCATGGTGACAGAAGAATGTGTCTTGTTTTATAGTGGTCGCTTTTTTTGGATTTGCTAACCACTTAGTGAGCCAGTCAGAACTTATCCACTCAAAGTCACAATCTGTAAAATCAATTTTTTTTATTTTAAACAGACTTAGACAAAATGTGTGTGTATGTGTGTGGGTTTTTTTTTCTCTCTCTCTCTCTCTCTATTATATATGCGTATGTTTCTCTCTTATTCACTTTCTGTCTATTATATATGTGTGTGTATGTTTCTCTCTCTTTCTCTCTATTATGTGTGTGTGTCTCTCTATATTATATAATGTGTGAGTGTGTATCTCTCTCTCTCTCTCTCTCTCTCTCTCTCTCTCTCTCTCTCTCTCTCTCTCTCTCTCTCTCTCTCTCTCTCTCTCTCTCTCTCTCTCTCTCTCTCTCTCTCTCACACACATGTGTGAGTGTGTCTTTTTCTTGCTTTATCTTTGTTTCTGGAAATAAATATATATCTGAAATGTTTGGCTGCCAAATTAAAAAAAACTAAAATGAATTTAACCTGACCTGGTTTGCACTGCAGAGACAGGAATGTGTCCTTCACCTTCTCCTTTTCATTTCTGTTCATCTGCAGATTTTGTTCCTGAAGTTAAAACAACAACAGAGTCTCAAAACAAACACCCACAACAATGTTCATTTTTATAACAGTAAGATGTTAGTGGTGATGATGATAACAAATATAATAAAATAACAACAAACATAATAAAATAACAACAACAACATCAACAACAACAACAATAACAATAACAATAATAATAATAATATAATACAACTAAAAAAAATCTTGGAAAGGAATAAATATTTTAAACAATTTTTTTTTTTTAATTTTTTTGGATTTTTATTTATTAATGCTGCTTATACATTAATGAATGAAATGAATTTGTAATAATTTATTCAAACAAAAAGATCAGTTACAGACGCTGCCTGCAGTAAAATAAATAAAACAGACATGTTAAGATAATAAATGCTTAAGCAGTTTAAATATATAAAAGAAATTAAATCAAATAAACAAACAAATGATAAATAATTAAAAATATTAATTTACTCTTGTACTAATTAGTTCTGAAATCCACATTTCCAGGCTCTTGTTATCTTTCTTAACGAGCTCTCTGACTACAGAAGGTAATAAACTTTCTTCATATGCATCATCCATTTTCACATCTGAAAAGACAAGATAGGCATAAACTGACAAATTTATTAAAAAAATTAAATATTAATCTTTATATTTACCTATTTATTTCTAACAATGAAACAACTGAAATAATAATAATAATAATGGTAATAATAATAATAATAGTATTAATAACAACAACAACAACAACACCAATTAATCAGAATAATAAAAAAAATAACAACAATAACAGCAACAACAACAATAACAAAAAATAATAAATGATTTCCACCTTTCCCACCTTTCCAAAGAATTTTATAAATACTGACAGACATACCAGACAGACAGTTTTAATTCTGATACCTTCTGAGTGTATGCCATGCTGTCTGTACACCAACATGTAGGCATTCTTTGAGCTGTGACAGCCTTTTGTAGCTTTGCAGTTTTTGGGGATCTTCTGTGTTGATTCTGCAAACAAGTTAAAAATGTTTTAACTAAATGAACCAGAAAACTGACTTCAGAAGTGTATTAATTCGTACCTGTTAAATATTATATGTTTATTTGTTGTTGTTTTTTTTCACATTTCGTTGTTTAATTTATGTTTCAGGTATATAATTATTAAGACCTGCAAATGAGAACCAACTTCAAAAGAGTATTAATTGGTATCTGTGAAATATAATTTCATTCTTTACTTTTTATAGTTTATTTATGTACATTAAAACTTGGTCCAAGAATAATGGCTTGAGAAGAGTATTAATTTCTGTCAATTAATTACAATTTCGTTCTTTATTTTTTTACTGCTTATTTTATATTTTATTTGTGTTTATTAAGCTTAAGACCAGAAAATGTGCTTTACTACTGCTAAATAAAATTTCATTCTTTACTTTTCATTGCTTAGTTTATATTTTAAGTATATTATGTCTGTTAAAATCAATTTTTTTGTTTATTTGTGGATTTTTTAAATATATTATATATTTCCATGAACATTCAGTTCCATATTTTTATTATTTTAAAAAACAGATAATATGTTTTTATTTGTAAAATGTTGTGAATTAGTAAACCATATTTAATGTTTGCACACATTTTATTGTTTTAGAATATTTTTTTAATATGTTCTTTCATATAATTGTACTTACAATGGCTTGCTTGATTTTCTGTTGTTTTATTTTATTTATTTTTGGGGGGTGTGTGTTGTTTTTGTTTGTTTTCGGGGGTTAATGACTGGCTGAGTTATCTGAACAACCTGCTATGACATTCAGATAACCAGAACGAAGCAGTACATCAGTACAAAATCTTCCTAAACACTGACCATGTGGCTCCTCTTCATTTCCTAACTGTAAATGTCGCCCTTTCATCTTCTCGATTTCTTCATCGTTGAACTTGTACCATGTCTCATGCTGCGTGTCCTGGATGTGAGCAACGTAGTGGCCGCTGTAGGCACTGGGACCTCGGTGAATCAACACAGCACTCAAGTCGTAGAGTTCAGTGTTCTCTGAAACGTTTAGCGTTAGTGAGAAAAACAAACACCTCAAGTTATAGACGTCAGTCTTTGTGAGAAAAAACAAACAAGTAACAGATTTCAGTATTAGTGAACAAAAATCTAAAGTTACAGTTTTCATTTCTAAGAAAATTTAAGTGTTAATGGGAGAAAAAAAAAAAAAAAAACACATCTTGAAGAGTTTTGTAAAATTGTTGATTTGTTAAAGAAACTGGAATGAGTCAAACAAAAAAAAAAATTTAAAAAAAAGAAGTTTTCTCATTTAATGAAAATTAAAATGTTGAATGTGTTTATAATTAACATATTTATATTTATACTACTTGAAAATATCAGTTTACAGTAAATTAGGTATGTTGTTTATTTTGAAAACATTTTGTGTTTTCTCTACTGTATATAAAATTCAAAATTATTTGTATGTCTGCACATATGTATGATGTGTCAATGCATATGTGTCAGTGCATATGAGTTTGCAGTATGTGTGTGTTTGTGCATGAGTATCTGGTATGTGTGTACTTGGTATGTGTTTTTATGTTTAATTAAATGTTTTTTATGTATGTTTTTATTTGTTTATTTTTTCACACTCACCTGGTTTTCCAAGATATTTACTCATGTCTAAGACTTGAGGAAACTGAATGAAACTGTTCAACTTCTTTTTGTGTCCAGTCTTTCTGTTATGTCAAAAAAAAAAAATAAATAAATAAATAAATAATAATAATAGTAAAACCCCAATAAAAAATTAAAAATAAAAATAATATAAAATAAAATAACATGAGTAAATAAAATTAAATTAAATTAAATTAAAATAAACAAAAAATACATTATTAGTTAATTTATTATATAGATACAAAATTAAAGAAATAAAATGCAGCTTTTAAAGGCATTGTTCAAATATTAGTTAGAGATGTTTTATTTGTATTTTCCTACAAAAAGAACAGTACATAACCCAGTTTCTGATAATCAGAGAACTTGGAAAGAATATATACAATATCTGAACTCATCCTAATTTATTTTTGTTCTATTAATAAAACAAAGAACTGTAATTCTTTCCAAATGACGTAACAGAATCTGTTTTCGGGAACTCGGAGCACCACTCAGGTCACATGATCTACTTACTTGTCAAAGACGAATCTGAGAAGCTGAAGACAGAGAACTGGAGGCAGATAGTCAAGCTGAATGACCCGCGATGCGTTCTGTTTGCTGTTACATCGAGAACACATGTACTGATTCTCTCCCTCTAGTTTCTCCTCCTATCATTTAAATATGTATATATATATAATGTGTGTGTGTGCATGTGTGCAAGTGTGTTGACACACATGCATGCACACACAGACACTCAAAGACATGCACTGGCTCTCCCTGTCTAACTTCTGTGATGTACAAAAACACCCAGGTACATGCAAACAAAACATACATATATACAATTATATTCACTTTCTCACATATATATATATATATATTATATATACATGCACAGTCAATCATGCTCATATACACATATGCATTCAGACACATAAACACAAACATTCATACTCACATTCATACACATATACACATATATACACATTTATATTCACATACCAAAGCCCATGCCTACATCTCTCTCTTTCTGTCTGTCTCTCTCTCTCTCTCTCTCTCTCCTCCTCCCTCCAACACCTATAAAAAAAAAACGTTAACCCAAAACACTGATACATAACTTATTCAAAAAAAAAAAGTCGGAAGAATTCAAATGAAGAAAAGATAACTCACCTGTAAAAAGTCTTCAAGTGAAGCTTTTAGAGTTCTGTGCCCTTTAATACTCAGATCCAGTTCATAGAACTTTGAGGCAGTTCTAGACTGATTTCCACAGTTTTTACAACTAAAAATAAATTAAACAATGTATATGTGTATGCATGCATGAATGCATGTAGTCATTCTTTTTTGTCATAAATTCAAAACAAAAAGTAAAAAGTAAAGAAGATATTACATATTAGACAATCCATCAAAATATTGTTTATTATTTAAATATAATTAATAAATATTTCAAAACATTATTTATTTAATTAAAATAAATATCATGATCTTGTTACTGGTATGTATAGATATTATTATTATTATTATTATGATTTTTATTTTCTTGTTATAATTGCCTCAGGAACAAATTCTATAGAAAATGTCAGCCTCTTCTGAATCAATTAATTTTATTATTTTCTTTCACACTTTTGTTGTCAGTCAGTAACAAAGGCTGCTATTATTAAACTATTTATTTATTTGTCTGTTCCATCCGTCCATTTGCTATCAACTAACATACTTACTTCATTATTTATTTGTATGTCTAGTTATTTATTTATTTAACTATCTACCTGTCTGTCTCTACCTACTATCTATCTGTCTGCCTGTCTGTCTGTCTGTTTATCTATCTATCTATCTATCTATCTATCTCTCTCTCTCTCTGTCTTTCTATCTGTCTGTCCGACTGTCTGTTTGGTTGTCTGTCTATTTATCTATCTATCTATCTATTAATTACCTAGTTACGTAACAGTACTGTCCACAGAACTGCTGTTGTACAATGTTTGGAATTCCAGGCTCCATGCAAGATGACAGAGAATCTTCCAACAGAGACAAAAACAGCTTGGAGAATTCCTGGGCATCCTGAGTTGTAGTAATAGTAATAATAATAATAATAATAATAATAATAATAATAATAATAATAATAATAATAAAAAAAATAAAATCGATAACAATAATAATAATAACAATATAACAGTATTAATAATAATAATAATACAGTAATAATAATAATAATAATACATTAATGATAATAAAATCAATAATAGTAATAATAATACAGTAATAATAATAGTAACAATAATACAGAATATTAATAATAATATTAGTAATACAAATACTAAGAGGAAATTTAATAGTAACTACTACTAATAATGATCATCTAAACAAAATTAAATGACAAATTATAAATTATTAGTTAAAAATGTGATTAAGGGTTTGAACATGCATTGTATCACTGAGGGCATTAAATGGACAAATGAATGTGTGTGTGTGTGTGTGTGTGTGTGTGTGAATTTATACATTTATATATATTATTATATATTTTAAATATCATTCATTATATTAATTTACTAAATTCACATTAATATAATATACTGCATTAAAGTGCAATAATTATAATTAGATATATCTTGTTTAAAACTCAATAACAATAATAATTACAGGTGTATTTTTTTTACCTGTTGTTGTCCAGCATCCAGGCCAAGGTGATTTATCAAAGCACTAGGATCAATATACCTGAAAAAATCACACATTTCATTTAATTAAAATTAACCTAATATTTGATGGTATACAGAAAAAAAATTACATTCAAGTCATTTTTAAAATTCTAGGCAGTCGATCTTTGTTAACAGTAAAGGATGATAACACCATAAGCAACTCATTCTGATATTTACTAAAGGAAAATTTAAGTTTAATTGCAATGTTATTTAGAAAATTTAAAATACAATTCTTGTTGAACTGTAAATGTAAATACTCCAGTTTTATTATCATTTACTTGTTATATTAGGATTTCTTTTCTTTCCTGGGTTCACTGTGATATTAATAAACTTGCTGTCATGATTTCACCAATTATTTTGACAGTCAGTATCACTGTTTTATTTTCTTACAAACTTTACAGATGTGAAAACATACATCTTGACCAAATCTAACTGGAAAATGGCCGCCACTGAAGAAATTAACCACCATGGTGGTGTGTTTGAAATATGAATTAATTTATGAAATATGCTGTAGGTAAAATAAAATTAATGAACACCTTCTCTGGCTGAACTGTAAAAGAGCAAAGACAACCTGAAGATGACCGCAGATTGAAGATGGGGTCCAGTCTTGTGAAAAAATAATAATAATAATAATAATAATAATAATAATAATAATGGTAGCTACATTCATTGCGTTTGTGAGTGTGTTTCTGTGTCTCTATGTGCATATGTGTGTCTGTGTGTGTACCTATATTTCTATTTCATGAGTTTGTGTAGCTAAATAAACAAAGAAAAATTGATTATCTTATCCATAGTATGTTTCAAATAAGCAAAAACAAAATTATAATAATAATAATAGTCATAATAATAATAATAATAATAAAATAAATAAATAAAAAATAAGAAGAAGAAGAAGTAAGAAAAAAAAAGAAATGAAACAATGAAAGAAAAGTAAAACAAATAATTGATAAAAGAAAGTATATGAAATGAAGAAAAATCCTAAATTTTTCAAAAATAATAATAATTATTATTACTATTTGATCTAAGTTAAAAAAACAGGTACTAAACACTTCATTATTTATTTAACCACAAATTTTGCAGAATAAAAAACTTACATGATGTTACTTCCTTCTCAGGTTCTCTCCATTTATAAATTGCTCTTCGCAAACTGGTGTTGTGAAACCACAACTGTAAAAATGTGTTGACGTAACAGGTCGCCCCCAAATTCTTTAACCCCACAAATGAATTCTGGAATCACATTATTTAAAGTGAATAATATTTCACCAACTGTATATTAAAAGAAAGAAATAATAAATCAAAACCAACAAAAACAAAATGAAAGGTGAAGAATAAGCAAAATAAATGATAACTAAACAAAATTTAAATGAAAGCAGAATGGAAATACTGTATAATGTGAGACATATCTGCAGAAATATAAATATATTAATGATAAATAGAAAAAAAATCACCTATAAAAATTAAACGCAACATAAGATAGAAAAATAGATCTATATAAAAATTAAATCACAAAACTATGAGTGTCCTTTAAATATAATTAAAATCATGCTGGTTTCTATTAAACATTTGTCTCTCACAAAATGAAGCAAGATATCTGGGCATTCCACGATTTTGAAGAAGTATATTAATGTACAAAAACAATAGTAAAATAAAAAGGATGGAATATATATTAGCATGACGAAAAAATAAAAATCTCATCTCCTTTTTCTCATTTATATACTGAAAGCCATTACCTAGAGTTAATTTAAGGAAGAAATGTTTTAAAAAGCAAAATATGTTTTGTTCACAAATTAGGTTTTGAGTTTACATAATTTTTATACTTTCATTTTCTGAAAACTGAAATTTATTTGTTTGATTTTCTGTTAAAAATAAATACCAAATAAACAAATAATGTCAAATCAGAACAAACTTTTTCTCGTCTCTCTGCATCGGGATCAAAATCACGATATTGTCGCTCGTCGAGTTCAGCAAACCAGGATTTCTCTCCAATACCATTCAGACAAAATGGATTTCCTTTACAATTACGTCTAAAAAAAAAAAAATTAATATGTTCAAGCTTTAACCTAAAGATTTAAAAGAAAAATTACCCAGTGATAATGATTTTTAAATAGTTTATGTCACAAAATTTTAATTTTCTTTTTTGCCTATTTATTTTGTTTAAAACTTGTTTTGGGTGTATATATGACCAATAAGTGGTGAATATATATATATATTAATTTAAATGATCTAACATAAAATTGTATATCTCATTTTTTTGGTGGTTTTTTTAGTAATTATTTAACTTTTGTTATCAATATGCCATTATAATAACAACAACTAAACACACACAAATGCACTCACATATCCGAAAACAAACATTTACATCCTCACCCACATATGCATATGCATGCACCATATACAACTTACTTGCATGCCCCTAGAGCACAAGGTTCGAGATTTAGTCTGTAGGCTGTTTTTATGTTTTCCTGGGTGACATTCTGTGGCTCAGTGCTCTCCGCCCACAACCATGCTGCTTTGTCCAGCTGTAGCTTTGACGGCATCAGAGAATCATGTATCTATAAATAAATAAATAAAGAATATTAATTGTATTTTTCAAACAAATTATAGAATAAAAAAATATATAAAATTAAACATAAAAAAAAACGTTTTATAAAATATTTTATTCTGCTCATTTAAATTTAAATGTTACTTTAGTTTTAAACTAATAAAAATGAGGTATTACCCATCTGAGAAATTTCCTTCAATTCAGTGACAATAAATCATTAAATATGATTTATAAAATCAAATGACATATTTTTTATTAATTTTTGTCATTTACAACTAAATACAATTTTCAAACAATGTATAGGGTGTTATTGTTTATTTATTTATAAACTTCCGGTATTTTTTGGAGCTTTTGAACGGGTCAGTATTTTGAAAATTGTGCCATATTAATTTTGTCAAATCAATTTGTTAAAACGGAAAAAAAAATGTCTGCAGTCATAAAAAAGCTTGAATCTTCTTGGTTTTAGTGCATAATTATGGGTTGTATTTTACCTTATATCGATTTTTTTTATACTTACAAAACCCCAACTTTAAAAATAAAAATACATATATCCGACTTCTACTTTCACATTTTTTAATTTTTTATTTGTTGATTTTATATTTGACTTAAGCGACTCAAGCTTAACTCAGTGAAAACAAAAAAAATGCCGATTATTCCCCTTTAAGTTATCATTTTGCGTAAACGAACTTGATAGTTTGTTCGCATCTGAGACTTCATTTATATATTTTAAAATATATAATTGATGCTTAAAGATTGTGCAACATTTAATATTCTTATTTTTCTTATTCTTTCATTATTTTTATTACTGTATGAAATTAAATGAGAAAGGAAACGTACCTGTACTTTATCTGTTATTATTTGGTAGCAACATCTCTCCTTAAGTTACAAGTTACAAACAAGACTAATATTTCAGTCTTGGGATATTTATTTTATGGTTCTGCTGGGTGGATCCAGGATTCGGTTGAAATATATAGTTATTCCACAAACACAATTAATGAATTATGAATTCATTAAAATGTGCCAGTGTAAGTATTTCTGTTTAAAAAAAGTCGATAGTGCATATCTCCTGAATTGGTGCATAATTTCGCCATCCTTATAAAATTATTATTCTAAAACGGAAATGGATTATGTTTTATTAATGACGATTAAAATATTTTCTTATTCCGAAGCAAGAGTCAGAGGTGGGCTGATTATTGTGGAAGAAAATACTCAACAACACTTTCCTTTGGCGCGAGTTGTGAAAAAGAAAGTAGCGATATTTAAATCATGTTGGGTTCAAATAGTTTTCACTTTGGTTGGTTGTTTAATATTTCGTAATTATTCTATTCAGTAGTCGAGATTCTTTATTTCTGTTATAACATTTCTGAAACAATTACTGAATTTCTGTAACTAATTCGAATATTTTTATTTTCGTTCTGTCATTCATGCGCAAATACTGAAATAGCCAGTGGAAATGACGTGGATCGGGGTTGGGCGGACATTAATTAATTTATTTATATGAATAAAATAACAATTGATTTGTTTTAAAACAAATTAAGGTTTAGAAAATTATAACTATTTTTATTATTATTATTTATTTATATATTTTTAATCATATTACAGTATAAGCAAACAATAACAAAATTACGGGGTTTCATTCAGAATAATAATATTAATAATTATATATGATCTGGATAAATAAAACCAAATCTTCAATGTTGCAAGCACTTAGTTGAGTTGTGGGTTCTTTAAATGATCGACCATTTCCTAGCCAAGCATTTAATGGTTTGTTATAACTCATATTCATATGTATGTATGTATATATTACAAATTTCAATTTTAAGTTGGAGAGAAAACTAGTATGCAATCTAACCACTAATACATTTATTATCAATAAGCTCTACTGTCATTTATTTGTATAATTATTTTCAGAAGATCCTGCACTAACTGAAGTCAGACCAAAAAAATCATACAGAGTAAGTAGCATAAGTTTATTTAAGTTTAAAAAAAAAATATTATTATTATTATTATTTTGAAATTCATGATATAATTTTTTTTATATATTATTTATTTAATTTTTATTATTTTTTTTTTTTTTTTCCCTCCTAGGTAGCTGTTGAGGGTAATATTGGAAGTGGAAAAACAACATTTCTTAATTATTTTAAAAATCATCCAAATGTGGAGGTAAACATTTATCAGATAATAAAACTTTTCTAAATTATACTCATTTTTATGTGTGACAATATATTCATATAAAATTTTAAAGTATACATGGTCATAAATATGTGCATAATTTTTTTTTTTTTAATTTATGCATTTTAATCATTATTGTCATTATTGTTATTCCTTTTATTATTTTTTATTATTATTATTATTAAAACTACTACTACTTCTACTTCTACTTTTTTAATGTAGTTATTATTTTTATTATTATTATTATTACTACTACTACTACTACTACTTTTTTGTTGTTATTGTTTTTTTATTGTTGTTGTTGTTGTTGTTGTTGTTATATAGCTGCTTCCTGAACCAGTAGAAAAATGGAAATCAATTGGGGGCTTCAATAGTTTGGTAAGAAGTTAATGCAGTTATCTCCCTTAGTAAACTTGAGTTATATGTGTCTGATATATAACTAATATTAAATAAATACTGTTTTATTTTTATTATATTATTTAACATCAATCATCAGAATAAAAATTCTTTCAAAAAAAATTAGTTATTTTAACACATTATTTTTGGTTTGTTTATTTATTATTAGTTAATTTCACTCTTTTTATATTTTGACTAATATATACATCCATTAAAAAAATTTCCTTTTACAATAAAGAAAATATTTTTTATTTTTAATTATAATTTTTTCTCTTATTCTCTAGGATTTGATGTACAAAGATGCTTCTAGATGGAGTTTTGCTTTCCAGTCTTATGTTACCCTGACAATGATAGAACATCATCAAGCCATTAAGGTTTGTTCTGAATCTTTGTGGTTAAACCAAAATGTAAGATGTATTAGGTTATGTGTTCAAATCTCTGTGAATTTAATCCTTTTTTTTTTTTTTTTTTTTTTTGTTTGTTTGTTAAATTACATATTTGTTTTGCTGTGTGTGGAAAGTTGCTTATAAAAAGTTTCCTTTCTACTAATAAATAATGAGAAACCTTTTAATGGGAATTTTTTTTTCTACTTATTTTTTATGAGTTTTATCAATATGTTTCAATGTAATTTAATTAGGTTTAAAAAATTGTGTTAAACTGACATATTAAATACATTATTAAATGGGATTTCTTTGTCTTCTTCTTCTTCTTTTTTCTTCTGTTTCTTCTTCTTCTTTTTCTTCTTCTTGTTCTTCCTGTTGTTATTACTGCTACACTTACAGATACAGTTACTACTACCACTACAACTACTATCACTACCACTGTTTGTTCTTCCATAACATCTTTTAATCCTTATTTGTATAATTATCCAAGAATATATTTTGTACAATTGCCACACATTATATTAATAATTTTTATTCAGTAAATTAATCAAACTGATTTTATTAATTTAAAAAAAAAATAAAAGATAAAATATTGATTGTTTGTTTTTAAAATGTGTTGTTGTTTTTGTATTAAGCTGTTTGTCATTTTCAGGTTCCTGGAAAAGTGAAAATGATAGAGAGATCAATTTACAGTGCACGACATTGTTTTATTGAAAATTTGAAAAGAGGGTAAACAAAAATAGTTCTGTATTTTCTGAAATTAAATAATTGTGTTTATTTTGTATGTATGTATATGTTAGAGAGAGAAAGTGTTTTATTATTTAACAAATGTATTGTTTATCATTGTGTACAGGAAAAGTTTAAATCTAAGAAATCTAGAAAAATTTGTTAAATAGACATAGTAAATATGTTATTAAATATAATTTCTTCTTCGTCATCTTCTTCTTCTTATTATTATTATTAATATTATTATATAAGTGCAGAAACATTTTATTTATGACTATATCTTTGGTATTGATACCTACTAGCTTAATTTGTTTTTATTTCTACTAATTCTAGGATTGCTAAATTAATTTTAGTTTTATTAAAAATGACACTAATATTCTGAGATAGATATTTTTGTTTGTTTTCTTCTTCTTTTTTTTTCATTTTGGATTTAGATGATTATGGTGAGAATATTCATGTATTCATGAACTTTTTGTTGATTCTGACATCAGAAAGTTAAAAATTATGGGTTAAGGTGTTATACAAAATATATTATATGTGTGTATGATATTTCAGAGGTCTGATGCCAGATATTGATTACAATATACTTCTACGGTGGCATGACTGGATTTATAAAAATGCTGATACTCATCTTGATCTGATAGGTAATCTATTAATTTTTTTAAATTTATTATTATTATTCTCAATATTTATTAATATTTGTATTATCGTAATTACTCCCATTAGTAATATTATTATCATCAGTATGATATTATTGTCATTACTATTAATATCATCATTATCATTATTATTTTATTATCAACATTATTATTTGTCTTATTTATTTCTAGGTGAAAAAATATGTATATATATATATATTTTTTGTTTTTATCTGTTTTAGTATATTCTACCAGTGTCATAAAGTTTAAAACTGTTTTTCTCAAGACTATTTTTCAAAACCAAATAAAAGAACAAATATTTCTCTTTATTTATTTATATATATCAAAATATTTATTGTTATTGTTCTATTATTTTAATTTTATTTATTTTATTTAATTATATAATTACTACATTTATTATTCATTTTATTATTATTGTTATTTTATTTCTATTTTTTTTATTTATTTATATTAATACATTTATTATTGTATTTGTTATGATTATTTTAATTTAATTTAAATTAATTAATTTATATCATTAAAACATTTATTATTGTTATTGTTGTTACTATTATTTATATTCATTTATTTATTTATGTCATTAATATATTTATTATTATTGTTATTGTTGTTGATACTATTATTTTTATTTTATTTATTTTATGTATTTATCATAGTTGTTATTTTTTTCAGTTTATTTATACATTTATTAAGAAAACTATTTTCAGTTTATCTTCAAGTAAATCCAGAAATCTGCAAGAAAAGAATTCAACAAAGAAATCGGGAAGAAGAGCAGAGTGTACCCCTGGTAAAACAAAACACATTCAACCACAATTTAAACAAATCATGGCTGTTCCACAGATAAAAATAGGGGTGGCTGGGATGAATTTAACTAAAACACACATGTATATTGATGTCGAAGTCATATCTGTTACAGGGGAACAAAATCTGTTATATCAGTTTTTCTAGAAAAATAAATCTCTTTAAGTTAGATGATGTTCGTCCTTAAAGTAAAAATTTATATTTTCATATGAAAAAAAGAATTAAAATATTTGTTTTCAGGAATATTTACAGTCTTTACACAATCTGCATGAAAACTGGCTGATTGAAAAGAAATGTGGAGAGTTACCTGCCCCTGTTTTGGTGGATTGTTTTTCCTCTATTTTTTCTTTCTTTCTTTCTTTTTTATTTTATTCTGTTTATTTATTTATTTATTTTTAGACTTATAGATATTAATAAAAAGTTAAAAAAAGTTCTTAAAAATTAAAATAATTTTTTTTTAAAAATGAAGCAGTAAAAGTATTTAATTTGTTAAAATTGATTTCTACAGTTTACCAAAGATATATTTGAAAGTAATTTTCTCCAAGAATCTTTAATTTTTTAATTTATTAATATTATTTTTATATAATTATTTTTACTTTTTTCTTACATTGACCAAATAGAGGAAATTAAAAGAAGAAAGTAATTTATTTTTCATAAAGATTTATTTATTCATTAAATTACATTATAAAATTACTTTGTTAAATTTAAAATTATTTTATTTTCTAGGTTATTAATGGAAATATAGACAAGACACTACTGAAAAAGGAAATTTTAAAACATGAAAATCAAATTCTGTGTGGTTTGGTTTCTGAGTGTAGTTAACATTTATTTCAAAACAAACATTTTAACAAAACTGAAGTATTTAATAACTGAAAGAAAATTTTGAAAACTATTTATCAACTTGCTTAAGCTATTTCTGATCACACAACACATATTTAATAATCATAGTTTATCTTAAGATATGAATTTTAATACTTCTTAATTTAATAATCACTATTTATCTTAGATGAATTTAAATTATTGTTTAATCTAAAACCACTGTCTTGTAAGAGAAATTTTAATAGTCATTAATTTAATAATCACTATTTATCTGACAAAATGATTTTTAATTGTTGTTATTTTAGTTATATTCTTTTTAATTAATATTTTTAATCTAAATTGTATATATAATAAATATTGAATGAATAATAATAATTTGATTAATTATTTATGACTTATTATTTTCCATTAAAAATCAAATTATTATTATATTTAAATTTTTAAAATTTTAATCTAATTATTTTCCTATTTCATGATTATTGAAGTATTTTTAATTTTCAAATGTTTCATTTGTCCTGTGATTTAATTCCATGTTTATACAGTTCATACAGACACATACACACAACATATTTATATATATATATATATATATATAATTTTCTTATTTTTATATTTAAAAAAATAAAAACCAATAACATTTATATTATTTACATAAAAATTTGGTTGTTCATTGTGACTTTATTAATAAATGAAGATAACAAAGATTTGAAATTAGACATATTTTGTACTATTTTTACCAATTTTACAAAATGGTTATTAGCATATTGATATAAATAAACAGTCATTTTATAATTATTTTTCTTGTTGTTGTTGTTGTTATCATGTTTTTAACAATTTTTTAAAAAAAAAAAGTAAACTAAACATTGTAACAGCTGAGATTATTTTGTGATGAATGTATTGTGCTTTTGTGTTGGCTGAAAGTTCAAGATTAATATTTTTAATATTTCCAGGCTGTTCCTTTTTTCCTTTTTCTTTCTTCTTCATTTATTTATTTATTTATTTATTTATTTATTTATTTTATTTATTATTATTATTATTATTATTATTATTATTATTATTATTATTAATTTTATTATTACTATTATTATTTTTACATATTTATGATAAACACATTATTTTGGTAACTTTATTTAAAATATATAAAATTCACTTCTAATAAACGAACTGATGAAATAAAAATAAAAAAAAAAAAAAAAAAAAAAAAAAAAAAAAAAAAAAAAGTCACTGAGCTTGAAGAAAAAATGACTTGTACATATTTCTCATATTTACATATTCAGAGTAGATAAAGCAAATACCAGATTCAGTTATTTATTCTCTAAACAGATATGGTAAACTGTACGCTGGTAACGTTTGTGACAATGTATGACAATTAATAATGTCCACAACAAAAACAGAATAAATGACATACGGATATGGAAAAATGAATATAATGAACATACACTGGATATTTAATAAAAGCGGTTTGTTTCTTTTTAAAATTTATGTAATGTTCAGCTAACTAACTGCATGACATTTCCGTTCTTTTTCACGTTAGTACATTGGCGGTAAATCTGTTTGGTTTGTTTGGCAAAGTGTGTACGTTTAATACAAACATTAACACAATTCAAGGGAGAAGTGAAACCTAAGTACCAACGCTCCATGGTCTAGTGGAAGTATTAAATACCTATTTTATTATTCCTAATACACACTTGACGATCTCAAGCCACACTTTTGAAAGCCTGTTGCTCCCTATTATTATTATAAATGGGGAATTTCCTTTTATTGTAATTTAACAAATACCTTTAATAAATGTCGTCTGTTTGGTGTTGCTGTTGGTTACAATAGTAGTATCTATTGGTCTTCGTTTGATTTTGTATTATTTGTTTACTTGTGTATGTCTTAAGTTTCTGCTGTTTTTTTATAAAAGTTTTGGTACTGAATAAATAACCATGACCAGTTTCAGAAGGATAAATTGACAAAAAAGAAAAAGAAAACAACAGCAGTAATAATAATAATAAAAAACCCAATAACAATAACAGAAATAATAATAATTATTATAATAAATAAATAAATAAATAAATGAGGATTCTTTTATATGATAAAACTTCTTCGATTTAGTTATAAACTTGTGAACTGTTTAATATTTCTTTTTTTACTCATCCTTTGTTATTAATTATATATTTATAAATATATATATTTTTTTTCGTTAGTGTATTTTTTTATTATTATTTATTAACTCTTTATTTTTAAAATCTCAATCGCCAAACACTGAACGCATGTGTGTATCGTATCTGGAAATGACAGTAATTTTTTATATTTTGTTTTTATTTTTGCTGCCTAGAGAAGCTTATATGGTTAGTAGATTGTTCATATAGACAGTATATTTGTATTCTGTCTAGACATAAAAAATTAGGTTGCTAGTTAATTAACATGAAAAACGCCCTTGAATACATCCACTAATATTATTAGTCATTTGACAGTAAAAGTACACGTGTATCCTGTTTAGAAAAGACAGAAAACATTTCTAACACTGACGTGGAAATACTATTTGATTCGTATTGAAACAGAGAAAACAAACCTTTCATTTGTTATATTTGATATTTCCACCAGTATCTATAGAGAAAGAGAGAGAACGACAGACAGGCAGACAGATAGATGAAGAGACAGACAGACAGACAGACAGATAGATAGATACATGAAAACACAGACAGACAGACAGACAGACAGATACACAGATAGAGATCCAGAAATAACTAAGATCAGATGAAATAAGATAATAAGATTATTAGTTTACTAACGTGAATATTTTATACATACTGTATTTAGAAATTAAAATAATATTTTTTTCTTATATAAGCATTTTTAAAACCTTTCTAGATTTTACAGACAAGAATACTGTTACTTAAACAACGTAGAAAATATATATTCAAAATAACTCGGAGGCATCAATCGGAACGGGATATTTCAAGAACCTACACGTCAACCTGGGTTTTTTTTTTGGGTTTTTTTTAAGCTTTTGATATAAGATTGATTACTAAGCACTGAACAGCCAAATTTCATTCTGCACGCAGATAGTAATTATTTGACGCAAAGATGTGTCATTCCATTGTAAAGATATCTGCACGTTATCTGCACATTATTGCACCGTTTAACAAACTTTTCACTGTCAGTCAATGAAACGGTATATTGATTACCATAGACTGTTATGAAACAAGATCAAATATACACTGATATACAATACTGCTTTTCTTGTGTGTAAAGGCGAATGATTTTCTCTAACTCTTTATTTTATTATTATTATTTTTTATTCTATACCCCCAACTCCTTTTCTTTTAGTTTTATTTTCATTCAATTTTTGTTCCTTTTGTATTCATATTTAAAAAAAAAAAAATCTATATTTATAATAAATGTTTTTCTTCTTCTTCTCTGCGTTTTTTTTTTTTTTTTTATATTTTATGTTCTTATTATTAATATTTCGTTTTCTTCTTTTGAACATTTCTATACTCCTTTCTTTATAGATACGTAAACCTGCGCGAGATCCATGAGCGATTTGTATTATCGACGCCTGCGCAGTGAAAGCTTCCTGTAGAGACACCTTTTTTTATTTTATTTTTTTATTTTTTTATTTTTTTTTTACTTTTCTTCTTGTTGATCTGCTGTGTTCTCTATTCATGTGTCTGAAATGAACGAACGTCTTCTGTGACGCTGTCCAAAAGATTTTATTTCAGTCATTGTCTGGCGACAGCACTGATTTTCTTTTCACATGCAAAACGAGAAACGCTTCTCTTTATTCTCTCGCGCCTATTGGTATACTCATATTATCATATCTTTCACGGTGCATATAATAATGTTTTCTATACGGCTATAAATATAATATTTATTGGGTGTCTGGCTCTTGCTATGTTCTTATGTCATTTTCGTGCAGATATGTTTTAGAGTGTACAGTAAGTTATATATCACAGGTGTGATGTGTGTAACGGATTAGGAAATACATGCGTGTGTCTATCAGGATAATCTTTTTAAAGAGAAATTTTTTGAAGAATGTGACTGGATTATCTTTCTAAATATTCAGAACGTGTAAGTATTTTTATTATATCCCTACTATTAGTACTTAAATGTCTGCCAACATATGTATATCTATATCTATATCTATCTATCTATATATATATATATATTATATATATGATATATATAGATATATATATATAAACGTATCTAACGTATCTACATTTGTTCGTATACACACGTACATACATACATACAACACGTACATATATACAAATGTATATACACATAAATACAAACATGCATTTATACAAAAATATACTTAAACACATACATGCATATATATATATGTATACATAATAACATACAAACATACATATAAACATACATATATATATATATGTATAGGCATTGATGTATTTACACATATACACATATACATATCCATTCAACTTTTATTATTATTATTATCATCATCATCATCATCATTATCATTATGATCATCATTATTATAATTATTATTATGATTATTATTATTAATAGTAGTAGTAACAGCAGCAGCAGCAGCAGTAGAAGTAGAAGTAATAGTATCAGTAGTGGTAGTAGTAGTATTGTTGTTTTTATCATTAATGTTATTATAACTGTTATCATACATTACTGTCGTTGTTGTCGTTATTATTTATTTATTTATTTTTATTTTTATTTATTTATTTATTATTATTATTATTACATTTAACTTCTCTATTTAATAATCTCTTCGACATTTACCATCAGTTCAAAGTTAAAATCTCTGAATAACACGACACATTATATTTCAAACAAACATCTCTTTCTGAACTTATTTTACGAAAGATTTTCTAAATCGTCTAAGATGTTGCTTAAGTTACAATCCCTAGATTCCATGACACGGTGTATTTCATCCATCTATCTCAACTCTGTTTTGTTTTTTACAGTCGTGTACTGTAAACTCTGCTCTAGCCTCAAGCAAACGTATTACTGAAGGTGACAAAGGGGAGGCAATTTTCGCTCAGTTCCAGTAATTGATTATTCGCAATCAGAGCCGGATATTATCAGATATAAATCTTGCAGCGTAGCTTTCTTAAAGGCGCAGTATCGTTTTTTATTTTATTATTATTATTTTTTATTATTATTATTATTATTATTATTATTATTATTATTTTTAAAGTAACCGGCCTCTTGAAACTGGAAACTGGTAAATGATATATATATATATAGTGTGTGTGTGTATGTGTGTGTGTCAATTTATTATTATTTTCCAATCTACTGGTCTTGATTTTTAAACTACATGTATCACTGTTTTTTGTTATTATGTAGCGGTGATGTTGACAATGTCTTCCTTCTTCTTATCATCCCACCACCACCATCATCATTATTGTTATTAGTAGTAGTAGTAGTAGTAGTCGTAGACGTTGTAACAGTAGTAGTAATGGTAGTATTAGTGTAGTCACTGTAGTGGTTTCAGTAATTATAGTGGTAAAGTGGTTGTAATAGTAGTAGTAGTAGCAATAACAGCAGCAGCAGCAGCTAATAATAATAATAGTAGTAGTAGTAGTAGTAGTAGAAAGAGTACAATAGTAGTAGTAGTAATAGTACAGTAGTAGTAGTAGTAACAGTACAGTAGTAGTAGCAGTAGTACAATAGTAGTGGTACAGTAATAGTAATACAGTAGTAGTAATGGAATAGTAGTAGTAGTAGTAATAGTTGAAGTAGTTGCAGGAGTAAAAGTTATACGTACACATAGAAATAGTAGAGCTGAAGTCATTGTTGTTGTTGTAGTAGCCTCAGCATCACCATCATCAGCGGCAGCAGAAGCAACAGCACTATTTGTCAGCCAGAGTAGTTGAAGGCGAAGATATCGGTCTCTTTTTATTGTAGTTCATTAAAATATTATACATCTTAGTGTTACTTTTCATCAGCCTAAGTACTTTTTTTTCTTTCTTTAAAAAAAAAAAATAATAATAATAAAAAAAAAAAGAAAAAAAGAAAAGAAAAGAAAAGAACATAAACAGAAAAAAGAAAGAAAGAAAAAAAAAAAGATAATGAAAAAAAAAAAAAGTAGTGTTATTGGAATCCCATAAAGCAATTTATTTCATAAAAATAAGTTTAAAAAGTGCGAATCAATGTTTAATTTTCAACCACTAAATCAGTCGTGCTTAATGAATGATTCTGACGTGGTTGATCCGTTGCGTTGTCAGGCGTGACGTGTTAGTTGAAGTTGGGCAACGTTTTGTATTTGTCCCTTTTTTTCCTTTTCATCAGTTTTCTATTATTTGCGATTTTCTTTTGTGTAAGATAATATCAGTGTGTTTTATTAAATGTTTTCATAATTTGTGTCTGAGAGCAGATTTTTGAAAAAAGTAAAAAATATAGTTTAAAAATAAATAAATACAGATAATACAATATATGCATAAGTAAACAAAATAAATTAAATAAATGTCAACGTATGACAAGGAACATTTTCAAGTTGAAAATATTTATAAAGAAAATTGATCTATGAAAGCTATCTAAGCTCTATCGTGGTGATATAAGACAGGTATTGTTGTTTAAAAAATGAATTTAAAAATTTATGAACAAGATAATGCACAAGAATAAGTACAAAAAGAGAATAAATAATAGAAGACCAAAAAAAAAAAATAATAAAAAAAAAAAAAATATTTTTTTTTTTTTTTTTTTTTTAAATAGTAAAAAAATAATAAATAAATAAATAAAACACAATTTTATTTTTTATGGATGTTATGGTTACGTGGACATATTACCGTTTTATGCATGTACCGAACCATTCCAGAAACATGAAGTATTCAGAAATCCGGGAAGTTTTGAGTTTGGTGCGTTTTAATATTGTTATCACTAACTATTTCAGTTAATACTATTAATGTTATGATTATTTTTTTAAAATATTGTTTTTCTACTACTATCAGCTTATGATTTTTACTTTGTCATTATCATCTGTTCATGTAACATCTACAACGTCAGTTATTACTTTTACTATAATTAATAGTATTATACTGTTACTCTTACAGCTACAACTACACACAACAACACCAAAAACACGAACTATTTTTAGTTCTAAAACAAACACTTGTTACCTAATTAATTATTCATTAATGATTAAATATGATTGGCTAAATTTTAAAGATAATCATCTACGTAACAAATACTACTAAAGGTTGAGAATCCTTAGGACAGGAAGTGTTTAAGATTTTTGAATATAAGGAAACAGCATGAGAATAGAATCTACGTCTAAATATAAATTCCATTTATGTTTCCTTATACAGCTTACACACATAGTTGGCAGGATTTTAAAAAAAATATTTTTAAAAATTTTATGTTAAAAAAATCCGAAAACTGTAAGATATTATTATTTCTAATGCTTGGAAAAAGTTTCGGATTTCTCAATTTCGGATATGGAATCCTCAACCTGTATTTCTCCATAATGGTTCGTAAAAATTTAGTAATTTTTCTCTCAGTATATATATCTTTGTTAAACGTAACAATTATTATACAGATACATTTTTGCAACTCACTGAAACGAAGCATGGTATATTAATTATACATTAATGGTGAAATCTGATTGGTTAATCTTTGCTTGTAGTAAACATCTTAATTATGACGTCATATATCAGAAACGACGCCTTACTTAATTCTGTAACGGCAATTTCTTTCTTTCACCTTCTTCTTCTCATCATCATCATCATCATTATTATTATTATTATTATTATTATTATTATTATTATTATTTATTAATTACAAAACTAGCAATTTCTGTATACGTATTCATGCACACAAATACACAAACAGAGAACACTGTTTCATAACACATCACTGTCCTTGGAAAAAGCTGAAAATTCTTAATCACGAATCTATCAAATCAGTAATTTAACTGACAGGAACAAATTTCCCGGAATCAGCTAACTTCGATTTTATACCACTTCCCGACAAAAGAGTTCTCTACGGACAGACTATTAAATCAAAGTCCGATAATTATGAGAAATCGAAGTCGAGGAACGTTAATGCTATAAATAGATACTAGAGACTAGGTAAATACATATATATAAAAAGAAAAAGAAAGGTGCAGAAATAGTAAATAGAAAAGCAAATTTTATATATTAATTATTTCATTCAAAAAAAAAAATAACATGCCAAAAAAAAAACACAACAAATAATTTATTTTCATTATTATCTGTACTAAATACGTTCTTGAAATGTGATATGATTATATTATGTTTTCATACATTGCCTTTTCCCGTAATATTATTAATCTTAAAGTAGAGCTATCATTAATGAGGTAATTTCGGTCTATTTCTGTAGTCTCTTTTTATCTTCAGCTGCTATCAGTTTTAGGTTCGATGATGCAAACACTTCATATCAACATCAGTAACAACGTCGTTTCATGTGGTCACGCGACGCAACTTTTATTAGGAACAGGTTCTATAACAAATGAGGAATTCTTTATTGAGGAAAACAATGAAGTAATTCCTGAAAGACAGACACTTCAAAGTGATGAAAGTAGTCATATTTAAAAACAAGTACAGACGTTCTTGTTTGTTTCTACACACACACACACACACACACACACACACACACACATATATATATATACATACATAAATATATATATATATATTTCACTTTCTTCTTTTCTTTTTCATTTTATTTCTCTCTTTCTCATACACGCTCACTCTCTCTCTCTCTCTCTCTCTCTCTCTCTCTCTCTCTCTCTCTCTCTCTCTTTTCTCTCTCTCACTTTTTCTCATACACACTCATGCATGCACACATAGACAGACATTTGAACATATGCACTTTCTAACTTCTTCTTTTGTGCATAAAAGAATACACACATTTATACTGACCGCCTCACATATATAGACACACTTATACTCACTATCTCACACCTACATACACATGTACACACTTATACTCACACACCCACTTGAATGCATGTAACATCTTTTCTTCTAATCTCTCTCTCTCTCTCTCTCTCTCTCTCTCTCTCTCTCTCTCTCTCTCTCTCTCTCTCTCTGTGTGTTAGGATTAAAGGATATGAGGGTTATATATATATTTACCTTCTTCCATATATAACCAAGTACGTTTTCTTTTTATGATATCGTACATTTATTTTGTTTATACCGGTCTATACTATTGATTGATGAATGTGTTGGGTTTAAAATATTTCACAAGTATGATATACTAATTTATATTAGATATAGTTTTTTGTGGTGGGAAGAACATACATTGTATGCTAACCTGAAAAACGACGAGTCATTCAAAATAGTGAATTTCTTTTGTCTCGCAGTATAACAGTATAATAAAGCGTGTTGTAATTTATTACAGATTATAACGAATGCATGACATCGAGTTTATTCTGTTTAGCAGTATACACCATATTTTCTAATTTAAATATATTTAATTTTGAATTTATTTTGTCTCGCTGGATAACTTTATGATAATGTATGTTCTAATTTGTAACAGATATAATGAATATAAAATACTGCCTTTATTTTGCTTTGCCTCATAAACAGAATGCGTGTATTTTGTCTTGCAGTATAGATCAAGATTGTTATTTAAAAAAAAAAAACCCGGGTTATGTAATACGTTATTCTGAATTGAAAATGTCATTAGATTTCAATATGACAAAAAAACTTTCTGCATAATCGATAATGCTAAAGTTAAGAGCATTCATTTTGACATGTTTTAAGTCTAACATTTGGTGTGAATGTGATTTATGTGCGGTCTTAACGCACGTGTGTTTATTGAATGTGTTTTTGGATATGCGTAATGCATGCACGTTTTTGTTTCCATGCACGTAAGTATGTTTACATATCTTATATTTATGCATATACATAAAACGTAGATAGATACATAAATATATACATACTTACATAAATATATACATACACACACACACACACACACACACACACACTCATATATATATATATATACACACAATGTCATATATACATAAACACCCATACAAATATACAAACATATACATGCACATATGTACAAACATTCATCCATACATCCACATAGGTATACATCCACATACATATACATACACACAGATACATACACATATATGTATATACATACATACGCATACAAACATACATATACACATACCAATATACAAAAATATACAGACGTACATATACATACAAACATATATAGAGACACATACAAATATATATAAACAGATACATTCAGAGACACACAGACACACACACACACTCACTCACGCACGTAGACTCAGATACATCAAGATACATACACACATATATATAAACAAATACAGGGACAACAGAAAATACATGTGAATTCTTCAATTTAACTCTTCTACAATACATTTTTTTTTCAGTTACTAATCTGCTATGTATGGAAACTTCAACCCGACAACGGCTACGACAACGGGATGGGACGGATATTCTTACGGTAATTCTTCCATTCCTGTTGGGAGCACCGCACCTCAGTTCGTGACGTACAATCAGTTACAGCCAACAGCAGACCCAGTTTCACAGTATTCAGCATTCAACCCAGCACCAAATCCTGTCCCATCTCAGTATGGCACAGCAGTGACCGGTATGGAAATGCAGCAGCCGTCTTACGTTACGACATTACCGGGAAATGAATTCGTGCAGACGATACAAAATCCGGTTAGCCTTGGTTCGGAGGGCGCTTTCGTTAATTACAACACCCCAACCCTGGCTCCTAATGTTGTTAGTTCAGGTTACGAAAATACGGCTACTGCGGTAACAGATCCTCAGTGTGTAACTTGTCAGGCGATTCCCACTTCTGTTTATCAAGACTACGGCCAAGGAGGCGTGGCTGTTGGCGCGCAAGACTATCAGTACGGTTATGACGTCATACCAGGCGACAAAACTGTTATTGAAAGGAAAGAAAATGGCGGTGTGGAGAAACCGTCGGAAATCTCGTATTCTGGTTTTTACCAGGAAAAAGGCAGACGAAACAGCGGCTACGCGGGATCGGATCAGTCGCCGAGCAGGAAAAACAGCAAGGGAAGAAAAAACTCCAGCCAGAGACTCACCGAGCTGCGTCAGTCGGAGTTCAACACCGTCGTGTCAGGCAGCGATGACGAGGACAAACATCAGCTACGAAAGAAATCGGAGCCGATGGATGCCGACGGAGATCGCGGAGTCGCGGCTCCTCCTAGGAGAAAGGTATCCAAAGGAGCTCATCAAAGAGGTGACGACGGGAACCAGGCTCAGTTTGTTAACGGTTACAACGAGACTTACAAGGCTGGAGCAGTGGAGGTGGACAAAACTGCCGGGAATGGCCGAGTTGAAAAGCCAATGGATTTCGAGGATTCGACGAGAACCGGACCCAGCGAAAACACACGAACTGACAACGATCGGGACGAAAATATGGAAAAGAGAATAAAAGAATTAACACAAGGGAAGGTAAACGAAGCAGCTGATGGCAGAATTAAAGACCTCCAACAAAGGGACAGAACTATTGCTCGAATGAAACAGATGACAAATTACGAAGCTTCCGAATCGGATATAACAGACACTGAGAGAAGTCACGTGATAGAGAGACGCGGGACTCGATTACCTCCGCATATGATCTCAAAATATCAAGACTATTACCGAATAGATTTTACGGATGACGAACTGCCGGATCCGATAACTTACCATAAAGCCAAACGTGCGTCACGTGCTTCTATTCTAAATAAAGCTGAAATGATACTGGAGTCCAGGAGACGATCTAGACTTCTTGATATTAATTCAAGTGATGAGGAAAGCCAGAATGTGAGGAGGAATGCACTCAACAGAATAATGCGAAGAACCGGAAATAGGACATCGCCCGAGTCTGAATATCGGGAAAATATTAGAACGCCACGAGCTATGACGTCACCGGAAGTTGAAAGGTTACGAAATCATAAGACAAAATCAAAATATCTGAGGCGACGGAAACTACAACCAATAAGAAATAAACGCGTGAAAGAAAATGCTTTTCAGACATCGAGACAGGTGAGAATATTTATTAATTCATTGTTTTATCATATTACACTGCTGTTATTTTGTT
This sequence comes from Chrysomallon squamiferum, assembly GCA_012295275.1. NCBI lineage: Eukaryota > Metazoa > Mollusca > Gastropoda > Neomphalida > Peltospiridae > Chrysomallon > Chrysomallon squamiferum. Next base: position 6,748,988 of record CM022674.1, read on the forward strand.
TTTCTTACTTTCTTTGTTTCCTTTTTTTCTATATTGTAAACACATTTGCCCAGTCCTCTATATTCATAATTAATGTTTTATGTATGTCTATATGTAGACATTTAATATATGTTGTTATTATTGTTGTTGTTGTTATTTTGCATCAATTACTATTGAACGAAAATGTTTTAAACAAAGTTGTTTCCCTTGAATAAGTCATAGCAAAATACTGATAAATGGAATCGGATATGTTTCTTTTCTTCTTCTTCTTCTTCTTCTTCTTCTTCTTATTATTATTATTATTATTATTATTATTATTAGTAGTAGTAGTAGTAGTAGTAGTAGTAGTAGTAGTAGTAGCAGTATTACTACTACTATAAGACAGTTACAGACATAGTACAAGAATAGCTAGAATTGTCAATTAAAACTGATGTTTGATGTTTTGCAGATTACTTACCTTTAACTCTATCCTCTGACATATATTTCAGTTCGTGATAAAATGTCGTAATGTCCAATAATTTTTTTTTTTCGTATTAATGTCCATTCAAATGGTGTCTTCCCATTTGGTAGATTCCCAGTTCGTATAATTCCCATTTCGTAGAAAAACCTGGTTTACTGCAATACCTGATTACCTCTGTATATAATGAACTTGGCCTGTGCATACATCTGGTTTCTTTCTAACATTCAGAGGGGGAGCGCATTGTTCCTAAATCGATTATGTAACATCAACCGAAAGCAGAATAAGCATTCACAACTCATTTGTTGTTGATTTGTTACTTTTTCATTATTTCATCATCTTCCTCCTTCTCATTATCATCATCATAATTATCATCATTATTATTATTATTATTATTATTATATATTATTACTATTATTATTGTTGTTATTATTATTATTATTGTTATTCTTCTTATTCTTCTTATTATAATTACTGTTACTATTATTATTATTATTATTATTATTATTATTATTATTATTATTATTATTATTATTATTATTATTTAAACTGGTCATTTCTAAAACATTTCATTTCCGTTACAAAACAAGCAACCAATAATAAACAATTTTACATCAATTTCATCTATCTATTAAAATACAAAACGAAAAAAGAATGAAAGAAAAGAAAAATGGCTTGCTTCTGTAAGAGAATACGACAAAAATATTATAAATAACTAATTCAGCAAATATAATTTTTAACAAAACATATTTTACATATGAGTAATTTACTTATATTCAGTAAATAGAGTATTTGAACGTTACATTTATCATTAACTTTTCGAATTCAACCGTATTCAGCTTAAACATGTACAAGATATCTGTTACTGATCATATTTACATTATGCACACATACATATTCAGATTGTGCACATATTATACAATATATGTGACATAGTATATTAATAGTGTGTACACTAAAGATATTATGACCTGCAAATACTTTGGCTATGACTGAAAAAGTTTATACGAAGGACCAAATCATTGGGAATAGTTTTAGATAAATACCTTCTTTTTTAATTATTTACATTCACTATATTCGATACATAGATTATTTCGATATTTGACATATTTGCATACTTTATGCGATAAGCAATATCCATACTACAATAATACCTCAGATTAAAGATGTAATTGGTTCCAAAACTTCCAATAATTAAGTGAGGTAAGCGGGAGACTAATTTACATAGAATTAAGGTTAAAAGCAATGGTTACTTTCTCGCTGATGAGATCTGACACAAAAAAAAAAAAGGTGAAATATGGAGAAATAAAACGGCAGTTTAGACATAAATGATTTAATAGATTGTAGATATTAAATAAACAGTAAATCATTTACAAATCAATTTATACAAATACATTAAGAAATAAGTATATGCCGCTCATTGTGGGTTTTGGTTTCATTTAAGATAATGTATTTTGTTTCTAAAGTTATTATCTTCCGTTTCTTTTATCATCAGCATTTGCCGGTATACTGTTATTCGTTTTGACATATTGGAAGGGTAAATTACAAACAAGTTTAAGTCTAAATCGAAGCAGAAGACAAAAGAGAATCAGAATATCAGATGTACATATGACGTGTCAACTGATCAACACAACTGAGAGAAGCTCGTGAATGAACGAAAAATTAAAGAAAAGGGACTTAAAAACATGCACTGTATACATTTGTATCATTTATTTCGAGCAATTAACTATTAAATTAAATTTCTATTTATATAATTTGTAAAGAAGAAAGATTGTTAAAGCGTGGTATCGTTAAGCGAGATGTTACTGTATTTATACAATAATAATCGCTTTCCAAATAATCTGGAGCAGTTCATTAAAATGACTGAGGTAAAACCAAACATGTCAATAAGACCACTGAACCACATTTAGCCTTTCTACGAAATGGGATTCTACCATATGGGACTAAGCCATTCAAATCTGTTTTCTAGCAGATTTATCTATTTGTTTATTTGTTTGTTTGTTTGTTTGTTTGTTTATTTATTTGTTTAGTGATTGAAAACAAGATCAATGTGTGTTAATATAAGGTAGTATATATTACACGTTCAACTTCGTAAAATTTTGAGGGATTCGTAAACAGAGTTGTTTCCCTTGAATCGGTAATAGCAGAATATTGTTTGTAAAGCGTGTTTGTACTGTTGTAACTAGTCTGTGACTGATGTATTATCGGCATCGTCTTTCTCTAAGATTCCTTTCTTTTTTCTTTCCCCATACTGTAATAGCATTCTTCACTAAATGACAACAAAAATACTAATAATTTATAATCAGGTATCCATAGAAACAGTCGTTGGTCTCACAGTAAACAATCTAACAACAGAAAGTTTTCAGATCTGAAAACGTGTTTTTTTTTATCTCATCATCATCATCATAGTCATCATTATAATCTTTCAAAATCATCATTATCGTTATTATTATGAAAATAGTTTTATAAAATTATTTTATCAATTATTTCCAAACTCAGTCAGTACACAGACATCATAACACACGATCTCTGTAAATTTAATGTGGCGTAACAGCAACTGGGAAAACAGTAGTTCTGCACCAGTAAATGTTTTAGGTGATCAAAAATGTGTCATATTTAAATAAATATTTAATTGTTATTTATTTACACTGTATCCAATAAACCTATTATCAAATTTCAATAGTTAGGTTTATTTATTATTATATTATTGTCGTTGTTATTTATTTATTTATTTTTTATTTTTATTTATTTTATTTTTTTCTCTTTACATATAGAGAGAAAAAATATATAAAAATAAAAAATTATATATATATATTGATTGTTTGGGAGGGATTTTTTCTGGTTTTTTGGGGGTTTTTTTGTTGTTTGTTTGTTTGTTTGTTTGTTTTTGGTTTTAAATATTTGATAAATGGGAAGGTGGAGGAAATCCTGTCTGTCATAGTAACGTTATAACAGAAGGCTCCATAGCAACAGGTACGGTTGGTTTGACAAAACTGATCGTTATTTCTGTTTTTTAACATTATCACTGCATGCTTCCAGTGTCTCGCATAACCTGAGTAAATTAATTAAACTATGCAACTTCCTCTACGTTAAAACCTCTAATGACGCAAATTCCATTCACCGTTTCATTTAATATTTCACCCGTAACGTAATTAGCGAAGCGTTTTTGAAATCCACATTTAAACTGATGTAATTATGATACTGACTTTTTATTGACATCTTGATATCAAAGTTAGTGTAAGGGTAAATATTCTGTTCTATTATTTCCTGATATCTTGTTGGCAGGATCAAAATACAGAAAATACACAGTTATAGAAACTTACATAAAATACACAGTGCTTTAGAGATGTTTTATATATCTAGAAATTTACATAAAGTACACAGAGATTCAGTGATCTTTTACAAATCTAGAAACTTACCTAAAAAAGACGTTTTAAGTAAAGTACGCAGTGACACAGTGATATTTACAATACGTTGTTTCATATATTACCCCTACTGAATTTTTAATTTGAAATTTGAAATTTTATTTATTATTATTATTATTATTTCATACTTCTTTGTTATTTCGAGGATGACGTTTTTAAATAACAAATGTGAAAACAGATCATAGACTGATACACACAGTTTGAGTTACATGAAGCGTAACGTAAGTTCAGATCTCAGTTTCAATACATTCTGTTTATTCGTATTCCCATAAGCAGCAAACAGACACGGGGCGAAAACACAAGTTTTGTTATTATTCTTATTTATATAATTATTTTTATTTTTATTATTTATTAATGATGCTTCTCTTTTTGTTTTGTTTTCATCAATGTTTTTATTAGTATTATTTTATTTCTCTTTTTGTTTTGTTTTTTAATTATTATTAAGTTATTTATTTTTTATTCATTTGACTATTTATTTATTTATTTATTTATTTATTATTATTATTATTATTATTATTATTATTATTATTATTATTACTTTTTTATAGTTCTGTAAATTATATAGCATTATATTCAACTTATAGGAACAGAAATGAAATAACAACTACAACTACTACTACAATTATTATCATTATCATCATTCTTTATTTAATTATTTTATGTACTTATTTATTATTATTATTTTATTTTATTTATTAATCCGATTTTTCAAACACTTTTAAAATTATACGACACCAACTTTATAACAAAAATCTTTTCAATGGTCACTAAACAACGTCCATTATTCCATTATTAATTTATTTTGTTCATTAATGTATATGTATTCAGTCTATTCAGTATTTTACTATAGACTTTATTATTATTATTATTATTATTATTATTATTATTTTATCATCAAGTGTTTCGTACATTTATTTCCCTCAATAGTAAATAATACGTATTTCTTTCTAACGTCTAATATTTATCTATTCTTTTAAACTTTTTTTTTTTTTTTTTTTTCATTTACAGCTTGTGTAGGTCAACAATCAATTTATGCAGATCGCAAAAGATTCGAAATTCAAAAATAAATAAAAAAATAAATAAATAATAATGAAAAATAAGTTTGATTTGTATAAAGTTGAAATTGGATAATTAGATTTCTCCGACAGAGAAAATGTAAATTATTAAAAACCTGGTTCTTTTTTGTTTTTTTTGTTTTTCTTCTTCTTCGCGTAACTTTTGACAACATAATTAGTTTTTCTTTCTACAACAGTTTGTTACGCATCAGTTTAAAAATTAATTTTGATGTATTACTCTTTTGTGAAGAAAGCATAGTATGGTACCTTAGTTTCGATCGACGAGGCGTAACGAAAAGGGAAAGCGGTACTTATGTAAGGTCATGTTTCCTGTTACCACGACTACCTTATGTCGTGAAAATATTTATCGTTTCTTTGTTTATCTTTATTCCAAACATGCAGAAACGCGATTGATCCAAAACATACATTTTGATCAATTTGTTGTGTGAGGTAAAATCAATTTTGAAAAAAAAGAAAGAGAGAGAAAGATGAGAAAAAAAAAAAAAAAGAGTATGAGAAAAAAAAAAAACATAGAAAGTGAAATCTATATCGTTTATGTATTACATTTTATAAACACAATGAAATTTTTCAGTCTTAAAAAGGAATTATGTTAATATTTTCAAAAAAGAAAAACATCTCTTATCGTTGTTACATTTTTAAACATAATGCTAATTTTTCTATTTACGTGAAATTATAGATATAACCATCTGTGTTTATGCATACGCTAACATATTTATTTTCACACATATATTTTTTTTTTTTTTTACATGATATAAAATATTACATCAATAAAAAGCTATTGAAAATATCTGACAGTTACATAAATACAGACAGATTAACAGAAACAAGAAGGGTAAATAAACAAACAGACATAAAGAACTCGACTTTAAAAGCACTTAAATCCATTTTTTCCAAATCTGAGTTCGATGCATTGACCGATAATGCTTAACAATAACTTTATGATGACAAACCTAGTTGATTTAGAAAATCACTTACAGCCATTAATGACGCATTTGAGAATTTTTATTTATATAGGAAAATAGTTTTCTGTTATTATATTTTTCTTTTCCTTTCTTTCTTTCTTTCTTTATTATTGTTAGTGTTATTGTTGTTATTATTATGATTATGATTATTATTATTAATATTATTATTATTATTATTATGATTATTATGATGATTATTATTATTATTATTATTATTATTATTATTATTATTATTATTATTATTATTATGATAAACGGTCAGGAAATCATTTTACTAATAAGATCTTCCTATTTGCTTATTACTTCACATTCCGTCTGTCTGTTTATCCCTTCATGTGTCTACCTGTCTGTCTTTATGTAACTATTAGACATTTTCAGTATCTGTTTAACGAATCTGTTTTTTTACGTCACAGAGAAAGCAAAATTGTTGAAGCAATATTTGTATATCAAGAAAAAAAAAAAAATAATAATAAAAAAATAAAGTATTTTAGCTAACGTTGACGAAAATTCAAATATTAACGGAAACACAAGTGTTGATGAAAATGTGAGTACTGTTATAAAATGGAAATACTGATAAAAGCTTAAATGTTTTTAAGTTGCTGAAAGTGTGAAGAAAACTCAAGTTCGTTTATTGTTAAAAATTGATGATAAAATGGGTGTATAATTTAGAAAAAAAACAAATACTGACAAACAGTCGAATATTTATTTAAAACGTTGTTTGTTTTTGTTTTCCTTCAAAAAGAAAATAAAAACAAAATAAAAATAAAATAAATTATAAAATCCATATATATATATATATATATATATATATATAGATATAGATATATCATGTGCCACGATTCGAACTCGTTAACCTCTACCTCACGAAAAAAAAAAAAAATTTAATTTGAAATCGCCTCCCTTTTTCTCAACACGTTCCACCACCGAGATTCGAACTCCTTACCCCCCCCCAAAAAAACCCAGTTACAATAAAAAGAAAAACTCATTCATCCGATCTCAAAACTTCACATATCGCCGATAACGCACTTTCGAGACTCGAACGCACAACCTACGAGCTAAAAAAAAATATAATTTCCACACTTATTCACCCGTCTCAGAGTTTTCTGTTACAACCTCTGACAACATTGTAAAATTGACTTTTCCGTTGTCACGCATAAGATATAAATTTATAATCATCAGTAGCTGGTTACTATCATCAAAGGTATCCGTGCATGACGACTCGAGCCAATAGGTTTTATCCTTTCGGTTAATTATTGAGCTGCCTGCAGTCGTCTGCTTGAGCGAGGTGCATTCGAGGATGGATACAAACAGACGAAAAAGTGTAGCGAAAATTGCGTTTGATAAGTGGAGAAGAAAAATTGAAGCTCACCGCAAAAATAAAGTTTCCGATAGGAACGAAAACAAACTGATGTCGACGGAGCCTATGGAAACGAAAGTGAGTAGATTTTACAGAAATATGTTATGATATTGTTATTGTTATTATTATTAATATTTTATGATATAATTAGAATCTGATATAAATAATGAAATTATATTTTGCGGTTTGACCTCTCAAAGCGTTGGTGTCATATTGTAATATCATAAAAAATATATATTTTTGTGTCTGACATTTTATATCATGAAGTATTTCATAAATAAATACAGTCCATTTTGATATTAATGGCAAAATGTTTTGTGTAATTGGATGTATCATGAAAAATATATAAATTGAAAACGTATACTCCATAAGTATAATATGTAGTGAGATTGAAAAAATAAAACAAAACAAAAAAACACGACACAACACCACGCATACAAAAACAAAAATAGGAAACAAAAATCTTGTTTTACATACATAAATCTCTCTCTCTCTCTCTCTCTCTCTCTCTCTCTCTATATATATATATATACATACATACATACCATATCTATGAGTGTGTATGTGTGTGTATATATATATATACATACATACACAAACATACACACTTATAAACATATATACACATACATATACATATATAAAAAATATTTTGTGTAATTTAATATATATTCCAGATTTCAATAATACGTTGAAATATTTCTTTACTCTGTAATTGAAACAACATCCTACAAAAATGTGCGTCGTGAGAAAAGCTTTATTGATAATTATAAAATAATATGTCGTATGTCTTTTATATTTTAAAAATGTTAATAAATTTGATAAATATTTTCAGACTTCATTTTTCACAATAGAAAACACAATATCGTTGCATGATATATAGAAAAATGAAATATAAACGTAGAACTTAATTTATATTGAAACAAATTTATATGCAGCATATATTTCTCAAGTTATGATTAACAAAAATATTTCATTTCTTAATCTGCCTGATTCAAGTCTGTTTTTAACATGTCTGTCTGTCTGTCTTTCTTTCTGTTCTGTTTTTAATGTTTCTGTGTGTCTGTCTAACCATTAGTCTGGGTATATCTATCTATGAATGTATGTATGTTTCAGTCAGTCGTCTATCTGTCTGTCTGTCTGTCTGTTCTATCTGTCTGTTCATTAATATATCTATATGTCTGTCTCTCTATCTATATGTTTTTTTTTCTCTGTCTGTGTGTTTGTAATCTCTGTGTTTGGATATCGCTGAATTTATCATTTTGATTTAAAATTAGTTTGCTTCATTAGTATTAGCTTATTTATAAATTCTGTATAAACATCTACGTACAAAACACACGCACACACACACACACACACACGCGCGCACACACACGCACACACATATATATTGTTTGTAAACACCCTCAGGCTGTTTCACTTCAAACGACACCTTATCAGTTTTGAATCTGCGGGTCTCCTAGATACCAGTTACCTCTCATTCACAATTTATAGTCGCCACGAAAGTAGTATCTGCAGTCACGTGACCGTATCCATTTACATCCGCGTTGTTGCTGCTAATTAATTATTCATTTTTATTTATTTTTCACAATAAATCAGTAAACGGACGATTTTATTTATTTTTATTTTTTTTTTTCTTACAATATGCGAGTAACTGAATTCTTTATTCTAAAAATGATTTATATCTGAATATTCGTTAGAGAAAAATTAAAGTAATTATTATGTTTATACCAAGACAAATTTAACATGCTCTCGAACAGCATCAATAACACCAGCAACAGCAGCAGCAGCAGCAACAACAAGAACAACAAAACCACTACTATTACTATTACTATCGGAACAATAATAAATGAATAGTTTGATAATGATGATGATAATATTAACAGCAGCAGTCGTAGTGGTAGTATGTAGCAGTAGTAGTCGTCGCTGTTGTTGCTGTAGTAGCTGTAGTAGTAGTAGTGATAGTAGTTGTAGTAATAGACAGATAGATAAACACATAGACAGATGGACAGATGGAAAGACAGACGGAGGTAAAGTTATATAATTTTTAATACTAACAAATTTAAATCATAATAAAAGAAAGGAGACTAAAATAAAAGAGAATCGTTTTGCTATATTATACAATCATAGCAACAATAGCGATATATATATATATATATATATATATATATATATATATATATATATATATATATATATATATATATATACACACACACACATATATATACACAGTTAAATATATTTTAAATACTCAGTAGAATAATGTGATTATTAGATAAAATAATAATAATAATAATAATAATAATAATAATAATAATAATAATAATTATAATAATAAATGGGACCAATAAATTCCGAAAATCATTAAAATAATGAAAATATTAGAATTAAAATAAAATAATAATAAATAAATAAATAAATAAATAAATTATTGGAAAAATCAATTCAGTTAATCAATAAAATAATATTAAAATTAAACGTACAATCAAATAATGGTGGTATATTAAAAATCAAATTAAACATGGCGGAACAATTCATTCATATCGCTATCGATCGGAGGAGACCAGCGAATGGGAAATGTAAAGATTAGAATTTTTGTAATAAAAAGACATATTCAGAAATCGTCTGCTTTGTTTCTGTCTGCCGGTCTATCGGCATTCATAACTGGCTGCTAGATCAATTATGACGT